>CM070774.1:164542480-165022480 GCA_036346955.1 Dipus sagitta | reverse complement strand
CTCTCTCTCTCCCTTTTTCTGGGAAATTTCAAGGCAAATAAGTGAAGTGAGTAAATCTTAATTCTGAGACAGTTACACAGTTTTCCCCAAGTTGAAATTTGACAGCCATAGTGTAGGCAGTATGTCATAGTAAGTGATGATTTATCTGGTGTTTATTACCTGGAAATATTACTCCTAGCAGTACTTCTGAGCTACACTGGTACGATGATAATTGATGTTCCCAACAATTGCCCTGAGGCAGTGCCAGTTTGTGAATGCTTTTTGAATCATCAAAACACAAAGGGGGAAAAAATACAAGAAAGTAAGGAGAGCTTCCATTGATGTATGTTTTTTCATTATATTTGATGATAGTACAATTGTGTGAATATTAGTCTCCCGGAATAAATTTAACTAACATCATTACTCAGGCACCTCAGGTCCCTATTATTCCCCATTATATCGATTCCCCATTATATACAAACAAGTTGTTTACAGACATATATTAAATATCCCCCCATGCCCTCTCCCCTCAAAACAAAAAGTGTCAAGCCAAATTTTACATAACTGTATGGCTGTGAGACATATACTGAGGAGTAATTCCTTGTTTTTTATTGCTTGTTGCTGATGTAACAAACTGCCACATATCAGTGTCTAAGAATAATATGAAGCTGTTATCTTACAATTCTAGACGTTAAAGAGTCCAAAAAGGGGTCACAGTGGCTAAAACCAAGGTATCAACAGTGCTCATCTCCTTCTGGAGGCTTTAGAGGAGATCTGCTTCTCTGTCCCTTCCAACTTCTAGAAGCTACCTGCTCTCCTTGGCTTGTGGGCCCCATCTTCTCTGTTTCATTCCCACAGTTAGAATCTCCTAAGCTCCCTGTTTCCGTGACAGCACACCTATCTTTTCCTCTTCTTCCTGGATCTTATCATCTTCATCTTGCTTATATTGCACATGAATCCTTAAATCCTAACAGTCTAGCAGAATTCACTCATCTAAAGGACCTAATTGAACTTGTAGCATCTGCTTTCCATATAAGGAGGCACAGTCATAAGTTCTCAGAATGAGATTAGAGACATCTCTGTGTGTCCATTACTTAGTCTATTACATTTCTCCCATCCTCAGTAGTATTCTTTTTTTCTGCATAATGTTCTCTTCTCTTTTCTCTTTGACTTTAAATGTTTTGAAAATTTTCCCTTTGGCATGTAGGTAGTGACTAGAGAGTGAAATATAAATTACGGGAGTCCATGAGGTCAAGGGAATCACACTCCTAGGATGTTGTACAGAGCCTTTCAGATCCTTCCCTTGTCCCTGTTCAGAGCCAGACAGAAAGGAGAAAAGCTGGCGAGTGCTTGTGGCGCTGCTTACTACACTTATGCCTAAAGAGAGGCGTTGCTCAGTCAGCTGTTCCTCAGACCTCACAGATTCTAGGAACACGAAGGCAGGTAAGGAAAGGAAATGGTGGAGACACAACTCCTCACGGCAGGCACTGAGGAACGCGAGAGAATGCTGGGCAAGAGCATGAGGCACAAAGCCATCTGCATATGGCGACTCAGCTGTTCTCCCAGACACACCGGGCTCCCCTACAACCCCCTGCACCATGTAAGTGGAGGAGGAGAGAAAGAATGAGAGGAAGGTATTGATGGCTATGGTTATAAGAAAGATCCATCATGCCCAAAAGCTATGAGTTGCAGCTGTGAGAAAGAAATGTCCAGACATGAAGAAAGTACATATAAGTCAGGCCACACATAGCTCTCACTTCTCAGCTATAGACGAACGTCCCTCTGCTAACGTGTTGCTCTCAGTTCATTTTATCTGCTTGCTCCGGAATCATGTTGGAGTAGGGGTTTTTTTTTTTTTTCTCTTTTACCACATATTTGGGTTCTGTACATGTCTTTCTATTTGCAAAACTATTGAGATTTAAATAGGACACCTGGAAGATTTAATACAAGCATTTCTTTAAGGAACAAGATTCATTATTAACTATGCTCAACCCTGGCCATGACACAGAAAAGTGCCTTTGTAATTAAAGCACCAGGGTGAGAAACGTTTCTCTATTAACAGCATTTATTTCTGGTTATTCTCACAGGATATAGTCACTTGTGGGTGAGTGCCTTTACACATAGACCACACATTTGTGTCCTGTAAATTTTAATAAACTAGCAACAAGGAGAGTGATATTTATTGCATTAACCAGGTCAAATAAAATGGAATATACTTTATGCACAGTATGTTCTCTTTAATTCACACAGCAGCAATCAAAATCCTAATATGACCTATTGTATAGGTTACTATTTGGCTTAAGGAAGTTCTTTTTCTTTTTTCCTTTCTTGTTTAAGATGAAATCTCACTAATATAGTAAGGCTGGTCTATAATTAAATATGTAACCCCAGCTGAACTCAAACTCAAGATCCTTCTCCTTTAGCTTTTTGAGTGCTGGGATTACAAGTGCATACAACCATCCCTAGCGAACCATATCTAAAGGTCAAATCTTCTATTTTATTTATTTGACAGAGAAAGAGGGAGCAAGAGAGACAGAGAGAGAGAATGGGCACGCCAAGGCCTTCAGCCACTGCAAATGAACTCCAGACACATGTGCCCCCTTGAGCATCTGGCTAACGCGGGTCGTGGGGAATCGCATCTGGGTCCTTTGGCTTTGCAGGCAAATGCCTTAACCGCTAAGCCATCCCTCCAGTCCTAAAGTTCAAATTTAGATTAGCTTACTTGTTAACTTAATCCTCTCAGCTATAATGTACCTTTTTTCTATGCTTATCAAAATGTCTTGTGATTATGGGCAAATTCAGAGAGCTGAATAATGTCTAAAATATCCCATCCACAGAAGAGTAATTATAAGGGCATGGTCTACTTACATTTCAATTTGAATTCAGTATGAAAACATTTTGGCCACTTTTTCATAAATGAGGCCTGGAAAGATGGCTCAATGGTTAAAGGCACTTGCTTATATAGCCTAACAGCCCCAAGTTTGATTCCCCAGTCCCCATATAAAGCCAGATGCACAAAGTGGCACGTGCATCTTAAGTTTGTTTAAAGTGGCAAGAAGCCCTGGCATACCCATTCTCTCATTCTCACTCTCTCATTCTGTCTGTTCTTGTTAGTAAATAATAAATAATTTCTTTTAAAGTCTTGGGCTTGTTGCACTCAAATCTTGTACTCTAACATCTTCCTCTGCAAAGAAAATTGTACAAAGCTCAACAGTGGCCCTCAAAACAATATGCCCAACTCCTTAACCTCAGTACCAGTGGGGATCATATTTGTAAAACAGGCCTTTGCAGAGATAATTGATTTAACGATCTTGGTCTGGACCCTAAATCCAATGACAGTCATTAGAATAAAGTAAAAAGGAGGGATTGAGATGCCCAAATGCAGAAACACAGAGGAAAGGGCCATGAGAAAATAAGGGCAGGAATTGGAGATAAACTTTCATAAAGTGGGAAAAACCAGAAGTCACTGGAACCTGGAAGAGGTGAGAAGGATTCTTCTCTGGACCTTAGAGGGAGTGTGGCCCTACTCACCTCTTGACCATGAACCTCTTTCCTCCAGGACAGTGAGAAAATATATTTAGAAATTTTATGTTAGTAATCTTGTGATAAATTATTATTAAAGTGTCAGGAATCTCATTCCCAGATGTTGTTTTGATGGTAAGGTATGAAAATTCTTTGACAGACATTGCTGAGAAAAACTCTATAATTGATAACTACAACAGTGGCTTGAGCGACTTGCAGTCTTCTGCTTTAGTTTCCACTGGTGCAAACTGAGAAACCAAAAGATATTAATATTTATTTTAAAAGCTGGCAGAGTCCATTTGGCATTCCTACTTTTAACATAAAGCACACTGTGATCCCAAAGGGTGTCTTCACCTTCAGGGATGGGATGAAATGTTGGATTCACTCTGCATTCAGATAAAAATTTGACTAAAAACTATAAGCTAGCGAAATGGCACAGTGGGTAAGAGGACGTGCCACAAAGGCAAAAGGGCCTGAGGAGGGCCTGAATTTGATTCCCAGCACCCACATCAAAACTATTGGGCATGGCCATACACACCAGTAGCACCAGCCCTGCAGAGGGCAGAGCCAGGAGAATGAATTATTACAGTTCACTGGCATTTAAGTCATCCTGAGTGAAGGTGTGGCTCTAGGTTCAGTGGGAGACATCATTTCAGTGAAGCAACATGGAAAAACAACAGGGAGGGCCACCCTGTGTCCTACTCAGGCCTCCGCATGGGGTGCACACACCTGCAAAAACACGTACGTTGGCTATACACACCCATGCCCAAACACTTTGAACACAGCCTACAAATATTCCATTATAATTCAACATCGATAGTGGATATTCATTATGCTTTTGTTAAAGTTCGAAGCAAAATTACATCAAGTTTATCCATAAAATATAATTTAAGCAAATGCGTATACAGGTAACACACACACATATATCATACACGAATACACATGTGTGTGTGTGTGTGTGTGTGTGTGTTTTCTGCACTTGTTGCAGTTTTGTTTCTTGTGAGAGGGCAGCAAGGAAATAAGTAGAGATAGAGCACCCACTGGTATCTGGTGGCTTTCTTCATCAAATGAAGGGACTTCCCTTGCCAATGCTCTCTGGTCCTGATATGTCATTCATAGCTGATTGCTTCTACAGCTCTGAGCTTTGCTTGGGACTAAGTTTGAAAATTCAAGGAATCACACGGGGAGTGATTGCTTATAGCTCCTACGGAAATAAGGAATTGCAGATTCATGCATGACTAGCATGGCATGGCCTTCCATCATGGTGCAAGTAATTGAAAGCAGTGCTGTTATTTCTGGTAGTGGTAGCAGTGGTAACAGTAATGACAGTAAGGGTCCGGGCGTGACAGGTGCTACAGTGAGGGACGGTGTGAGTAATCATGAAGACTTGTCCCAATCTCCTCGGGGTCTCTCATAGTAAAAAAGAAGCTCCAGGAATGAGAAGCAGTTCTTTATTCTATATGATACTGATAATCTGTTTTCATTCAGAAGGGTACCATCTCAGATAGCTGGGATTAAAACTGGGTTTTCTGGGTCTGCTAAAAACATCTCTTAGCCCGTTTCCCTCTGAAGATCAAGTCAGAAGCAAGATGGAGTACTTAACAGCTTGTCATGGTAGCAGCCCAATGTCACTCCCCATTCACCAGTCACCCACTCTTAACACAGCACGAGAGAATAAGATTATGGGTGTTCCAGCTGCCAGACATCTCCTTGGCAGAACCACACCTTTGGCTAGGAAGAGAGCGCGGTGAAGAATCACACATATTCTCAAAGGCTTTGCAGCACTACACACTGGATCAGCGGAGCCCCCGTCAGCTCTGAGACATAGCTGCTGAGTCAGCCTGCTGTGCAAACTTAGGAAGCTTAACCATTCCCGGGGGAATGATCTCCTCCAGCCGTAATCAGTAACAGCATTTCTCATGTTTGAAACAAATTGTGTTTTCCCTTTTAGTCTTCACCTGGGTGTGGTTCCAGGTGTCGCTCGCTGTGCTTTGGGTTCTGTGGGATTATAGAGGTGTCATTCAGGGTCGGCTCCACTGACAGCACATCCTGGGCTCGGGGAAGATAGCCAGCTACAGAGGGGTCCTTCCTTTCCCATTTGCTTTCTGGGTTAAAGCTGCATATTCTGAGTTTAAGAGAACATTTAACTCTAGGATATGTGTAGCCTCAAACAAACAGGACAACAGAGCCATTGAAAATCTGTGATCTCAGAGCTCGAAGAAAGATAGATGAGTCAGAAGTTCAAGTGGGCAGTACAATGTAGACAAATGGTATATGATGTAGACTGAACTGTGTTCCTGATAATCCCTGTGCTGAATCCCTAACCCACGGGGGAAGGTGGAATTAGGAGATACAAGCCCTTTTGTGAGGTGACTAATTATGTTGAGCTGAGTTCAGAAGGGTGTGGACCTAGTGGAGGCATTAGTGCCCTTCGTAGAAAAGAAACCACGAACTTTGCTTACTGTATTCACAAATACCATGATGTCATGAGACTTCCAGGGAGATGGCAGACATCCACAAGTCAGGAAGATTTCTCTCACCAGAACCCAACCATAATGGCACACTGATTATAGATTGCTACTGTCCAGAACTGTGAAGGAAATAAAATTTCTGTTGCTTAACCCCCCAGATGATGGTATTTTATTATGGCAGTCCCAGCTGACAAAGTACAAAAGTGACATTATTTTTAAATAAGTGGGCTTATTTCATTATTCAAATGGGTGGCCTTATAGAAATCACTATATATGCGGCACGTGCCAAGATTACTTTACTGGAAGGTAAAAGATGTTTCTCTCTGCTCTCACTGTAGAAAAATAGGACTTCCTCCATTTTCTCCCGGGCGGCTCTAAGGTGCTCCAGTCTTCTTCCCAGAGCTAGCTAAAGAACTGCTTCTGTGTCTACTGTAAGTGACAGGCAGCTGGATCCTCAATTCCATACATCATTGCAATGAGTGGGGATGGGGTGTTGAGACAGGGCCTCACTCTAGCCCACGTTGACCTGGAACTCACTCTGTAGCCCAGGCTGACCTTGAACTCACTCATGGAAATCTTTCTACCTTAGACTCTCAAGCGCTGAATTAAAGGTGTGAGCAACTCCAACTGGCAAGGTGAAATTTTGGAATGTATCATTTGCTGCAATGTCAAGCCATTTTACATTTGTGGAGCTGATGCGGAAAGGAGATAGATTTTTTTTTTTTCTCATGTGTATGTGTATGGTGCACATGCACGTATATTCTGTGTGTGGTCACAGCATATGTGTGTGGAGGCCACGAGTCCTTAATATGTGTCTTCTGTCACTTGAATCCAGTGCCTGCTGGTTCAGCTACTCTCTATAGCCACTGTCCCCTTGGGAATCCCTGTTTCTGCTCCCCCAAGAGGCAGCACACCCAGCCAGCATTTCTGTGGGTGCTGGGGATCCAAGCTGCAGTCCTCACTGAGCCATCTTCTCCCCAGCTCTAATACAGTTCGTAAAGATATAAAATGTCCCTACAACCGTAGTCTGAAAACCAAGTAGTTGACCATTTCCCAACCCGCCTTTCAAATCCCTCGCTCCCTGATCTGGCCATGTTTCCTATCACCCAAGCAGCAGAAAGCCTCAGTGACCAGCACATTCGAAAATGCTTTAAGAAGACTGATGTCACTCAAAGATTGACATTTCAGCTTTTATTACTAGAATTCCTTGAAGAATTAGATCTGATTTGCATTGATATTTGCCAGTTGAAATATTAAAGTTTCTTTGACTCTCTCATCCGTTCATCAGATTTTAACACTTCAGTCAACTGCAAAGTCACAATTTAGTAATGGTGTGACTTCACAGGGCATCCTATGCTTTTGAATTGTTGACCAATTTAAGGAAAAAAAAATCTGATGTGAGTTTTGCTTCATGAAGGTAGGTCACACATAAAGGAAATGGCGAGGCATTTCATTTCATTTCATTTCTTTCTTTCCTTTTCTTTTCTTTTTTTTTTTTTTTTTGCAAAAGAGCCTGCTTTACACAAAGTTTCTTTAAAATGACACAGGTTGGTATGCCTTTTGTGGGCAGTGTGACCTCATTTGAGTTACCTATTGAGAGTTCTCTGTTTTATTAGGATGAATTGCAGCCTTCTTGTACTGGGAGACTTGCAAATGAATATGCCAAGAGAATGATGAGAATTTCAGAAATGTGTGCACATTTTAAGTGATATGTTAGCCTCAAACATCATTAGAATGTAGATAGAAAAAGACAAAGTGGGAAATTCAGTGCAGTGTTTCCGCCAAACCTCTTCATCTAAAGTGACAGAAATTCTACCTGAAGACATATGACAGTGTGTTTATATATCAAATAGTTTCACACGCACATGTGTAAGTCCATGCAGTCGCTGAGACAGAAAGAATTACAAATGCTCCTGTCCTCACTGCTTGGCAGACACAGTGTATGACCCTACAGCACAAGTTTCCAAGTTATTATTGCAGAGCTTGTCGGTGAACATACATATGTCTGGGCCCCACTCTGAGAGTTTCTGCTTTAGGTAAGTCTGGAGAGAGGTCTGATAGCTTGCATTTCAAACAAGTTTCTACATGATGCTGAAGGCTGATAGTTTGGGGCTTATACACTAAGAACCACTGCTTTCAATTTTTGAGGGACTGGGTTTCTTCCTGATCTGTCGAAGTGAGTACCTCCCAATCTTGAAATTAGTTCTTTCTCCTGTTTAACCAAAATGACTACTGTGCTTTAGGTCTACATTTTGCTTTGTAACATCTAAGACAATTAGCAAAACAAACAGTAGTTAATAATAATTTATTGTTAATGAATCATCTCTCTGTGTTTCATCTCACTTGGAGCAATAGAGGAATTCTGGAAGGTGAACAGGCATTCTACTATTCATATTCTACAGATAAGAAGTAGAGAGTTCAAAGCTCTTACATATCAAAACCCATAAAAAGTAGATTATGGAGAGCAGAGACTGAAATCCTTACTTTTCACCCCGAACTCCGTGTTCTTTCTACCGGATTTCTGCTCTTCTCCAATCTTTATATTTGTAGAGAGCTTTCTGCTTCTCAAGCTACTTTCATATTCATAGTCTCATGTGATCCTTCCATGCCTCAGCGTGAGGCAGCTAGGCCACCAGTTATTCTCTATGTTTTGCAGACATTATAAGAGATGATGAGAAAAGTGGCTGCTGCCATTCAGCCTGCATCTCTCCAGACAGTAGGCTAATGAGTTCCTGCAGCATTTAGCAACAGCATCTGATGCAGCAGATAGAGCATTAGATGTTCTGCCCAGTGATAAACATTCGGTTGCATGGTATTGTTCCCCAACCCTGTTTCTACAATGCCTTCTTCTCTTGGCAGTAGTGCATCTGAACAAAAAAAAAAAAAAAAAAAAAAAAAAAAAAGAGGTAAAGCTCAAGTTTAAGATCACTCTTTGTAGGGAAGTGTGGAAAGATTTTCAATTTTTATTCTTCAGGTGCTACAGAAACAGTTCTTTCTGAATTTGATGACTCTCACGTCTAGCTCAGAGTTTGCAAAATTTAGCATCACATGAGCCACCTGGGGATCTTGATGGACCGCATATTCTAAGCTAGTGGGTCTGTGCTGGGGCATGATATTCTGCTTTCCCATAAAGCTTCAAGGCAATGCCAGTTCTGATGATTAAGGTCAAACCTTAATAGGCAGGATAAATCTTGGTTTTCAAAGCCATAATTATTTTTATTATTCTCTGAACTTCCTCCCAAGGTCCTAGTTAGAGAAGAAAACTTTAATAAACATTTCAACATTATTTGGTGAACTTGATGTGCTAACAGCAGCAAGAGAGAAACAAAACATCACATACAAAGGCAACTCCATCAGAATGACCTCAGATTTCTCAGTGAAAACCCTGAAAGCCAGATAGGCCTGAAAGGGAACACTTCAAAGTCTAAACATATTATGGATTGCAACCCAAACTAATGTATTCAGCAAAAATATCCCTCATAATAGATGGTGAAAGAGAAACTTTCCATGATCAAAGCCAGTTATATGACTATGTGAACACAAAGCCAGAACTACAGAGAATACTTCAGGGAATACTCCACACCACACAGAAGAGTCAAACAACCAATCTCAAGACCCTACAAGAACAAGTTCACAATAACCAAAACTAGTGCAGGCTCAAAAAAGTACAAATCTCAAGAAAAAACTAAATCCCATTTAGCACCCTAACATGCAGGGATTAAATCAAACCTCACTGATATAACCTTAAATATTAATGGTCTTAATTCACCCATTAAAAGACACAAGATAACAGAGTAGATCAGAAAAATTGGCCTATCAATTTGTTGTCTTCAAGAAACCCACCTTGGGCTGGAGAAGTGGCTTAGTGGTTAAGCGCTTGCCTGTGTAGCCTAAGGATCCCAGTTCGAGGCTTGATTCCCCAGGACCCACGTTAGCCAGATGCACAAGGGGGCACAACGTGTCTGGAGTTTGTTTGCAGTGGCTGGAGGCCCTGGCACACCCATTCTCTCTCCTCTCTCTATCTGCCTCTTTCTCTCTCTGTCTGTTGCTCTCAAATAAATAAATAAAAATAAATGAAAAAAATAAAAAAAAGAAACCCACCTTACCATTAAAGACAGACACCTTCTCAGGGTAAAAGAATGAAAATTATATTCCAAGCAAATAGAAATAAGAATCCTGCAAGTGTTGCTACATTAATTTCTAACAAAACAGACTTTAAACCAAAACTAATCAAAAAGGACAAAGAAGGCCACTTCTTCCTCATCAAGACAATGGTCCAAAAAGAAGATATCACAATCATAAATCTATATGCACCAAACACAGGTGCAACTCATTTTATAAAACAAAACCTTCTTGTCAACAAAACAGAAATGAACACCGACACCATCATAGTTGGGGAGTTTAATTCTCCACTATCATCAAGAGACAGATCATCTAATCAGAAAATTAACAGGGAAGTAAATGAGCTCAACAACACCATAGATCAACTAGACCTAATGGACATCTACAGAACATTCTAGCTGAACTCTACAGAATATACATTCTTCTCAGCAGCCGATGGAACCTTCTCCACAATAGACCATATGTTAGGACATAAAGCTTGCCTCAATCAATTCAGGAAAATTGAAGTAATTTCCTGTGTCATAACTGATCACAATGCTGTAATGCTAGAGATTATCAAGAAGAGATGCTCCAGGAAGTCCACCAGCTCTTGAAGACTGAACAACAAACACACTTCTAAACAAGTGGGTGGTAGGAGAAATAAAAAGATAAATTGTAAAATCTTTGGAATTGAATGACAATAAGAACACACCTTACCAAAATTTGTGGGACACAATGAAGGCAGCCCTAAGGGGAAAATTCATAGCCCTAAAAGCCTTTATAACAAAGACAGAGACATCCCCAATTAATAACCTAACTGTCCACCTAAAGACATTGGGAAAGTAATAGTAATCTAAGCCTAAGAGCTCCAGATGGAAAGAAATAATCAAGATCAGAGCAGAAATCAATGAATTGGATACTAAGAAGACAAGAAAATTGATGAAGAGCTGGTTCTTTGAAAAAAATAATAAAATAAGATTGATAAACCCCTGGCCAATTTGATCAAATGAAAAAAGTTGATTTCAAATTAACAAAATCAGAAATGAGAAAGGAAATGTCACAAGAGAACAACTGACATAAACGAAATTGGAAGAATCATCAAGGCATACTTCCAAAATCTGTACTCCATAAAATTGGATAATCTGAAAGAAATGGATGAATTCCTAGAAACATACCACCTACCAAAACTAAACCCAGAGCAGATTAATCTCCTTAACAAATCTATAACGTCCATTAAGGTTGAAAAGGTAATCATAAATCTCACCCCAAAAATATAGATTCAGTTTTTAAGGTATACAAAACTTAACTATTTTTTTCTTTTTGAGGCAAGCCAAACAGACTGCCTTTTTAAGAGAGAGAGATAGAAAAAGAGAGAGACTTGGTGTGCAAGGGCCTCCAGCCACTGCAATCGAACTCCAGATGTGTGCCTCCTTGCATGCATGTGTGACCTTGCGCACTTGTATCACTGTGTGTCTGGCTTACATGTGACCTGGAGAGTCAAACATGAGTCCTTAGGGTTTGCAGGCAAGTGCCTTAACCACTAAGCAATCTCTCCAGCTCTTACATATTTTTAATAGTGGCAAAATCTTAAAGTAATGAGAGAATTAGTATTGATATGAATGGTGACAGACACAGTCTTTGTATTTCTGTGTGGTTAGGTCCTTTACAAATTTTCAGATTGAGACAGTGCCTCTCCTCTAACCATAGCTCCCCTGTATCTGCACCACTGAAGTACAAGTTACTGCCCCTGAAACACACACACACACACCCACACACAAACACACACATACACACACACACATGCGCGCGTACCCTTGGCTTATTCATTCTTTCTTCTTCAGGTGGGTACACTTGGGATCTGATGATGTATCTGGGTAGGATAGGAGAGGAGTACTTGTGTATTGCTAGGGCACCTTTCAACATTTGCCAGAAACAGCCTACACACCAGACTGTGGAGACTACCACAGCTCAAAGGCTGACACGCTGATTATTATGTTGCTAGAATTAATTAAGTTTGGAATAGGGGAAGACAGTAACCATGCAGTTAAATTCCATAGTTTTGATTTTCCTAAAGAACCAATTGTTTGTAGTGACATGCTTGCTGAAAGAGGGTTTGCTTTACTTGAGTATGCTTTATTCATTCATTCATTTATTTATTTGAGAGAGAAAAATGCAGGGAGAGAGAGAGAGAGAAGAGAAAATGGGCATGCCAGGGCCTCCAACTACTGTAAACGAACTCCAGATGTATGCACTACTTTGTGTATCTGGCTTACGTGGGTCCTGGGGAATCGAAGGGAGGTCCTTTGGCTTTGCAGACAAGCAACTTAACCACTAAGCCATCTCCCCAGCCCTTGACTATGTTTTATAAAATTGTTTGTATTAGATGTTTTTGTTTGGTATGGCTTGGTTTGGTTTCTTTAAGACAAGGTCTACCTGTATAGCCTGGGCTGTCCTTGAACTCACATTCCTCCTGTTTCAGTCTCCCAAATTTGGGATTCAAGGTGTGCATCACTACACCTGGTTGGAAATATGTTTTCGTCTTAAGTTTCAGATGCTTACACAGGGTTGAGGAGATGGCTTAGTGGATAAAGCACTTGCCACAGAAGTACCAGTGCCTGAGTTTGGATTTCCAGAATCCTTTTAAAGCCAGGTGCTGTTGCGTGAGTGTCTACTACCTGTGTGCTTATGGCGGCAAGGGAGGCCAAGACAAGATAACTGCTTGGAAGTGCACGGGCTATCTTGCCTGGAGAGTGCACTGCTGGATCAAAAGAATGAGATATCAAAACAGAAGAAGTAGTGTTAGGGAAGAGATGGGTTTTCATTGGAATTAGGTGAGAGTGGTGAAAAAGAAGAGCATAAGGGGGCTGGAGAGATGGCTTAGTGGTTAAGCGCTTGCCTGTGAAGCCTAAGGACCCCGGTTCGATGCTCGATTCCCCAGGACCCATGTTAGCCAGATGCACAAGGGGGCACACGCATCTGGAGTTCGTTTGCAGTGGCTGGAGGCCCTGGCGTGTCCATTATTTCTCTCTCTCTCTATCTGCCTCTTTCTCTGTCTGTCGCTCTCAAATAAATAAATAATAAAAAATTTTAAAAAAGAAGAGTATAAGATTGGAATACAATCACATTGCAGTGAGTGCGTGTATTAAAACCATCAGTAAAATATATGAAGATATGAAAAAGGTAAAAGTGAACTTTATAATTTGAGTGTATTTTAAAAGATTCAATTAAAAAGGCATATGATCAAACACTAGCATCATGATTCCACATGAAGATCCTATCCAAATTCCCAAATGTATCATCATCCCAGCCCTGTGTATATGCAGCTTTTTGTGCCTAGGGTATTTTTCTTGGCCAGGTACTATTCATTTCTGAGGTCTCAGCAAAATACATCCCCCCCCCCAGGGGAGCTTTGCTGGTCTTGCAGATTTTGCTATATAGCCCTGTTTTATGGTCTTATTGAACACTATAATTTTATTTTATAATGTATGAATCTAATTAAAGGGTTATTCATGCGATTATTAGCTTGACGCTCTGCTCTCTTGTTGAACTATAAGCTCCATTTGTTCAGGGACCATGCGGGTCTCACACTTCGGTGTTTCTTTTCACAGAGTGTGCTCTCCATAAATAATTCTGACCAAATGAATGATTCTTGTGTGAGATCATGATTAATCCGAGTATAATTCTGTATTAATGGATAATAAACTTTGAAACCAATAGTCAAATTAGGCACTGAAAAAAAATATAACAATATGTTTCCTAACGTTGCTCTTCTTTTACAGTGAAATGGGAATACTGATAACAGAAAGTGCAAGGAATAAATGAGAACAGTTCATATCACAATTTGAACCACTATGCCTCATTTGCATTATTACGAGGCAGTTAACAGCCTTTACCTGCAAAATACTTACATTTAACTCTCCTTCATCTATATGCTATCAAACTGACTCTCAGAACTTTCTGGGAGGCTCATATGAGAAAGTTCCAGGCAAATAATTTCTTGAAATTTAAAACACAAATAATATATTCTCTGTGCTAAAAGATGAGGTCATACTAATTCTAACATGCTTACTCAAAGGCTAGATGAAAGCTGCCCATAACATGTGTTCTGGAGTTTGACTTAAAGAAATGACTTCAGTTTAACATTATATCCTTTCCCTAGACCCATGAAGTAAGACCCTGTACTGATCATACCGGGCAAGTTAGGTAAATAGAAATAAGACAGATGAGAGTAGAGCATTCCCTGAGTTCAAGAATACTTTCAGTCAAAGGTTCAGATTTCGAAAGGAATTAAAAGATTAAAAGGGGAATCTCAGACAAGGTGACTAAAACCCAATGACTAGTGAGAAAATGATCTTTCAGACTCCTTGAGTCTTCCTGATCCTCCCAGCACAGAACTTTCTCACTCATTCCTATTACTACCAAAATACAAAGCATTTCTTAAGTAAGGTTTATATACTCTTGTCGATATCCAAACTCTCTTCTGACTGGAAAGGAAAATAACACAGTACCTCTTACACTGTTCTCCGTCTAAAAGGGTGAAATCCCCAGTGCATCTTGCAGTTTTCCAGCTAGAGAAGGATACAGAATTTGAAGAAACAAAATGCATAGCAATGCTCCCTGTAATCCCGAGTAACCCCAACACCCTGTGACACACTCTTGAGGACAGGACTTCCCCTTGAGTGGAAAAGGAAAGATCCAGATAGAGTTGTCTGAAGAGGAAAGCAGCCTTGTTCACAGAAGGGAGATCAAACACACCATAGAAAACACATGTTATGGCGCAGTTGCCCTCCAGGAGTCATATAGGACTAGGAAAGCCCAATTTAGTTAAGGGAGAAAATAGGTCACATTTAATAACCGCATATGTGACACATCATTTTCACTATACAAAATAACTGAAGAGGAGAAAAATTAAGAAATCAGAAATATAAGAGTGATGCCCACAGAAGTGCATGTTTCTTCTCATTGGAGGTGTTGTGCTTTGGCGTGCTTGAAAGTCCACCAGCCTTCACATTTCATCTTCTAGAAACACTTGCATTGTGCTTGAAAAAGAAACCTCATCAAAAGAAAGAGACATAAAATAGCCTAGGCAGAAATTAAAATAAAAGACTTGAATTGAGATAATAATTATTCTCCCCTCATAAGAATAATGTACCATGCATATTTTTCTTTTCTTTTCTCCTTTTCATAGCATCAAACGACAGGTAATCAAACATTCGTGATCCCTATATGGAATCTTCCTTGCTCTCAGGTCTTCATGTCTCTGTGGGGTCGAGCTAATTACAGGTACATCTCCTCTGTAAGGCAGTCATACTGTACTGAGGAGAGTGCAATTAATAATTGAACAAAGCTAGCCGGATTTTCCTCCTCTCACAAGATGATGGATAGCAGGCAGCTCTGCTGTCACACAGGGATCAAGTCTCTTTCTCGGGTGTCTCTGAGAAAGGCTATACATGATTTGCTGAAAAGGATCACCTTGTTTCCAAAAATTGAAAGGAATAAAAAAAAAAAAACCCTCCTACACAAATATTCCTACTTTTCTTTATTGAACAGTCAAGACAAGTTCTCTCTCCTGTCACTAGGAAGGTGATTTTGATCCCTTGGTTATTGCGGCCGTGTGTGAGAGATGAAAGAGTGAGCTGGGGAACTGATATCCATTGTCAGTGGAACAGTGGTCTTCCTTTGAGTTAGTCTGAAGATGCATAAGGGAGCTAGTTTCGTGTGAGCTGGAATAGAATCTGGCCCGTTGAGGAGGTCTGCATGCATGGCTATAGAAAAAGTAAAGTTCAGGCTGGAGAGACGGCTTAGCGGTTAAGGCATTTGTCTGCAAAGCCAAAGGACCTCAGTTCAATTCCCCAGGACCCACGTAAGCCAGATGCATAAGGTAACCTGTGTGTCTGAAGTTTGTTTGCAGTGGCTGGAGGCCCTGGTGTGCCCATGCTCTCTCTCTCTCTCTCTCTCTCTCTCTCTCTCTCTCTTAAGTAAATAAATAAAAGAAAAAGTAAAGTTCTTTTCTTGAGATGGCAGAAGGAACTTGCCAGAGGATATCTCCAGAACTTTGTGGGCTGCGGAGGATTCCACAAAATCCTTGTCCTATGACCCTGGCTGTGTTCTTAAGCTGTGGTCTATACATTTTTATCTAAACAGCCAAATAGAGCATTTGAAGCTTTGTGACCTCAGTAATTTTTGTTGCAACTACCCAACTCTGCCGTTTAACAACAGTGGTAGACATAGACAAAATGTAAGTCATTGATCTTGGCTGTGTTTCAATAAAACTTTATGTATGATCATTGATGCTTGAGTTTCATATGTTTTTGCTTACCAAAGAGGAAGTTATTTGATTTCTTGTAGAGATTTTTCAATTTTACAACTATTCTTGCTTATAGGCAGTGAGTGCATAGGTGAAGCAGGTCAGATTTGGTCCACAGGTTAGAGTTTGCTAACTTCTGTTATTGACAGCTGGGAAACCTTAGAAATATATCATTTCTTTTTTTGTAGTTTATTTTGAAGTCTCTAGAGTTCTCTAAGTACATAAAATACTGCCTTTTCTATGCATATCACTCATCCTCTGGTTTTTAATTGACTTAAAGCATCAAAGAAAGTTAAGATATTCATGGTTCAAGTAGAATGTTCATGATTATGAGGGGAGATTAAAATATTATAACATATAGCTGGGCGTGGTGGCTCATGCCTTTAATCCCAGCACTCAGGAGGCAGAGGTAGGAGGATCACCATGAGTTTGAGGCCACCCTGAGACTACACAGTGAATTCCATGTCAGCCTGAGTTACAGTGAGACCCTAACTTGAAAAAAATCAAAAAAATGAATAAATAAATATTAAATTAAAAAATATTATAACATATACTTAACTAAATTTCTAGGTATTGTACTTACAAAAGAAGATAAAATAATGGTATGAAAAGAGGAGTGTGGTCTGTATTAAAATTTGATGACACAAACATTCAGGTGGCTTTGTTTAAACCAATTTTATTTATGTATAATTTGTAGATTGTAATTTATGTTCTTTCAGATCATCCATAGGTTGGGCTGTAAGTTTACTAATAGTCAATACAGTAAGGTAATTTATAAAAAATTCTCTGGATCCATTTGTAAGAAACAAACCATTGCTTAGGAAAACACCAGTGAGTGGAGATACTATAGATAAAGGGAATTTCTTAACTTTAAAAAATATAATTATATAAGGATTTAAGCACTCTCTTAAAAATCTGACAATAAACACAGTGATTTCAGATGTTATCTTTGATAAAATAGTTAAATATTGGGTACAATTTTTATATTTAAATGCCAGTCGGCAAAAATAATGCTAGATGGTATAGAGTGGGTGGTATAGATTTGGGGCTAATAGGATATTCCTAGGAATATAGAGCTCCAAGAATTAACCTATTTCAGGACAAAGATGTATGATACTTACAAGTTCCTACTTCAGATAATCCTCCATATATATTTTTTCCATGTCAGGTACAAAATGACTGTGTGAGTCAATGAGTTTATTACTTCTCAAGTAAGCATCTCCTGTGTTTTTATATATTATAAAGAAATGATTGGTTGTATACATTAAGAAGGATGGGTTTTCAGTGGCATGTTCCTAAGAGAATAGAGGCCTCTAATAAGAATAACTGCCTAAATATAAATTAATTTGAGAGGTAGGTGTAAACGTTCTGTGGAAATTAACATGAGGCATAATGTCAAATGAAGGTCCCTAGTCTCCTGTCACAAAATCCAGAGATTTGAAAAGATACCACGACCACACATTACCCTGGCTTTTAGAGATATCTCAGGATATTTCTCACCATGAGCCCAATTTTGCATTTTTGATAGTGTTCATTCTAAAGTGATTATGTTTAAACTGCTTACAATGCTCTTTCAGACACAAAATGGCCTTGATAGTCACAGTGCCTGACACTACCTACACAAGACCTTCATAATTGGAGTGAAAAAAATGAGTACATCAAAATAGAGGAGAGACTAATTAGAAAGATGGTTCCAGTGGAGATAGGATTTAGGAGGGGGAAAACAGGAGGGGTAGGAGGAAAATATCATGGTTTATACTTATGGAACTTGTCAATAATAAAGAAAAAAACTTTAGGTATTTTATGTAAAATGTATAAGAGAATATCAGGTGTGAGCCATAAGACTTATTTTTGTAACAATTAAAGTGCAGGTGTCAGGGCCTAGAGAAGAGGGCTCAGTAGTTAGAGGCACTCACTTCCAAATCCTGATAAGCCAGGTCCACTTTCCCAGTTCTCATGCAAAGCCAGATGCACAAAGTGACACATGTGTCTGGAGTTCGTTTGCATTGGCAAGAGGCAGAAAGCACACCCATTCTCTATCCCACTCTCTCTTATAAAGAATAAATAAATAAATAAATTTTAAAAATAAAGAGTAGGTATCCCTCTGCACAGATTGTATTTGCAAAGTAACAGTTTTGTATAAAAGAAAGCATGATTGGTACAATGCAAGTGTTAGTCCTAAATAATACAGTAGAATACTTAAATAATGTTCACAAACAAGCAGGCTTTAGGATCTAGTTCTGAGGAAGAGGGTAAGAGAATGGGGGTAGGCAGGATATAGAAGACATTCTTGGAAGTCATTTTCTCATTTTTACTTAATATTAGCAGCTAAGGTACAAGGAGTACTTATATAGCTTAGGTTATATATGATGACTATCCCAGGGCCAGATGACAAGTCCAGGACTATAGGGATCTTATAATTGTATGCTGTTCCTGAATGCTTTATTCACAGAGTACTATATATTTGCAAAGCATGACAACAGAAAAAAAATGTAAATTTAATTTATAAAGGACATTTCCCCAAGACACATATATTTATATATTTGCTCCTTTGGGAGTTATTCCATTTTAAGTGAAACACTCTATGTTTGTGTACATGTACATACATATATACATGCATGCACGCATATGCACATACATTCATACCATTGTAAACCTCATGGAGATAAAGATATTAGCAAAGTTCATGGGATCGCAAATGTTGCTATTTTATCACTGTTTTAATAAAAAGGCAAATGCTTTCCCCTTTGATTCAATAGAATCATTAACAGTAGGTGGTAACCTGAAATCTGGATCATGGCTTACCAGTTGGTGTAAGGTGTCTCCAGGTGATAACAGGTTCAGGGCGGCCATTGGCCATGCAGACCAGAGTCACATTGCTGCCCTCGTTCACAGTGACATCCGAGGAAATGTTGGAGATCTTTGGTGGAACTGTAAAGACAAGGTAAATCTGACTATGTAACCACATCAGCAAAGCAAGCTAGAGAATTGCTCTATAAAACTAGAGTTGGTCAATTGAAATTCGAAATTTGTATGCTAAGCAGCCAGGTTTCTTGTAATTCCCATGCATGCCATTTGCTTACTACATCTCTGAGGAGGTCCTAAAGAATCTATCATGTAATTTTTACAATTTTACAACTTCACAGTAAATTTTTTTGTTAACACTGTTGCATAAGGTTATCATCTTATGTGTGGGGAAAAAACGCTTATGGTACCATCTCTTGTCCAATTGCTAAGAAAAAATAAATTACTTAATACAAGATTGCATAATTGTGCTAGTAAGAGATTGTACCTGCCTTGTGGCCACATAAGCTTTGGTGGTTTGATTCAGATGTCCTCCATAAGCTTATGTGTTCTGGATGTTAGGTCCCCAGCTGGTGGCAATTTGGAAATTGGAACCTCCTGGAGGTGATGTAATGTAAGGGTGTGCCTGTGGGTATTATAGCCAGCTTCACGTTGCAAGTGTCTGGCACACTCTCCTGCTGCTGATGTTGGCCAGGAGGTGATATCAATTCTCTGCTCATGCCATTATTATTCCCTTCCATCATGGAGTTTCCCCTCAAGTCTATAAGCCAAAACAAACTTTTTCCCTCCCACAAGCTGATCTTAGTCCAGTGTTTTCTGCTGGTGATGTGAAACTGACTGAAACAGTAAAATTGATACTGAGAAGTGGAGTTGTTTTTGCTAGAAATCTGATTGTAACCTTGGACCTTTTGGGGTTGATTTTTGAGAGAAATGTAGAAAGATTTGAAACCTTGCCCTAAAGATACCTTTGTGGTGCTGTAAGTATTGTGCAGCTTGATGGACTATTCTGGTCAGAGTTGAAAGGCCTAAATGCAGTAAGAACTAAGGACTGAGGGGATTAGCTTGTAAGGGGAAGATAGAGTTTTGCCCAGACTGGGCTAGAGGCAGTTTGTGTGAGAGGCTTGCTATTATACCTGTGTCCTGAGAACTTGTGCAGGGTTGAGTTGTATAAAAATGGACTGGTGTGAGCAGAATGATATGGCGCAGAGAAAAAGGAAATGTTTGAACTGAAAGCGCTGCCCATTCAGTTGTAATTGTTTGAGAGATAACAACCACTGACATTGGGCAAGCTCATCTGCACTGGGACAGCAAGAAGAATGCTGACTCTTTTGAAAGTAGGGACTCGAATTCTGAAGGATTGTCCTGTTTTCAAAATCTGATTTATTCCCCTGCTGGATTAACAAACTGGTAGCTCTTTTGGTGCTATGGAGTATATCAAACGCAGGAAAGAGAGGGTCATTGAATTTGCAACATGGTTTTGTATTTTGAAAATGGCCATGGGCAGTGTGAAGCAGGCTTTTTGGATTACCCATGTAGAGGCCCGGTGGAGCCATGAGGATGAACCAGTTGCAGTGGAGACCCAATGGTGATACCAGGACTATGGGATGGCTTCCGAGGAGAGCTACTCATTCCAGATGAAGTTTTTCTGGATAATGAGCATCCTAGCTGGAACAGCGGATTTAAAGCTCCAGAAATGGGTCCTTAGTTAGAATTATCAGACTTGGAGACTTGTCACTGGTTAGAGTTATTGGACTTGGAGCTACATAATTTGATGTTTTCCCTATTTTAAATATTGTATTAATTCAATTTTTCCTTGTTATGCCAAATGCCATCTTTTGCAATGTGAATTTTTATTCTGTGCCATTGTTATTATCATTATTTTTGGTGTTATGGCTCAGTTAAAAGATCTTAGACTCTTGGGATGTTTGAAGAGCATTGAAATTGGTAAAAACTGTGGGAACATTTAAGTTTGCACTGAATGCATTGTATTTCACATCATGTATGATTATCAGTTCATGGGGGTCAGGGGCAGAATGTGGTGGTTTAATTCAAACGTCCCCATAAACTTACATGTTCTGAATGCCACGTGGTGGCAACTTGGGAATTGGAGTTTCCTGGAGGTAACATATTGTTGTGTATGGGCTTTATGAGTATTATAGCCAGCTTCCCCTTGTCAGTGTTTGGCAAACTCTCCTGCTGCTGTCGTCCACCTGATGTTGGGGTTGGCCAGGAGATGATGTCCACTCTCTGCTCATGCCATCATTTTCCCCTGCCACCATTGAGCTTCCCCTCAAGTCTGGAAGCCAAACTAAACCCTTCCCTCACACAAGCTGCTCTTGGCCCCGTGTTTTCTCCCAGCAACTCAAACCTGTCCACAACAGAAGCCATGATATAGCCCCTGTAGTAGATTTCATATTTAGTTTTAGTAATAACAGGACAGATGATATACTTTAGAGCATAAAACTGAATTAATAATGGCTGTGTCAAGAAAAATACCCATCACAAATATGCTATACTTGTTCGTAATACTGTCATTACCACTAGTAATAATTGAGTGGTAGCTAACTATAGTCAAACAGGTTCCACACCTAACACCGTGTGTTACTCCTTCACATGCACCATCTCAATCAATTCTTATAATAAAGTCATGGCATCCTGTGAGGATTTTATCTGCAGCTGAGAAACAGAGGCATAGGTGAGGCTGAGTGAAAAGCAGAAAAGGAATTTGGATCCCGGCAGACTCTAGGACCTACACTCTTAAGCATTTCTTGAACAGAATTTCATCTTCACAATCCAGGCTGCCATATGGCCGAAAATGACAGAAATTACTTTTTGGTGATGTGAAAAATGAGTCCCCCAGGGCAAGCTGTACTGCTGACTGACTTCCTTCATTAGTGTTCAGGGTGGCAGTGTTAGATCCCACTTGGGTAGGCTTCAGTGGGAAGCGTGGGAAGTGAATTACTCACAACTTTCATCACAGAGGTCACACATTGATTACAAATAGGTAGGTCTATGGTTGAATGTGATTTTCTTCCTTTTTATTTTTTCTTCAAACCTAGTTTCCTATGTGGTTTCCATGAACGTATATTTCTGAGCAAAGGCGAGGAAGCACGAAAAAGTTCAATAATAAAAGAATTGCATTTTTTGTCACTGTTCCTACTTATTACAGACTCTGTGTTCCTGCCCAGCAAGAACACTTTCTGCGCACAGTGGCAACTGTATGACAGCGCTGAGAGTCCTGACAATCTAAGTTAAAGGACACCGATGGCATCCCAGCAAGCAGCATCTTAACAGTTCAGAGTACCACATGAAGGAAGCTGGTGGAATGCTCTCATGACCTTAGCATTCCTCTGATAATAACAGTTTATAGATCCTCTGGGTAGAAAGTAGTGACTCCAAATCAAACCCATTGGCAGAAGATTCCTATCTTTAGCAATCACTATTGTTTTTAGAGTTTTTATGCTCCTTTTAGCTATTGGCTTTACTGGATATTTTCTTGTGTTCACATATTGACTTGTGGTATGTTCCCAGGCTTTTACAATGTGGGCCTGGAAGGTCATACCCATTTTATAATGAAGAACATGAGAAGCAGTGATGTCATTAAGAACTATAGGTGGGCTTATAGCTCACAATCCCCAAATGCCCAATTGTTCTGTTCCTTAATATTAATTGTTTTGAATTTCCAGTGGAGAAGTCCAGTATTGTGACACCAAGTATGCTACAACCAATTAGATGATGATGTGCCAAAGAGCAAGATAAAATATTTTAATTGCTTTCTTTAACAATCCAAAGCCTGAACCAGGAAGCTCTGTAGTAATTATAAGAGCCTACCTTAACATGAGTCATAATTACATGTGAATTAAATACATGACACAGTATAAGGGAACCAATACAGTTATCTTCTTATCAAAAGTTACAAAGCATTTTACTAAGAAAATAAAGAAAGAGAATAGTGGTGGGTGCTAAGCAGGAGTGATAGTTGAGGGTAATGTACAGGAGGGGATTTAACCAAAACTAAAGATATATGAAAAAGCCACATGGAAACCTACTACTTTGTAAGCCAGTCCCCAGAAAATTAGCCCATCTAGTGCTGAAGGGCATTACATGAGCTACTTGGAGAAAATGGCCAATATCATCTGTCCAAGCAACTCAAAATGTAAGCAACTCAGAAGCAAACAACTTGACATGATGCTCACACAAGTGCAATAGTGGTACACAGCCATGGTGGGTAACCAACTGCTCTTGGATTGTCTAACAGATCTTCCCAGTGGAAAGGAAACCATATCTGGAACTGGGAAACAAGTCAAAGTCATATTCAGATAATGATTCTGCTTTCCATTGTCAACCTCCCATTAATCTTGGTCTATAAGAGGGTATACACCGTTTAAATTCTCTCTAAATTAATAGTGGTTATCCCAAATTACTGGTGATGATTTCACTCTCTGTTGGAGAATCTGCTTCTCTTTTCAGATGGGAGCTGGATCTGAGGAGAGAAATGACCCAGTGCACTTCACCCTGGTCCCAGCTGAAACCACAGAGGAATAGGGGAAATGAACAAGAGTGCTGCTTTCTTAGTGAATCTGATATCAGCACAAGGGTGAGGGAGATAGACACTGAGGATACTCAACATCTACCAAACCAGAGATCTAGAGGCTCCTAAGTGCCCATCACTGAAGTAGACTTAAAATGCTCTCAGCATGGCTCAGGGAATTTTGTGGAAGAGGAGGTGGAAAGAGTGTTGTAGAGCCACAAATTGAGACATTTTGTCCAGAGACATTGCCTCTCCCCTCCCCCATAATGCATGACCTACAATCCCCATGGGGTTGACCTGCATCTCCAATGAAGAAGGCCTCTTCAGAGGAAGGCAGGGAGGAATGATAGGATGGTACCAACATGTGTTGTTTATATACTAAATATGCCTATATGTAATAAAAATTTTTAAGAAGAAAAAAATTCAAACAAAGAGTTCGAATTAAGGTCCCCCAAGTCAGTAAATAATCAAAACCACATGCCAGAGATAAGATACTTCCCTATGAGATGTTCAAGGAGGTCACAGAGGCCCCTAACACAATTAGATTATTGCCATTGCTTTTGCTTGTCCATTAAAACTAGATGGTAAGTCCCTATCGCTGAAGATACCATGTGCTTCTATTGTAGGCCATAAAGATATTAATATGGAATTGAAGCTAGATACTTCCTTGTTAGTGGCTAGCCTTCATAGTTCTGGAAAGTGCTATGTGGACTGCTAAAATTAAATTTGTCACCTGTTTCAACCATCTGTGGCCATTTCATGCTCCATCTCTGACCTCCTGCCAGAAAAAAAAAATGTGGCATAGGTGTAACAGAGGTATGACTGTTATGGATGTAGCCGACCATTTTCTAACTGGATCTGAAACCTGCTCCATAGGGAAGCAATTCATGTTTGGCACTTTAAGCCTGTTCAAAAGCCTATGGCTGAGGAAGTAACCTACTAATGTTGCTATAAATGGGTAGTTGTTAATCTTCCTTCTAAATCTTTACACTTATGCTCAGAGCTGAGTGCTGTGCTTAGCCTCAGTGTTGCCAGTTTCATTTATGAGTAGGCAGTTGTTAAACACAGAGTTGCATAGGTGGCAAAATGTTGAGAATAATTGACTAGTGTATGCTCAGCCCTAAATAAACATCAATGTTACCCTTTCTAGGGCTCAAGAACATTATGGAAGAACGAGCATAAAGACTGTAAGAGCCGGGGGATAAGGGGAGGGTTTTGGAATGCTATTTTCCGGCGATGGTATGGTGATTACACTCATGAACGCACAACAGCTGTATTTTCCTGTTCAAAAACTGAGCTAGTCAACATTCGAGCACAGAAAACAACAGACACTCTGTATATTTTCCAAAATTATTCTTCCTCAAAGCCTCATTTATCTCCATAAAAGTGATACAAAAGTATTTTTTCACTTTATTTTAATTCCCAAATAAGGATGGTTGCCCTTGAAGTACCATTTAACATGATAATCTCATTTGTAGTAATAAACAGAAAGTGTTCCTTTTTCAAAATTATTGTAATATTGATCTATGATCAATGATTGGGTTATCATAAGATCTGAATAGTTTATTTCTTTTGGGGCTATCCTCTAGCAATTCTTATTCATAAGCTATTAGTGTGATTTATTATGTTTTTCCTACTTATAATGCCATGAACAATTTATTTAGTTTTCAACCTATTTGGTTTCAGTGATCTCTCCAATTTGTCTGAATTATTTTGTTTTTTAGTGACTAATGAGAGGTACTTATCCTGAAAAAGAACTGACCTTTTGTTGTCTTAATGCAGTTTACCCCAATTTAGCCTTTGGCTCTTAATAATGCTTGTAATTATTGTTGTTTTGCAGAAGTTTAAGCATTCATAGACTTCATATCCATAAATCTTTCTTTTGTGATTTCTCCCATTCTTTTTGTACATAGTCTTTTCCAGAACAAGACCAGTTAAATGATAATTTTTCCCTTTTATTTGTTTTTATGATGCTATTTTATGCCATCTAAAATTTATTTGTGGTATGAGATATTAACAGATTTTCCTCACCCTATATTTTTAGCCAAAATTTTTTAATACTGGTTCTGGTTTTTGAATAATATAAAATGCAGATACTCTCTTGGTTTTCAGAATCACCCTGCAAAGGTTTACAAACTGACTAGAATAGTACTTCTGACCATCATGTAAATATAAACCTCTTTATGTCAAGTCATTTTACCAATGCACTTAAAAGTGTGCAGTTTTGTATTACACCTTTATGTGACAATTTTAAAATCTGAATTATTTAATAGGTCACATTCTTCCACTGAAATACATATACACTCTTTGCTAAAGAAATGCACATTTTTACTATTTGGTATAAATTAAATGACCAGTTCTAAAATAATGCCAAAATTTAAGTGAACTTAAATACATGGATTTCTTTAGTTGTAATGAACCAGTTTGTAGACTATGATATCATATGATATCATCAGTCTAGCTCTGTCATCATGTTTTATTACCCTCAACATTAAAAAATTGTTTTTGTTTGTTTGTTTTTTTCGAGGTAGGCTCTCACTCTAGCTCAGGCTGACCTGGAATTCACTATGTAGTCTCAGGGTGGCCTCAAACTCATGGTGATCCTCCTACCTCTGCCTCCCGAGTGCTGGGATTAAAGGCGTGTGCCACCACACCCCGCTTCTTAAAAAAATTTTTTTGAAGTATAGTCTCACTCTCATTGAGGTTGACCTTGAACTCACTATGTAATCTCAGGGTGACCTCAAACTCATCGTGATCCTCCTAATTGTGTCTTCTGAGAGCTGGAGATTAAAGGCATGCACCACCATGGCCAGTTATTGCCCTCCTCTTTTTATAATTTCTTTTTATTTGAGAGAGATAGGAAGAGAGAGAGAGAGAGGGAGAGAGAGAGAGAGAGAGAGAGGGAGAAAGAGAGAGAATGAGCACACCAGGGCCTCCAGCCACTGCAAACCAACTCCAGATTTATGCACTACCCCATGCATCAGGCTTATGTGGGTCCTGGGGAATCAAGCCTGGGTTCTTTGGTTTTGCAGGCAAGCAGCTTAACTGCTAAGCCGTCTCTCCATTTTTTTAAAAAAATTTTTAACCCAGACTCTACCAGGTATCTTGTACCTGCCAACTTTCGTGGGATTAGAATTGTCTTACATTCTTGTCCAGTTAGAAAATTTATCCCCTATCCTCCCCCCTTTTTTTATTTGTTCAAAACTGAGGTATTAATGTTTCAATTGTGCCTGGTAGATCAGGCCTGTAATCTCAGCTACTCAGGAGGTTCAAGAGTTCATAGCCTGCCTTGGGTGCAGAGTTCAATGCCAGTGATTTAGTGAAACCCTGAACTCAAAATAAAAAGTAAAGCAAAAGCGTTGAGATATAGCTCAGTGGTAGAATGCTTACATTTTGTATAGCATGCATAGACTGTGGCAATATTGGGAATACGTTCCTTTTTCTTTTGGTAAGATGTATTCATTTCCCTTTCAGGACACTGTCAGTGATGTTTAGCCATTAATTTGTTGGGAATATCAATTAATTAACTCTGTTCCTCTTAGTAAAGGAGTGGATATATGATCTAAGATGGTCCATCCAGATTTTCCTTCCTTGGACAATGATTCTTGTTAGGAAAGACTAAAAAGAAGTTGAGGTTGGTGCAATCTGTGGCAAACTGTGATAGCAGCCCAGTTCCTCCCTGAATCGACACCCTTACATGCCCATGACTTCTTACAGGGACGACACTTATTTTTCCATTCCTGGACCACATAACTTGCTTTTTCCCTTAGGATACCAGCATGCAGCTCACAAAGAGAGTTGTGAAAAGAGCTAGCACAATAGGATCCGCTTGCTCTTCCACTGCCATCACCAAAGGAAGTACACACCCACTCTGCCGAGCCTCTCCCGATCCCAGGAGAAAGCGGTAGAAGGTAGCGTATCAGAATGCCAGACAAAACACAGGGTTCCAACCACACACAACATGCAGCATTTTTGCATATGTAAGTGTGAGCAGCGTATGTGATGCATATTTACACTTGTGTGCACGTGTGGGCATGTGAGTGTGTGTTTCGAGGGCAGGTCAACATCAGGTGTCTTTCTCAATTGCTCACTTGATTGGCTAATACAGGCTCTACCACCAAGCCTGCAGCCCCTTGACTTGGCTACACTTTACCATCCGAGTCTTCTCCTTAGCCTCGATTATATTAAATATATCCATTTGTTTTCCATGTTTTAAATTTTACTGGGCATCCTATACTGACACTGAGCAAATCTGACCCTAAGACCAGAAGCTCTTGTAGTGAATTCCAGCCTATATCAACTGACTTGCACAGTTACGAGGAATAAAGTGTAACAACTATTTTATTCATTCTTCTGATCCCTGGATTGGGTTTGTTCTGCTATGAGATTTAGTTCACACGTGTCACAAAAGGGCAGCCACCTGCCCAGACTATTGTTCTTTACTAGTTACTGCTGCCTGGATCTCTAGAGAGGCTTGACTTCCGGGCACCAAAAGGCAAGACCTTCTCTTCCTTCCCTTTGGTTCTGCGAGCTGAAGTCCACAGTATTCCGATCAATCCTCCCCTTTAAACATCAATTTAACCAGTCAATTTCCATTGCTTAAATCGAAGAACCTTACTCGTTGTGAACTGGAAAGCAATCATGAGGGCAGAATCTGCATAGGGACCTTCCCATGAAGATCCACGGCTGCCGTCTCTGCCTACGGACCCTTTTGGCTTTCACATCACCAGTTTAGCTGGGTGTTCAGCACTGATTCTCATGTGTCAGTACATGTTGCTTTAAAGTAACCCAAAACCCAGGAAGCTGTCTAATCCAGCTGTGAATTTGATTCCTTTTTCCTTGATTCCTAAGTGACCAAACAACAGAACGAAAACAAATCAGTTTCAGAGCAGAAGCGACAGTGTCCATGACATCAAATAATTAGTAGTTATGACTTGTATGTAATTCAAAATGCATTTCCCTTTTTTAATAATATTTTGTTCATTTTTATTTATTTGAGAGTGACAGAGAGAGAGAGAGGGAGAGACAGAGAGAGGGAAAGAGGCAGATAGATAGAGAGAGAATGGGTGCCCCAGGGCTTCCAGCCACTGCAAATGAACTCCAGACGCGTGCGCCCCCTGGTGCATCTGGCTAACATGGGTGCTGGGGAATCAAGCCTTGAACCAGAGTCCTTAGGTTTCACAGGCAAGCACTTAACTGCTAAGCCATCTCTCCAGCCCAATTTCCCTTTTTAATATGTTTTTATTTCTTTATTTACTTATTTATTGATTTATTCATTTAAGAGAGAGCAAGAGAGAGGCAGATAGAAAGAATGGGTGTGCCAGGGCCACTAGCCACCGCAAACAAACTCCAGATTCATGCACCACCTTGCCCATCTGACTTACGTGGGGTCCTGGGGAATCAAACCTACTGCTAAGCCATCTCTCCAGCCCACCTTTTTCTTTTGAGACAAGGTTTCAGGCAATCATGGCAGTCCTTAAACACAAAATGTAGCCAAAGACGACACTGAACTCTATTTTTTTGTTTGCTTGTTTTGTTTTTTTCAAGGTAGGGTCTCACTCTAGCTCAGGCTGACCTGGAATTCAGTATGTAGTCTCACGGTGGCCTTGAACACACAAGGATCCTCTTATCTCTGCCTCCTGAGTGCTAGGATTAAAGGCGTGCGCCACCACACCCTGCAACCCTGAACTCTTGATTCTTCTGCCTCCTGCCTGGGGTTACAGACTACCGTCATCACCACACCTGAACAGGTATTTTTTTTTTTTTTTCCTGTGCTGAGTTTTGAACTAAGGGCCTGACACATTCCAGGAAAGAAATGCCACTATGCTCCAAATTCTTTTCCTAACTCTTCACGTTAGTAACAAACTGATCTCATTACTTATTGCACATTCAAAATTGAGGTAAGGTATTTATACTATTGGGAGGGGAGGTGGAATGGTTAAAAAAAAAAAAAAAAGTCTGCCTGTAATGCCAGCACTCAGGAGGCTGATGTAAAACAGACCTGTAATGAGACACTGTCTCAAAAAAGAAACAAAAACAAAACAAAACAAAACCCAACATTCTCATTTCCTCATAGTTTACCCTTTCTTAGGCGCAGCAGGGAGATTAGCCCTGTCATTTGCCCACGTAACTAAGCACAAGGTTTGGAAACCACAACATGCTTCTTGAGCAGCATTTGGCTTTAATCAGCTTGATCCTAGGCTCTGAGAAGAAAAATACACAGTGTAACAAATAAATGTCATAGAGTGAAACATCACACTTCCATACAGCTTGGTATATTTTGCTTCTGAGAACGCCACACAAGCACGTTTGTCTGCATGGGGTGGGAGTCTCCAGGACAGATGGCAGAATGGGGAAATGTGACGCAGTGTATTAGACTGACCACTGGGGACTCTGATCCTGCACCTCCTAACTTGCTCACAGCAAACAGATTATCATCTGATATTTGCTTTCTAATCTCCTCCTCACAGGGACATTGAAACTGGTTAATCAATTTTAAATTAACAAAATAATATCAAGTTATATAAATATGTTTGAGACTTGGTTTTCTCATGTAACAGTTGGAGGTAATGGAGAAGTTTGATAACAGATAATATCGTGGGGTTGCTATTAATAGCATGATTTAGAGACTTTAAGGAGGTTTGTAAATTTAATGATTATCACATTCTAAAACAAGCTAATAAAGTAGTATTGGCTTAACCTTTCTTAAGATAATATGACAAAATGTTTCATATTTCTATGTTAGTGGCATTCTGGTTATGCTTTGTAGATCCCATTACTACAACAAGGTATAGGTAATTACTATAATTCATAATTAATGATTAGTATTGACATTAACAATAAATTGCCTCAAGGGTAGGTATTGAGTTCTTCTATACTATGGGCAGGCCAGAGCTGTGCCAATATATTCAGCCCTTTATTCAATGTCTAGACATCTTACCTATAATAAAATTAAAAAAAAAGATATGAGAGTACGCAACATCAAATGAATTAAGTTTCACTAATCTTTTTTTGTTCTTAGAAATAACTAACTCTAGAGCTTCTAAAAATATTCTCTAAAAAGTCTGTCGCCATTATATGTTTGTGATGTGAGTCTTTTTTAATTCGTTGTAGTAAACAAGAGTTGTGGCCAGGTGTTTTGTGGCTGTAGTTGGCATCTATGAAGGCTTAGGCCTTGTAATAGAATAAAATAGCAGGCAATGATCATTTCTTTTCCAGCAGCAGTGGTTCTCATGCTTCTCAGTGTCCATTTCTAGAGCAAGAAGCATCAGCCTCTGACGTTGTTGCTACAGGATATGCATATATAGGATATATGCATAGGATGCCACACGTGCATGAATTCCGTGGGGAGTAGGGAAGGTATGGAAGCCGTAGGTCGTTTGAGTATCAAGTGAAACTGAGGGCAGAAGAAACTTATTCTAAGTATTAGTTATTCGAACTCTTCCCAGGGACAGTTATCAGTCCTAAATTTATGCATGTGCTGAAGATGAACTGGATAATTTGTGAGGAATTACATGATAATCATCTAGGAGAAGAGACAAAGAGCATGCATAAAATCAAAACAGTGCTAGGTGAGGTGCAGAGTGAGCAGGCATGTGATAAAGTCAGAAAAGCTGGAGTATGCGAAGTGTCATTTTGTGCCTGGGCAGACCCAGAAATATGAAACCAGGCTGCGTGGTGGACTTTGGGGAGCTCAACTTTTGGTGAGCTAGAAATCAATATACTAACATAATCTCCTGAGTGACCTTGCTGTGATCGTGTTATGTAACTGACCCTGACCTCCTAGCCACCTTTGTTAGGATATGTGTGATCAAGGGTGGCACATGTAGCAAGTAATGGTGGAGTCTTGACTTAAGAGTCGGGCTACTTTCCCTGGTACTGTCAGAGCCATTTTGCCCTTAGCGATTTCACTGTCAGCCCTTCCCTACTGCGGGGGAGCTCAGACTGAAAGCAAGCACATAAAAATGGTACAGCCAAACAATGACATGGTAAAGAACAATATACAATTCCCATCTTCTTTTAATCAGATAGGAGAAGTTTCTGGAAGTATATGTAATAACACAGGGCCTAAAGCCTCACGTACCATAGTCCTCTGAGATTTGGCTGACATTTATTGTCCAAAGGTTTGTAAGACTTACCCTGTGGGGCCTTTGGGGTCAACATTATCACATTCTCAAGTGGCCCTCTAAGTCCTTGGAACTATTGGGGGATGTCAAATTTATAATACAAGGTCCCTAGAAACTCACACAGTTGCTACCATCCAAAAAGGAGGATTAATTTAGGTTAGCTGGTTGTAAATAAGTCAAATAGTATAGCCACGGGACAAAGAAATGTCATGCATTCACTTTATACACCACTTAGTGGTGGACCGTTCCTTAAGGTAATGTATGTGGCATATAGGTCTGAATATTAAAATGGCCTTATTTTTCCTGAAAAGAAAGTATGCTAAATTATAGTTTTTATATTTGCATTAAATGTTCAGAGTCATGCAAAAATCAAAGTGTGTGATCTGGTTTAAAAGGAGAACAAATTATCCCGACACCAGCATGGACATTCAGGACCAGCTGAGGTTGTCCATTAGTGCTGCTTTTGCAAGGGGTACACGCTGCGGGATGTCAAGTGGCTGTTTCCATGGATGGGTCATTGCCTCGCTAAATCAGTGCAAACGGAGCCATTCTGACTGCTTGTTGAGGCTGCGGGTCCTTAGCAAGTCAGCAGCCTCTCCAGCATCTCATATTCCCAGGTCCTTATTCCAGCTGTTTGGGCATTTGTTTTTTGAACTTGGGTACTTTCTTTTCCAGAAATTGATACAACTGCCCTCAACTCTTGAAAAGTCAAAATATCTTTGGTTATTTCTCATCCTTACAGAATAGGGTTATTTATATTCTCCAGGAATGGAAGTATTGAACAGAGAGAGGCTCCAAAGCATTAGGTTACCTTGGCTAGATTGAAAAGGAGTAACTGGGTAAATTCTGAGGTCCGATGTGAGGGGCACCCTAAGACATCATCAGAGAGAAGTGTATATTTTTTTGCATTTTTGGAATTTTAAAGGATATGTTTTTCTACATCGAAGGGAGATGTTTGATATAATTTATAGAGTAGATAAAAACTCAGGTTGTATTCCTGGCATCTGTTAAAAAACCCACTTTTATTCCTGGATAAGTCTATGAAATTTAGCTCCAAACTACGATACAGTCTTACCAAGGCTGAAAATTGTTTTACAGGCAACTAAAAGATTCACTTAAAATATTGTCTTTAGCACACGGGTTAATTCTTTAGTTATGAAAAGGATATTATGAATGGTAAGTCCCTTATATTAAAAGAATAGAGTTATTTTTGTGTTGTTTTTCTTTCAAGGTAGGGTCTCCTTCTAGCCCAGAATGATCTGGCACTTTCTCTGCATCCCAAGCTGTCCTTGAAGTCATCACAATTCTCCTACCTCTGCCTCCTGAGTGCTAGGATTAAAGGCGTGTGCAACCATGCTGGGCTAAGAATAGTTTTTTTCATCAACAAGAAATGCAGAAAATAGAAATATGGGGTACAGAGATAATATCTTGCCTATTATGTTTAAGAATAGTACAGAACAATAATTCTCAGTACTTACAATATGTGACAGAATTGTGCAAGGAATGGGCAGAGTGAAGCGGAATAAAATACGGTGATCAGCCCCTTTATATATTGTCTCAACAGAAGTGCCAATAGGGAGTTATCATGAAAACAATAATAATAGTTACTCTAGAAATTCAAGAATGGCTTTCTGTTTATCTCATTTCATTTCCTTTTGGAAATTGTAAGTATGTGAGATAGCTATGGTGTTTGCATGAACCCTGTAAGCCTAAATTCTGTTTTAGCTGCTCAAAGCATATAGCATTCTTCTTGTGTGTGTGTGTGTAAGGAGGTAGCTTCTCATAGAAACCAACCAGGTTGAGCTAAAGCATGTGTAAAATGCAATGAAAATAATAAAGGTTTTCTTTTATCCTACCACTTCTCAAAGCTATTCAAAGCTTGCTTGCTATGAACCATTTTGTATGGAACGTGGGACAAAAGCAGTGATTTATCCAAAACAAATAATTACCATCATGAATGAGTTAATTCATGCATAAATGCCAATTATATTTTTCCCTAAATCATTCCTTTTTGAAATTTTTAATTTTTTATTTATTTACTTGAGAGAGAAGGAAAGAGAGAGAGACAGAGAGAGAGAGAGAGAGAATGGGAGCACCAGGATTTCCAGTCACTGCAAACGAACTCCAGATGCATGCACCCCCTTGTGCATCTGGCTTACGTGGGTCCTGTAGAATCAAACCAGGATCCTTCGGCTTTGCAGGCAAACGCCTGAACCGCTAAGCCATCTCTCCAGCCCCTCTCAAAATAATTCTTAATGGTAGGAAATAAAGTAGTTGTTGAGAACACTGAGTGTAGCTAGAGGAGGTAGACACTGCAATTGTAAATAGATTTGAGAATTTCAGAGAGGTAAAGAAGGGTGGACAGTGTTGAATATAAGAAATAAATCAACAACAAAAGCTAGGATTGACAAACTTTGACGACTTAATATACACTTCTTCTTTTTTATCTTTGCTCTTTGTTGGATGGATGAGTGGCCATCCAAGGAAGAGTAAAGATACAAGCAAGCTGGAAAGTGACAGTAAATAATCACGTTAACAATTGGCATTAGCAAGGCCTGTGCTGAGGTAGCATACCATTATGCAGTTCACACCACAGTAATGTATATTTGCCTCATTGATCCTATCATAACCCTGGATTTCCGACCTCCTCTCACCTGTCCAGTGGTTGCATAATTGAGGCTTAGTGACGTTCCTTCTCTTGGCCAGTGTCACAAGGCAAAAAGAGTAAAAGTAGGAATTTCATAACCAGTTCTTCTGCCTGTGTCAGGAGGATTTAAGAAAAGCCTTGATAACTCAAACTCTGTTATACTAACCTGTGAGGTGTCACCATATTGACTGAGTTAAATAGTTGCTAAGATAATAACCTGACCATAAGCAGAGGTCAGAAAGCCTGGGTTAAGTAGGCGGTTCAACTGCACAGAGATGGAAATCCCTATGGGAGTTTGGTTCACTGTAGTTTTATTTTTATTTTTTATACTTTTTCCCTCCAATATTCAGTTCCAACATTCTATGGTGAAAGATGTGGTTTTCTGCCGACCTTGCATTTCCTCTCCCCTCTCCCTCACTTTGGCCAGGATGAAATGGAATTTATCTTTTGTCTCATCCCCAGCCCCCGACTCCTCATTTTGAAACTCAAGGAGAGGTAATGCTATCTTTGTTTCCACAAACTGAATCTCAAATGGGGTGGATCTCTCATTAATCTTGAGCTAAATGTGAAGTTAGACACAGAGGGGCCTTGGGTCCCACCTGTTTGTTTAGAGCCCTGGGCATGTTATGGAGAAAATGTCAAAGATTTCTCTTGCCTCCGCACCCTGCCGTGATGTTTTATTCAAAGCTCTATGTCCTGAGGAAACAAACACTGCCTATCAAAATCTTGCCCACCTGGCTCCCAGTCTCACGCATAAACATGCACAACACCTGTGTTTAGGAGAGCTGATCAATTTTCACATAAAGCAGTCTCTCTGAAATGCACTGTGGGGCCTGAGCACTCCAGCAAATGATTTCTGAGGCAGCATGACCCTTTGAGGCCATGTTTGTATCCATCTCACAATGTTGGTGCTGATAGGACATGATGTGTGCACTGACCCTTCCAGCCAGAGATGGTTTTAACTTTCACAGGAGCTCTGGGCTCATCGAAGAAAGACTTGTCTGCTGGGAGTCCAGTGGCAGGGGCGCAGCGAGGGACAGTGCTCTAGATGTGGCGGGAATGGGTTAGAATCAGCTACTCTTCCCAGAAGAAGCAGGAGGACTCTCTCACGTTAGTTAGGCTCTGCCTGTAGTATCTCCCTGTTGGCCAACAAGGTGGTATTTGATCAACTGTAACTCTGAAGAACATGAAAGAGAGCTTCTACTGAAAACGGAGCCTTTGTCCTCACCCACTGTCCCGTCCAGTGCCTGTGATCTGTCACAGACATGCCAGCAGGAATCATGTACACTGGCAGAATAGGCCCTTTTGTCTTCCTGATTTGCACTGGTTGAAGGCACCAGACAGGGTGGCACCTTTACTTTATTTTCTATTTATTTTTATTTTTCTTAGAGCACATGAGATACACACACACACACACACACACACACACACACACACACACAGAGAGAGAGAGAGAGAGAGAGAGAGAGAGGATTGGAGCACCAGGGCCTCAGCCACTGCAATCAAACTCCAGGTGCTTGTGCCACCTAGTGGCCATGTGAGACCTTGCGCCTGCCTCACCTTTGTGAGTCCGGCTTACGTGGCTCTGGAGAGTCAAACATGGGTGCTTAGACTTTGCAGGCAACTGCCTTAACCTCTGAGCCATCTCTCCAGCCTTTGCTTTCAATAAGCCACTGACTGCACAAGAGAGAGACTGACTCTGCCGCTGGAAGCCAGATTTCTGTGTTCTTCTCAATTCTAGCAAGTCCAGATGGACTAAGAACTGGGTGTGGTGGCTGTCCAGAACGGTCTTTCCCCCAGCCCATGTCTCTTTCTTTACATCCCTGAGGGAAAAGACAAGCCGTTCCATCTGTCTGTGACTCTACTTCCCCTTTTGTCCCTCAGTCAGGCTTCTATACTGAACCTCTGGAAAATATGCTGGCCCTGAGAGACATGGACGGCTGAGAGCCAGAGTTAGACCTCCTTATACCTGTGACACCAGCAACTAAGGATAGCTAGCACCTAGCACAGTGCATTTTCTCCTTATCTGTGTGGTGAGGGAGTAAGTGAACAGCTTACTGAATCTTCGGCACCATGGGTAAACTTACATGGAGACAAAAGTCTGGAGCACTTGGGATCACCTTATTCTCCTAGTCCCTTGGGCTATTGTTGTCATCTGTTACTTACACAGCTATCCGGTTCTCCTGATGGTAAAACACTCCAAGTGGCTCACCTGGAAACTCCAGAGTCTTAACTCCTTGTCCTTCCTCTCATGACTAGAGGCTGGCCAAAGATGATAACAGCCCCTTTCCATGTCTTGCATTATCAAAAGTATGTTGCAGACTAGCCAAAGAAAATCGTCTCCAACAGGTTTAATATTTCCCACGAAATATTACAGAATGCAAAACTTTACCCCTCTGTGACCCTTCCAAGAGTGCACAACACAAGGCTGCGCCTTATGCAAGGCCCTTAAAGAGCTTTGGGATTCAGAGCAGGTTTCGGCCATAAACCAGCTGGTTCAATCCATTTAAAGGAAAATGGCTATATAAGTGAGCAAGATTCTAATCACTAAGTCTAATTACAAAGTAGAGTAAATTATTATAAATGTTTTCTCAGAGTATCTTAAAACACTATTATAAAAAGAAAAATGGTCCACCAAATAGGACTCTGCTGTGCTGATAACATGATTTGAGATTAGGACATCCACATGTGTAAATAACATAGGTTATAGCTATGCCCGACACCAGAATTCGACGTTTACACACTGAAGACTTTCTACCCTTTCTCTTTCATTCAATCAGTTGTTAAACTGATTCAAAATACACCTTAGTTTATAGGTCCTTGTGGGAACAAGGGGAACATTTCACTCAGACTAGATTGACAGGGACTTCGCTTTCCTCCACTAAAATGCTAATAGGCAAGAGAAGGAAAATGGAGTGGGGAAATGAAGATGTGACACTTTATGTGTGTATACTTCTCCAACAGAGAACTCTCTTCTTCTATTTACCATCTTCCATTAGTATATTTCAAATGCCTCGTGTAGTCCCAACCAATGCACAAGCAGAGATAAACACATTAACATTTTATCCATGGCTTTCAAGCTAGCTGTCTGCCTAGATATGTCTTACATTGTTGTTGTTTGTTCCCTGTGAATTGCGGGCCTCATCCTTGAGTCCATCTGCTTTCCTGGAGGGACAAGTACGTGGCTTGTTAGCTTTCAATGCGCGTCAGAACGATGGTCCAAGTTCACTGTCTGTTATGTGATCGGAGGCCGTGGTGGAGGCTCATAGAACTCACCGAGCATCTACTGGCTTCTCGGCAGATCCAGGATTCTCGTGAAGTTAGTTTGCCGTTCACATGGCTGGGGTTGTGGCTGATGACATGTTGAGGAAAGTGAAACAAGTCACTTAGAAAAGCCCATGCATTGCTCTAGTCCTGTTGCAGCTTGCCATGCAACTAACATGCACGTGTGTGCCAGGGGGCACTGCTGCTGACATCACCAAGGGTCATCTAAAACGGGCTTTAGAAGTCATAAGAGCTCAGTGCTATCTACAGTGGCCAGCGCCATTAATGACTGACCAGATGATTTGGTAGAAAATAAACTAGGGCTGGAGTTGGCTCAGGAGGCTACATGTTTGCCACACAAGCATAAGGACCTAAGTTCAATCCCTGGCACCCACACAAAATGCTTGATGTGGTGGCAAGATCTTGTAATTCCAGCACTTTGAATTAGTGAGCAAGCACTAGTTCAGCAAAATGTCTTGTCTTAAAGAAGATGAGACCAAGTAAAGAAGACACCTGTTGTTGGGCTGAAGAGATAGCTTAGCAGTTAAGGCACTTGCCTGCAAAGCCAAAGGACCCAGGCTCAAGCCCATAGGACCCAGGTGAGCCAGCTGCACAAGGTGGGACATGCATCTGGGGTTTGTTTGCAGCAGCTGTAGGCCCTGGTATGCCCATTCTCTCTATCTCCCCCTCCATGTCTCTTAAGTTAATAAATAAAAATAAAAAAAAATTTAAAAATACACCTGATGTTGGCCCCTGGCCTTAGGCAAATGTACGTGTGTTCATGCACACTCACACACGTAAAAACATCCATACACACATGCAAAAGACAAAGCAAGTCCCACAGCTTTTACGTAGAAATGTGTCCGCATGAAAATTGGAAACTGATTTGATGTCTTCTTCAGGTCGCTGATGTTTTGTGATAATGACCATTGCATGAAAATTTTCTCCACCGTCCACTGAGATTTTGATTGGTGGTTGCCAATGACACACAATTCATGTTCCAGTCTGTTCATTCATTTTTTTGTTGTTGTTGTTTTTGCTTTTTGATGAATTATGGCTTCCAGCCTGATATTGGCCGTCATCTATGAGAAGTATATGAATTTCTCCTCTTCTCTGTGGTACTTAGGACATAGTTCAGAAAGCAATATTGCTGTCTTTGCCTAATTCTGAGTGTTATTTTTGTCCTTGCCATCTTTAAGTAGTTTCCTACCTACGCAGTGGCCCCTAATTATATGCCTTGGTTGTTAAGGACTCAAACATGTCTGCTTTCAGATCTCTGATCTGTAAGTAACATATCTTAGAAAACTGACATTCTGAATCTGGATTTCATGATGTTATATGAGAAGGGTTATGTAAAAATGGACTCTGTAAAGATTGTATAAAATAATATCAGTTGAATTAGCAAATAAGCATTTCTCCTTATGAGTCACAACCTATTTTTATACCTATAAAGATCCTGGAACTACATGAGATATTTCTAGAAATTGCCTGAGGAAATATTGTACTCAAATATATATTTTGTAGTCCAGGCATTCTAACCAAATTTCTCTCTAGCTTGCTAGTAAATAGCACAGCTGCTGGGGGAAAAAAATGAGTCCCAGGTTGTATTTTTGGCTTTTGCTCTGTCTTTTTTTTTTTCCCACCACTAACTAGAAGAGGAGGGCAAGGCCCCAGGAATTATTTAAGGAAACTGTTACATAATCAATGCAAGGACTTGGGGACCTCTGAATTTGTTTCACTTCCTAAAGGACAAAATTATACTTTGCCAGAACAAATAAGGTTTCTAACTGGTTTGCATATATCCTCATCTTTCTCCTAGTGAAATGGCTTACTTAAATTTGGCATTTTGTGGGTCTCCTTATTACACAATCACTTCTTCATCAGGAAAACATAAAGGAAGCTCACTGAATATTTTCCTAGTATAGGAGTTATTTTTAAAACCACCCAGGGAGAATTTCAAAATAATAGTGGGGGTCAGATTGAAAATGTGTGGCTCTGAATAGAAAATAAAGTCTGACCCATTTAAGTCCACAGAGTTATCTAAGAGAAGCCCCATTCACCAAATACAAAGCATCAAGAGACCTAGATTCTGGGTCCCATAACTCCTCTGCTCTATTCAAGAGTACCACTCCAGACATCAAATCTTCATCTTTAAAAAAAGTAAACTCAACATATGCCAATCTTCTAGATTCCAAGGTAAACAAAAGATTAAATAAGTCATTTAGGGGAAACATATGTACATATACATTCTTTTGTAAGTTAATCTTTTAAGCTAGCATGGAAAGTAATGGGCCTTCTTTATGACATTATCACACTATATGTCAAAATACTTTGTTATTATTTTACTCCAACCTCCATTGTTTTTGTCCATCCCCTCACTCCCTATTGCTGGGTCCCCTCCTCCTTTCAAATAGTTCCCTCCTTTCTAGTTTCATGACATATGTAGTCTATTAATATCTCTTTTTTTCACTCTTCTCTTAAGATCTCTTCATCCCCTCTCACAAGTTCCTTTCCAGTTCACCTTCTATACATGTACACACACACACACAGGTTTAAATATAGACTCTACATATGAGAGAAAACATGGTATTTGTCATTCTGAGTCTGGAATTTCATGTAACATAATGATGTCCACTTACATTCAATTTTTTTTCCTGCAAATGTCATGATTTCATCTTTCTTTATGGCTGAATACAATTCCAATTTATATAGGTGCCACATTTTCCCCACTTATTTGTTGAGGGACACCTAGGCCGGTTCCATTTCCTAGGTGGTGCAAATAGTATAGCAGTAAACATGGTTATGAGAGAACTTCTCTAGTATATTGACTGCGGTATATCTTGGTCATATGGTAAGCCTATTTTTAGTTCTTTGAGGAACTCATACTGATTTCCATAGAGATTGCATCAGTTTTTAATCCTACCCACTAGCAGTGTATTAAGATACCTTTTCTCCAACTTGGAATAAAGACAACTTCTTTAATAAATGGTTCTGAGAAATCTTGGTATTACATATAGAAGACAGAAATTAGGTCCCCATCTCTTACCCTTCACCCCCCCAAAAAAATCAATTTAACATGGATCAAAGACTTTAATGTAAAACTTCAAACTTTGAAATTGCTAGAGGAAAACAGAAGAAAACACTTTAAGGCATAGGCATAGGCAAAGACATTCTGAAAAGGTCTCTGATAGTGCAGGAAATAGACCTAAGAATTGCAAGTGGGAATACATGAAATTAAAAAGCTTCTGGTTGGCTAAGGAAACAACCACAGAATGAACAGACAGCTACAGAATAGAAAAAGAAAAAAGTACCAATGGCAAGAGAGATTGCTTAGTAGTTAGATGCTTGACTGTGATCCAGGTTCGAGCCCTCAGGGCCCATGTAAGCCAGATACATAAGGTGGCATATGTGTCTGGAGTTCATCTGCAGTGGCTGGAGGTCCCTGTGTACCCATTCTCCCTCTCTCTCTGTCTCTCTCTCAAGTAAATAAATGAATAAAATATTTTTTAAATTACCAAGTATATGTCAGATAGGAGATTAATATTTATAAAACATAAAGAACTGTAAACTTGTTCTATCTGAGAAGAAAACTTGAGGAATCAGCCAATATTTCTCCTTGAGTTAGGTCTCCAGAGTCCTGTCCTTGTTTCCCTATTGCATGCGCATGAACATAGAGGTCAAGAACCTGGCATCAAAATTATGAATGTGGGAAGTGTTCTTAGCAAAGGGAAAAATGAAATGGGGGGTCATCTCCTTCAATATGTATTTACAGTGTATAATTTAGTGTCTAGACACTGAGTTACAGAATAGGGCTTCAATCCTAGCTCCTCAATTTACCAAGGACATAATCTTCATTTGACACGTATTTCTTATATGCAGACTGGAACATTTAACTTCATTGCATTTTAGAAGTGCTAAACCAGATAACCATGTGAAATAGCCTACACGATGCCTAGAAAATGGGAAATACTACCATGAATGTGATTAGTTCTCAACATGTTAGTGCCACTTTGTTAGAACTGTCAACAAAAGTTTTATCTGTAGTTTTATTTTCTGCAACAAAAAAGGAACAAATGATTGAATGACTCAGTGCAGGCCAGAAGAGTGCTCTTCATAAATGTACTTTTGGAAGGTCACAAGTGACCAGCAACTTTGATTTGCTTACATTTCTAGCATCTCTATAGAGTAGCCTAAAGCATTTGAAACGTAAATAGTTCTATGCCGGAGGACTATGGTAAGGGCTTCTTATGTCGAATTCATTTACCCTCATGTGTGCGGAAGCCTGATTTTCTTCCTGTGAGATATATGCTGCAGTTGCTTACACTCTTCCACTTGTAACTTAAAACCAACTGGGCAGCCCTAAGGTAAGTCAGAAAGGCAAATGGGCAGCAAAATGGAAATGTTGAAATGTGGTTCACATGCCTGCCACTTCTCCCTCTCATAAAAATAAACACTGACATCTTCCCTGATAGCGGGGGCAAGGGTTACAGTTCATTGAGAAACCGCAATGAATAATTTTGCTTTTGTGCAATTTAAATACCAACCTCCAGGCAGCATTAGAATATTTTGCATAACATTTACTCGAGTTTTGCAAACGAGAAGTGGGGCAGGGAGAGGTACATCTGATTCCATTCCAAGGTCTTCCTTTCTTCCCTGCCAATGTTTGAAAGAGCCTATATTTAAATATATACAGGTGTCTTCAGAGAAGTGCAGACATGGAGAATTAGAAATCTATAATGGGAAGAATCTTCCAGGGCTGAGGAATGGAAGCTATTGTGAAAGCCCAACAATGCGTGTGGAAATAATTAAATCTTTTGGAAGTAGCTTAACTAGATGTTTCCATATAAGCAAATCGACCTTTGTCATTTGGATTTCCTTTTACGGAACGATATTTCTCCCTCTTTAGATAATTAAAACTAGTTGTCTGATGATTACTACCAAACATCTTCGTGAAAGGGGGAAGAAATGTTTAAGGGCTGAGGCCTGGTTTACAGAATTCCATCCTTCAAAGGATATCTTCCCCCAGAAGCTGTTATTCCCTCTCAGCCCGTAGCTTCAGAGCATTAAGTCAAGCCTGAGTCATGGTTTCCCAGCGCCCTCTCCTTTGGTGGCTTGGCTCCAGTGTCTGCATTTCACGGGGATGTCATTCACTATCTCGAAAAGCTGGACCATTTCCAGTGACACTGCGGTTTGGAGGAAGGGCTGCTGTTCCTTAGAACTTTACTTCTCTTATGAATATTATGGACTCAATTTAATCCCATGAGTGGGAGAGAGAGTGGAAATAAAATGCGCGCACAGAAGCCTCCATCTAACAGTCCTGCTGGTCTGGGGATCACACACACACACAAAAAAAATAAATAAATAAATAAAAAAAGAGGAGCAGGAAAACCTTTGAGAGTTTGGAGCCTGCTGCGAGAGAGAGATAAAAGTAGAAACAGCAAATTGGCTCAGTGCGAATGGCAGGCGCATTTGTTCACTGGAGGCAAGTTGGCAATTTAGCGTTTAGTGACCAGCTTGCCTCTCTGAGGCTCACCTTTCAGAGCCCTCTCTTTATCCCTCAACTTACACACCAAAGTCCTGTCTCCCCTGAGTCCTCAAGCTACAGCTAACAGCTACTCTTTACCCTGTTTTCTTTTTAGAAAAAAAAAAAATAAAGAAAGAAAGAATGTTCTGGTTCCTTTCTCTACTTATAGAAGTGGAATAGAAAGCAGGAAACAAAACTTGCTGAACAGGAGAATGACATGCCCAAAGAGAAAGATATTTGTTTTGTGAATGCAAGGCTTTGTCCTCCCCGAGTAAACACAACAGAAAGGAGGGAAACTCTCAGGCAAAATATTGATTCTGACCTTCTTCCAGCATTTCTACAGACAGAGAATTCAGCACCCACCCACCCCAGCTTCCCCATATGGTTTGGATGGGCCTGAGAGTCACAGGTCAGAGGAGAGGAATTTGGAATGGAAAGACTGATGAGAGTAATCTTTCTTCTGTCTTCGCTGAAGGGAGGTGGAGGGAGGGGATCATTGTCCATCTCCCTGTCTCAGATAAGAGAGGAGAAATGACTGCTACCTGGGCCTAGCTCATCTGGACACACACGCACACACACACACACACATACAAAGCTATTTTCTCTGTACACAAAAGCACTTACAACCTTGAAACACATAATCTACATGATCAACATGCTGCTTGTTTATTTTGGTGACCTTTTGTATGCTATTTGCTAATTCTTTCTTTTGTGTTTCCATCATTGTTAGCAATCTTAGCAATTATCACAAGGTGATGACATCCATCAGGTGAAATAGTAGACGTGTCTTTCTGAACAACTTTCATTGTAGACGGAGTTGCTCACAGTAGGGTTTCCATGGCCACTATGCCTTGGGGCTCGAAACTGTTGAGAGTGAATTAGGTATGATTCTAGCCAATAAGATGAATGATTGATCCTGGGAGACAATCAAAAGAAGGGTGTGTAACAGATAAGTGATTTCTGAATTGCATAGTTCCTTTCTAATGAATGTCAATTTATCAAATATGTCTGAGGTTCAGTTGAAGATTGATGAAGCACATCTGATCTCAATGTAGTCTCTCTCCTCCTATAGGAAATCAAAAGCCCCTGGGCTTAGGCAGATAAATATAATCACCAATCAAAGTTTGGTCATTTTTTTAAGTAAACAACTGAACTTTGAGTGTCTTCTAGGATGGAATCTCCTGTGTCTGTTTGTTGGGTGAAGAGAGGAACAAGGTTATAATTTTGAAATAGAAATTCATAATGCCAGAGAGGAGATGTATTAGGTATGAAGGAGTAGAAATGGCTGTAGATCTTAGTGCTTACTACTAGCCAAAAATATCGCTCAGTTTTCTCAATGGATTACAGTTCACAAGAGTCACTTCATTTTAATTCCACAAAAATGAAAGACAGACAGACACATGTATATTTTGGATACCACAAAAGTATATAAAAGCAGATCTTGTTTTTTTTTTCTTTTTAAAGGGATGCATCAAACTATTGAAACTTCTTGAATATGGAGTAATTTTCTCTGTGGTAATTGGTTTTGTATATACATGGGGGATTAGTTTGTGTTTAAAGTAAACTATGTTCCTTACACATATTTTCTTAATATAGACCACAGCATACAGCTGCAGTACAGACGACATTTGCACACAGTGTGCAGTTCACTCACACTGAAGAGCAGTGCACATTAAGCTTATGGATACTGTTAGGTGATGGACAGAACCTTCACGGAAAAGCTCAGGTAGGTACTGTTTGAAAGTGTATATTGCCGTCACTAGACTCTTAGGTTCCCAGCATGGTGAGATGCAAGGAGATATAAAAACAGCTTAGGCCTAAGTGTTTTTCACAAGACAATTTATTTAATACTCTTAATGATGTTAAGAGATTGGTAGCATTAATAGTCCCAGTTTGTAGATGAGAAAGACAACCAAGGCTAGAATCCATCTGTCTTAATATCCTTTACACTTAACACCTACTCTGTGTTCTTTATTAGCACTTGCAGTGTAATGTGAGCAGGTCAGAATGAACTAACCTGACTTCATTCTTTACTTTTTAAAATTTTACATCTCTGTATATTTCTCCCAAACAGGCTCCATGGTAGCAAATGATGATCTCAGAGAATAAGGAAGATACTCTTCCAGTGAAAATTATTCCTTGCTAGGAACTCCAAAAAGTCCATGATTCAATGATTTTTCTTTCTCTCTCAAACTATCCCAGATCATTTTTGTTTGTTTGTTTGTTTGTGTTTTTAAGGCAAGCCTTAAATTTTAAGGCCTTTTTTATGTGAGAGAGAGAGAGAATTGGTGCACAAGGATCTCCAACCACTGCAACCAAACTCCAGATGCATGCAACCCCTTGTGCACATGTGCAACTTTGCATGCTTGAATCACTGTGAGTCTGGCTTATGTGGGACCTGGAGAGTCAAATATGAGTCCTTAGGTTTTGTAGGCAAGTGCCTTAGCCACTGAGCAATCTCTCCAAACCTGTCCTATCCTAGATCTTATTGGAAAATTTATACCTTTTCACACATATTTGCAGGGCTTCTCAACTTGGTCAGTATTGGCATCATTAATTACATAATTCATTATTATGAGAGTTATCCTATCATTTGAGCCATATCTTCTATATATTGAATATTACTATCATCCTCACAGTGGTGAACACTAAAAATGTCTTCAGACATTGGCAACCGTCCCTGGGCAACACACTTTCCCTGTATGAGAATCATTGCCCTGCCTGGTTGCAGTCAGTACACTAAGGAAGGAAACAGTGATCTCCAGGAAGATAGAGATGGCATGACCAATTCTTTCTCAGGACAATGGAAGCTTCCACAATAAAACACTTGACCCTACAATCTAAGTACTCATGTGTTCCTGGCCCAAGAATAAAATAAACTATTGAATGAGGTTTGTAAACAGCTCTAAAAGGATTTTTCAAGCCATTCATTGAAATACTGCATCATTTAACTAATAGGTGATAAAGGAAAGTCCCACTATTACTATTACGTTGTACTTAGTGAACATTCATCTCTGGTCACTTCATATATATATATATATATATATATATATATATATATATGTAATCAATTTCTTTAAAACTTTGTAATGTATATTCTTGCAGACAAGGTTCTAAGGCAAGCATTCTATTTACTTTCTACTTTGTGTGGAATGTGGAACATGAGGATTTTAGTGGAATAAGCCGTTATGAATGCCAATTTAATACCACGAGACATGAAAATGTTGCTTCCCGGTCTCAGAGCGGAGCCCCCAACCCCAGGGCAAGGTAGTAAAATGGCACCACTTCCTGGGCATGCAAGCACCATCACAGTGTGAAGTGCTGTCCAACAAAACTTACCAGAAGCATCACTATGCCCGCTTGCTGCCACACAAGACAGACCTGCCCATACAGCCCTTGGCCTGTTGCGTGCAGATGACTCCATCTGATTAGGGGGAAGTGGAAACCACCCATTCTCGAAGTGCTTCTCCTCACGCACGTACAGGTTCCTTAGGTCTTCTTCCCTGGGCCCGCTTCGCTAACTTAAGGGAGAGGAAACACGCTATTCCACTTTTCATGACGGTGTCACCCAGGAAGAATGCACAGGTAGATGGACAGGATGAGGGTACTCAGGGAGACCCTTCAAAGCTGAGTACCTGATAGTGTGCTGCCTACTGAGAGAAATACTGCTTCGCTTTCTGGGTGGAAAGCAATGGGAATAATACTATGTAAATTGACATATCAAGATTTCTGAAAGCTCAACATTATTTCCCGTGGCCCACAGATTTCACCTCGCTTTCTGTTAACTATTCTAACCACCTAGGCTTTTTGTTGTTATTGTTGTTGTTTGTGTAATTCTTGTTTCCTCCCAGTTAGCGCGTAGAAAAAAAAAAAAGCATTCGTAACACTCTTGATTTTAAATGAACCCTATTAATATGCGTCTCTGCAAGGGACTCTGGGATAATTTTGATAAATGTGGCCGTGAAGCTGAGCTGGCAGAGCTGAGCGTGATGCTTGTGTTTTCGTGGGGAAACACTTTCTGCACAAAACAGGGACAGACTGAAATGGGGGGACGTCTGGCGGAGCTCTACTCCGAGCCACAGATAGCCGTCTAGCAATATACGTGTAATTGTGCTTTGAAACAAGCAAGAACTCATTAAGGAACTCTACCAGAGCCCGCTAGTTTCTCATTGGTGTTCTAATTGCATATGACAATCCTCTCAGCTCTCACAGCCCCAGCCGGCCAGACCAGAGAGGAGCGCCCAGGAGGGTGATAGGAACAAATCTACTTTGTGTCTTTGTGTGTGTGTGTGTGTGTGTGTGTGTGTGTGTGCGCACGCGTGCGCGTGTGTGTGTCTGTGTGTGTGTGTGTGTGTGTCTGTGTGTGCATGTGTGTGTCTGTGTGTGTGGAGGCGGTAGTCTCGTAGGCATTTCCACTCTCCTCTGTGTTTCTATCTTCTCCTTGCAGCGGAAGTTACCCTTGAAAGATGGCATGCCTTACAGTGGCGATTAAATTTTCAAAATGAAGAGGAAATAAGAGGCTGCTATTTCTTTCTTTTTTTTTTTTTTTTGCTAAAAAAAAGCACTTTATAGCAAATGTCAGAAGTTCTTGAAAATAGGATCATTCCATATACATGGGTTGCCTGCAGTAGGCCTCATGGAGGGTGTTAGCTCGAAATGGCATACATGAATAAGCGGAGAAGCGTTGAAGGATTATAAGCACCATAAAGACAGTTATTCTGAATGCTCAAGCAAGTCTTCCACCCTAAGCAAGATGAGACTCCGAATATAGCCATAAATATTGAAAAGGAAACAGTTTAACTTTTTACAGCTGCCTCTAAATATGGCACTTTATTCTCCGTGGTATTCTTTCATTAATTGTTATTATGAGTCTTGGCCCCATTTTGGGAAACAAGTGTTCATTTCCTCAACATAAAGCTGTCTACAAGATCATAGGGAGTGACTTTGAAGAGAAGGCAGAAAGAATTGCGTGGAGGAGGGAGTGAAGGTTGTGGTGGAAGTATACAGAAGCTCAGCAACCATATTTCGAGAAGAAATGGAAAACTTGGAATATATAATAGCTTAAAAATAGTTGGTAACCCACAGAAAGTTGAGCTTTTTCTTCGACGAGGGTCACGAAGGAAATCTGGCACAAAATGTCAGAATTCTTCATTATTGGTTGGATGTTACATGACTGTTTCTGAGAAGCAGAATGAGAAGGTTAATGCTTACATGACTGTCATTTGTTGAGTATACTCTACAGGCAGGACTTGTGTGGAGAATATCATAACTACCCATGTGATGTTTATATTACTATACCCACTTTATACATGATCTGACGATTCTAAAGATTATATATTAAGGTAAATGATATCTCTCTTCAAGCAAAATGCCAGGCTTGGGACTGAAGAGATGGCTTAGCTCTTAAGGTACTTGTCTGCAAAACCTAAAGACCCAGGTATGATTCCCCAGTTCCCACTTAAGCCAGATGCACAAGGTGGCACATGCCTCTGGAGTTCATTGGCAGTGGCTGGAGGCCCTGGTGCGCCCATTTGCTGCCTCTTTGTCTGCCTCTCTCTCTCTCTCAAATAAATAAAATATTTTTTTTAATTAGGCTTAAGTTAAGGCTCCACAAGGGCCACATAGCCTGGGTAGACGTTCAAATCTCTTACTCTTTACCTGCTCATAGTGCCTGTGATGTGGCCCTTGGTGTGAGATAGAAATCCCTTTGCACAAGCTATAGCTGGCATGCTGGCTACTGAAGTTATTCTCCAGGTATATAATTGTCTATCTTTGCCCTAACATGCTGTATAAGACAACTAAGTTAACATCACATTCCTTAGGATTTGAAACACACACCAAATCTATATTTCGAAGCTGACCTGGCTTTTATTCTGGGACACACCTGCCTTTTGCATGGTGCCATCCTCCTGCTCTTAACTGGGTGGCTGGCAATGCAGCCGGTAGAGGCATCTCCATCTGGTGGTCCACCCAGAACCTACTAAGCACTAAGGTACACTGTCTGCAATTTGGAAAATATGGAGTGGGAGGCTCAATCTGAGCTACATGACTTCTTTGAAAAAAAAAAGAGAGAGAGAGAGAGAAAGAAACAGGGGAAAAATGCAGCCCACACAGCCTACGGACTAATTGTTCCTGTATAGAACTCCGGTCTAATTGATTTGGACACCGTGGCTAATTTTCGCTCAGACATCTGTTAGCACACATTAGTGGGTGTCTTAGGTAGGGCGGTAGGAGATTTGATGGGGGCGCAGAGCTCGAAGGCCCTTGTTTTGAGGCTGGAACAGACGGAGGAATGACAGCTGACAGAGGCTTTCGGCGCCACCTCGTCGGGCACTTCTGCACAGGTAATCCTGAAAGGCAGTGGCATGGTCAGGGAGCCCTGGCAGTTGTGCCCAACAGTCTGATCCTTTCATGCATTTATCCAAATAACAATTCTCTTCAGAGTTTCCGGTGGTGCAACTCAGGTGCTGCAAACAGCCACAGAGCCTGAGGACAGGCGTCAGAGGTGACCCTTTTCCTCCTCATCCCATATCTCCCTCACTGCTCTATGGTAGGCAGGATGCAGTGGACATTCAAAGGGGCTCACTCCAAAACAAGACAGGCAGTTGATCAAATGGTTGGTTAGGTCAGAGTTGTCCAAATCATCTTTCATTTCAAACAGCTGAGGAAAAAAAAAAAAAAGAAGAAAGAAAGAAACTCCAGTGTTACTTATCTTTTCTCATGCAGCCTTGCTCAGATACTTAACTAATGCTGGAATGCAGCTCCTGTCCTCTGGGGCATGTTTTTCAGTTGAACAAGTCAGAAAAACCATCTGATGCCCTCAAGGAAGTCCTCCACTAGCTGGTCTATACTGATGACTATTCTCCCAATGAATATATTTGAGAGATTATGATCCTTTTTGGGAGCAGTACAATGGCTATGCATTGCAAATGAGTTGGAGGAAAAGGCTCTGTATGTGTCAGTCCAAAAGAGAAAAGACAAAACAAAAAAAAAAATAAAAAAATAAAAAAATAAAAAAATTCCAACATTCAGGTAAATATTTCTATAGGTGATACAGGCTTAATCTTTGCCTCACAGCTCCTTGCATCCTTTATAACATATGCCTCTAATCATTTCACTCCCTTTTGCAAATGTTTACAGCGCCCTCGAGGTAAAGTCAAATAGCCTTGTCAGGTTACTTAAACAGTGTCATTCTCTTCTCAACTGCTTAATTCCAGGTTGATCTCTCCAAATTCCGCCCCATGTTCCATCTCTTCTCCTTGAAATGGACCATGTCTTGAGAATCCCAAACACTTTGGCCCCTACCCTTTGTCTCTCCCCCCCCCTTTTTTCCCTTTTTTTTTTGTTTTGTTTCGCTGCACAAGTGTGCTTTCTCCTACAAAGCACTATCCCATCATTTCTCTTCATTAAACCCTTCAGATTCCAGGGAGGGAGGGTTTATGTGTCAGATGGACTGTGTTCATATTCCTACAGTTGTTATTGAATGGGATAGTTTTCTTTTTGTTGTTTATGTTTCCATTCTTCCCTCCCTTCCCTTCTCTCTTTGGCCTACATGACCATTGAGTCATTGATGACAGGGGTATGGTTTTAGTTCTCTTTATTTGCAAAATATGACACAGTATTTGCCATATGATAGTCTCTTAATAAATATCTGTAATAAGGATGATTTTTTTTTTTTGCCAGTGAATACAAGAATCTTGCCAGCCAGTGATGGAGTGACTCATTGTTAGACGGAAGTGATCAATGCTAGGATTCACAATGATCAAGTATCTTTCAACCCTTTTGTACATCTTGAAAATCTTTGTCTCATGTGCTCATTATTTATATGAGATGTCCACAGCGAACACAATGTTTTAGATTATAACCGTTCTATTAAGGAAGGAAAACTTTGTACATCACAGTTGTGAGTGGTACGTTACCGTGAATCATAACCGAGACAGAGAAAATGATAAATGAAAGGCCAGCCACACTGCACAATGCCCAAGTACCCCCACAATCACATCTCTGAACAGTATGAGTGCAAAAAAGAAACATGTGATGAACTACAAAACAAACAATTTCACATGACTTAAATTATGACAATGAACAAATGAAAGTTATTTTCTGTGAGCCGATTTCATATTGGAGCACTTTATTTAAGAGGAGAATTTTTGCACGTGAACATACTGTAACTTGCTTGTATTTCTTTTCCATTGGCCTCTTCTGTCCTCTTCTCCCATGCCTGTTCAAATGAGTACCTTCCTCTTTCCAAATAGTCCTTCTTTTTCTATGATGTCTCATTCTTTTTATCTCCCTCCATCATCCTTGAAAAAAATGTTAATGGAGCCAGAACTGTGCAGGTTTCGTGGGGGTGTGGCATCTCCAGTGAGGACGTGAACACACCAGTCAGCTCATGTCAAGAGGACAATGCCCTAAAGTACACTTGCCCACCCCGTGGCTCTTATCTGACTTCTCTTTCACAGTGTTCCTTGAGCCTCAGAGAATGTGAGGGACATGTCACATTTAGTGATGAGCTTGCAATAGCTGATTTTCAGCACTGTGAAAAAAAATATTTTATTTACTGATTTATTTGAGAGAGAGAGAGAGAACATGGGTGCGCCAGGGCCTCCAACCACTGCAAGTGAACTCCAGATGCATGTGCCACCCTGTGCATCTGGCTTACAGGGGTACTGCGGAATCAAACCTGGGTCCTTAGACTTTACAAGCAAGTGCCTTAACCACTGGGCCATTCCTCCAGCCCCTGCTTTCAGCACTGTGATGAGTTTTTAGTCTCCTTAGAATCTACCATCCTAGAGAAGAACTAATATCCTTTCCAGCACAAAGGCTTGGGGAACATTGCGCAGCACTTGTTATATGTTAAAAGGCTTTTTTTTTTTTTGTTTTTTAACTTTTTATTGACAATCTCCATACATACAGACAATATACAATGATTATAATCCCTTCTTACTACCTTCACTTTTTCCCCTTTCTAATATCCTCTCCACCGAATCCCTTATTTCGATCTGGTCTCTCTTCTATTTTGATGTAATAATTTTTCCCTCTTCTCTTATGCAGGCTTTGTGTAAGTAGTATCAGCCACTGTGAGGCCATGAATATGAAAACAACTTTGTGTCTGAGAGATAGTATTGTAAGCACTCTTTCCCTTCCTTTGACTCATACATTCTTTCCTTCTGCTACCTCTTCTGTGATGGTCCCTGAGCCTTGCAGGGTATGATAGAGTTGTCTCACTGCTTAACACTCCACTTTCATTTCTCAGCACTTTGGTGAGTATTGAGTCATCCCATTAGTCACCCCCATCTGAAAAAAAAGAAGTTTCTCTAACCAAAAATGAGAGTTTCATTAACTTATGGCATTAGCGTAAGTATTTAGAGGGCAGTTAGGTAGGTACAATATATCCACTTAGTCAAACAATAGTAGTTTCTCCCTAGGGTGTATGATCTCCCTAGCCATAGGGTTTTGATTAGGTTTTTGGTACCAGGCATGAGGCCCTCCCTCCCATGGGCCTCAAGTCCTATCAAACAGCAGTTGGTTTCCCCCATGAAAGACATGTCGGCATTGCACCAGTTGGTGCATTTGGCCTGGCTAGTCAGCAGTGAAGCTTGCCGGGTCCACTTCTGGTTAACACAGTTGATGACGTTTCTTCCCCAGCAGGCTACATGGCTCTTTCTAGCATCCTGACAACTGGTCAACAGGGAGGAGGCTTCCAGCTCAGCTGCAGCTTGATCTCTCAGTGTCTTGCAGCCTAACGAGTTGCGGAGTCTTCAGCAATGGGGTCTTACCATTTAGTTCAAGGGGGCAACCAAGAGTCTTGGCAATAGCTAGTGTTTTGGGGACCTCAGGGGCCTACCTTACAAATAACTTACTGGAAGGAATCCCAACTCTGGCATGAAATTTTCTTGTAACAATCTATGGTTTCTGGGCACAGCATTATCAATCTCCACACGGTGATTCTGCCAAACTCTCTCCCTCTCTCTCTCAATCTTTCTTTCTTTCTTTTTTTTTTTTTTCAAGGTAGTGTCTCACTCTAGCTCAGGCTGACCTGGAATTCACTCTGTAGTCTCAGGGTGGCCTTGAACTCATGATGATCCTCCTACCTCTACCTCCTGAGTGCTGGGATTAAAGGCATGCACCACCACACCTGGCCCAAATGTTCTTTTTTTAACACATATATTATTTAGCTAGTAAAGAAGTAGGTTTCCATGTATCTTATTCATAATATTGTTAATTATTATTAATTTTTTCTTTATGAGTTATGTGCACAGTGTGTAAACAGCCATATTAGTACCATCGTTAGCCTCCTCTCTGCCCTCCCCCATCTGAAGGGAAGCTCCTCCTTGGAGATTGTGGGTCATGCATTGTGGGTGCCGTCATCAGTTATGGGGAAGATGCAATGTCTCTGCACATAATGTGGTTCTAACAGTCTTTCTGTCCCCTTTTTTATGAATTTCCCTGAGCCAGACAAAAGGTAGGGTGGAAGGGGAGGGACACACAAAACTAGACCCAAATGGAACTGGTGCCATAAAATCTTATATTCTGAAAGACAGACTGAAAGGTTGAATCTTCATCAGGTCCTTAGAGGGAATACCTGAATCAAAGGACCCTGGGGAAGGTATGACCTTAATCTTCTCCTGTTCCTCTCTCTCTCTCTCCTCTCTTTCTCTTTTATATTGCCTATCTTTTTCTTCCTTCTTTTCCCTTGGTGCTGGCTTGTAACTCCCAGTACCAGGATGCAATTATCCACAATGAGCTGTTGATCAGAGACCTACAAGGTTTCCCAAAAGATGACAATCTTCTATCAGAGCATTTGATTACCCACCAAAGGTTAATGGTGAGACCCTACTGCTGAAGACACCATATGCTGTTGGTACGGAACATGGGGAGACCTGGTTGAAATCTGGAAGTTAGCATGTCTAGTACCAGAAGTCACTACATGAGCGACTGGGGGAAAATAGCCAGAATCTGTCCAAGCAACTCAAAGTCTAAGCTGCTCAGCAGCAAACAACCTGACATGATGCTCACCCAAGTTCCATACTGGCATACAGCCATGGTGGGTAACCAACTGCTCTTGAATTGGCTAATGGATCCACTCAATGGGATGGAAACCAAGCCCAAAATGGAAAACAAGTCAGAATCACATCAAAAAAATGTGTTCACTCTCCAATATCAAGTTCCTACCAATCTTGGGCTGCAAGAGGGCCTCTCTAAAATAATAATCTTTATCCCATATATCTGGTGCTGACTTCACTCTCCATTGGAGAAATTTGCTTCTCTTTTTCAGATGGACACAGAATCAGCCCATTGCACCTCACCAGGGTCCAGCTGAAGCCATAGAGGAACTGGGAAAATGAGCAAGAGTGCTGCTTTCTTGGTGAACCTGGTACCAGCACAAGGGTGAAGGAGTCATAGACACAGAGAACACTCAACTCCTACCAAACCAGAGATCCAGAGACACAGAGGCTCCCAAGAGCTCATTACCGAAGTAGACCTGAAGCGAACACAACATGGCTTTTTATGTGTTTATATATTACCCTTAGCAAAGAATTGCCTTGTCCACTTTATAGATTAGTAACTGAGGTCTAGTGAGATGGCTGTAACTCCACCAAATCACAGAGCTAAATATGCAGTATATTTGGGTGAATCCTGTACCCAGACTATCCAGGAGCTTTATGTTGCTTTACCTCTTGTGCTATGAAGCATCACATGATGTAGAGAAGATACACAAATTAAAAGAAACTAGGCCGGTGCACCACCAGAGAAGAGCAGGTGAACAGCTGTGCAGAGATGAATGACATGAGGTCTCTACTGAGACTCTCTTGTCATAGGCGCTGATTTGTAAATTGAGCTGAGTATAGAACCTTCTCCTGGTCTTTTTTAAACACCGATTAAGAGACAGTAGATGCAGTGCTGTGCTCTAGAGACCTGAATGCCCTAGTCAAGCTTGAAGCCAGGGGTGTCCATCTGTCCTAGCTGTGATGGGATTGACCCGGGGCTGTGTCATCGCTGGTGTCTGCCAAGCAGAATCAGAAGGCATCAGTGGTAGTAATCTGGGAGCAGTTTTTGGCTACCACAGGTGGCTGTTAGTAGAATTTATGGATGGTAAAACTTGGTCCAGGGCCAGCCTGTGGCAAAACCAGTAAGCAGGCAGTCCATCTTCAGCAGCCTGCATGTTCGTAAGTGTTCCATGCCTCCTAGTGACCATTAGTTGAGAATGAAACTATCTGAAACCTTCCAGCAATTTATAGCAAGTTGTTGGGTAGCATCTGCCACCTGTCTTCTCCAAGCTCATCCCACAAAATGGATTTGCCTCTTAAACTCGGTCTTTAGCTCTGTGACTACTGGGCTGTTGTAACGGAGGTTGCAAAAGGATAGTTACTTAGATAATAGGGTGGCTGTCACTGCTGACAAAGCTACTACGTTCTCTTTTGTTGAGTGGATAGGTTCCTAGCTGCCTCGTATATGGCTTTACTTATGTATTCGTGGATCAACTGATCTTTTTTTTTTTTTTTTTTTTTTCTGAAGAGGGATAATTCTAAGTGCATAAAGTCTACTTGTAAAATCCATCAGCAGCCCTCAAAAAGTAGATTAAACCACTGGTGCTTTTTACTTTAGATCTCTTTTGCAACATATATTTTCACAAGCTGCTGAAACGCAAACAGCAGAGTTGCATTAGGGAATGTGGCACACAGCTTCAGGTTCACTGAGATGAACGTCCAGACCATGCACAGTTATGGAGGAAGGGATATTTATTGAAGCTTACAGATCCAGGGGAAGTTCCATAATGGCAGAAGAAGCTGGCCTGACTTCACAGAACCAAACACACAGAGAGAAGCACAAGCCCAAAAGCCACAGGGCACAGCACACACTTCAGGAGCTCCAGCTAGGCACACTTTGCATATCTTTAGATTGAAATCTGAAACCCACCACCACACCTTAAGATCCGCCCAGTGACACCGCTTCCAGCCAGGTGGCTGCAGATGCAAACTACAAACTAATCAAACACTGATTATATTGGGGGCCATCTATTCAAACTACCACAGGGAATATGTTTTCTTTTTTCTGATTTTTCTTTCTTTCCCTTGTTTAATTGTTTTTAAGTTAAACAAAAGGCAAAGACCTTGCTCATCCTTTTGCCCTATAGAAAAGGGCGAATAAAATCTGTCTATTTAAGCAAGGTTAAAAGTTCCATAAGTTCCAGGAATTATTCTTTTGTCAGGATCTTCTACATATACATTGAACCTATTCTCAGAGCCTCCTGTGTTAGGCTGTGGTAGACTACCCATGTGGATTCTATCCATGGCATCTTTACACAGGATTTCCGTCAAGGCCGATTAGTGAAGGGGGACTTTGCTAACAGAGCAGAAAGGGGTGGTGCATGAGGGCCAGGTTCCCCAGGGACTGGTTGTCCATGAGCTGGCTGTGGTCTTCCACGATAAGTCCCAGCTCTCGTCAGAGAGCATTTGCACACAGCTCTCTGCTCCTCTGGTTTTTGATAAATGCTTCTTCCCTTTACCCACTTCCGCCTTGCAGGTGGTAAGAGCTTCCTCGTGTGATTAGCTCTGGGGCACTGCCCTGTCCCCTGGGATTTTCAGACTGCTTCCTGTCCAAATATTTTTCCTTTCAAAAATTCTACTAGACTCCTTTGACATTATCCAATTTAATTTTGCCATCTGTTTTCTGCAGGAACTCTTGACTGACAAACCCTTGCAACTCAGACTTACCTTTATTCCAAAGCCTAAATATGATTCTTGAGGAAGTTCGAAAAGAAAAGCACAGCACTGAGTCACAGGCTCTAAAATGAGTGGCTTAGCCTAGAAAATCACCAGGAAGCTGCGTGAGTTTCCCCTTACCGGAGACTGCCCATTATGCCGTGGCTCATTCCCCTACTAAACCATGCTTCTCGGCCAAGGTTTTAATAGCCAAATAAAAGGGTTTGGAGTCAGCCTTCTTCTCTCGAGGCCAAGGGCATATTTCCCAGTTACTTCTAAATGACTCCTTTTATAAAAGCTCCAAAATATGAGTTGCTGTGTATGAAAAGCTGTCATTTCCCAACCATCATAACGTCCATTTGTATCAGTAGTGTGATTAATGACATCCTGTGAAAGATAAACTGCATCTCACAAGGCCACGGAGCTGGGCTTGCTAGCACCCAGTATCCCAGTGACACTTGCAGCGGCAATTCCAGAATTCCAGGAAGGTGCTAAACAACGAAAACTAGCAAGATGTCATTGAAATGGCGACTTAATGAGAGTCCTCCGTGACCGCCTGGAGCACAGAACACTGGTGGCAGTAGAGAAGAGAGGGACGATATTCGGGAGCCTTCAGTGCCTTCTCCAGGGGTACTGAAACTCACAGGTAATAAGAGTGAAAAGAGAGAAGAAAAGCATGCAGTGAAGAGCTTGGGTACCTGGCAGGGCTAAGGGCTATGAATCATCAGACTTGCCCAGGGACAGTAAAGTGAATGACGGTGAACCTCCCCCCCACACACAACCCTTGTCAGGTGTTAGCCTCCTGTACAGTTGGCACGCAAAACAGGGGGTTTTAAATAGCTTTCCTGCAAGGTTCCATGTGACTGTCACTGGGCCCGAATAGCACAAAAGGGCTGACTAGTGAGGAAAAAGAAAAAAAAAAAAAGAAAGAAAGAAAGAAAGAAAAAGATGATCTTCTCCTGAGATGACTTCCAAAAGCTGCTTCTTGTACCATAAATCTCCCTCTGAAAATTCAGAGCTGACTTGGAAAGGCAGCAATGTTCTCCCCTTCAAATGGTTGAATTCTGCTTTGGAAATGCTTTCCTGGTTGTTTTAAAAATTTATTCTAAGAAGATCACCTCCGAGCTCCAATAATCTTTATTTTGGGGGGAGCTACCAGGAAATAAGAATGCAAAAATAGTCTGTCCTCAAAACCATTACCCAAGTCTTCTTTCCCCCTAGTCTTGGGCAAGGAGAAATTTGAGCAATGGCTTCTTAACCAGCTCCCACGGCCACAGAGTGGCAGAGATGTTAACTGTCCGTTCGGGTGGCCACATGGGAGGTGATGCAGTCCTATTTCCCTTAGGCTCAGAGTTGGGCAGGAGTGGCATGCCCTGGTTGCTGAAATCACGCACAGGGGCCTGGGGCGAGGGGGATTCAGTTTTCCTCTCCTGTGGAGTTGAGCTGTTCCTGGGAGAATACAGGGCAGTATGGTGTTGGGCCGCTCTGTCCATTGGTTCAGAATTTCTTTTCACCCGGTGTTATTCTTTAAATGTTCATTGAGATAAGGAGCACTAAGATGTGAAGAGAAACAAACAAGGAGAAAGGAGGATTGAAAACGAGACAGGTGAGTGGTAGGAGAGAAGCCAGAAGCTGAGGACCTGCAGCTGGGGCAAGGCAGTGATGTGAGCTTTCAGCACAGAGACAATGGATGCTTCCCACAGACCCCCGCTGACAGCACAGACAACTTTCTCTCCAGGCTTGGAGTCAGCATGGACAAAAGATAGGGAAAAGTGCAAGCCCAGGGGGCCTGGGGGGTGGGGAAGAGAGGCAGGAGAAGCAGTGAAATGGGAGAAGGAGTATAGAATAGAAAGAAAAGTCATCAGGAGAAACGTGGCAAGTGCCTTTGATTTATCTTTCATTTTACCCAAACTCTCTGGTCAGAGCTTTTCTATACACATATTTATTTTTAATTTTTAATTATTTTTTTTTTTATTCCAGGCAGAGACTTACTGTAACCCAGGCTGACCTGGAACTCACTATATAGTCCCAGGGTGGCCTCGAACTCACAGAGATCCTCCTACCTCTGCCTCCCGAGTGCTGGGATTAAAGGTGTGTACCATCGTAGCATCATATTATTTGAGTGAACACAAATGTTATGTTGAAGAGCGAAATGTAAGCTAAGGAACATCTTGGGCCAAGGTTCAAAGGTGTCAGCCAAATGAGTTGTAAGGGTACAGTAGCTCTGAGAACAAGCTGGTGTATATGACCGAAATACAGAGAAACTAAGCAAGTAAGAAATATAGTTAGAGGCTGGGGACATGGCTAAGCAGGTAAGGTCACTTTCTCTACGAGGAAGAGGACATGAGCTCAGTCACCACCAGGCATGGAAAAATCCAGGCAAAGCCACACGTGCCTGTAACCATAGTGCTTAGGGGCTCAGAGATAGTGGGGTGAGTGGGGCTCCCTGGTTAGTTAGTCCTGGATTAGTGTGTGTCAGGGAAGCAATATGGAAGAGTGATAGAGGAGAGCATTTGATGGCTTCCTCTGCCCTCTGCCTGCTTACACATGGGGCATAATACAGCTACATACACACACACACACACACACACACACATTGAAAAAGAGAGAGAGACAGTTAGAGTGTAATGCTATAGGAAGTTCATAGAGAAGTTGAATGTCAGAGTGTGGCACGTTATTTGGTGGGGAATGTGGAGTAATGTGGGTAATGCAGAGGGACATTAAAGTGTGTGGCTCTTTATTTGGTGGGGAATGTGAAGCTCTTCATGTGTTTTCTATAGGACACAAACAATCAGTGCTGTGCATCTGAAAGTCAGCTTGAGCCAGGCATGGTGGCACACAGGCTTTAATCTCAGCACTCTGGAGGCAGAGGTAGGAGAGTTCTAGGCTACCCTGTGGCTGTATCATGAATTCCAGGTCAGCCTGGGAGACTCTGCCTTGAAAAATCAAAACAAGAACAAAAATAAAATAAAATAAAATGTCAGCTTGAATACTGAGGTTAGGTAAAAGAAAACTGGTGAAAATCCTTTTCTTTCAATCCTATTGTTTCAGGCTTTAGTTTTGAACTTTGAGATATTTTCTATTATTGCTACAGAAAATTAACATTGGTGAATTAGGGGAATACAAATGCAATGTTTTGTGGCTTCAAGGATTTGAAGCCCAAAATGTGTCTCACTGAGAGAAACTCACCTCCTAAAAATCAAGATGTTGGCCTGGCTGTGGTTCTCCCTGAGGTTTCAGGTAGAACCCATTCTTTACTTTTCCCTTCTCGTAATGCCTGCCGACGCTCCTGAGCTGGCTACCTGCCAACTTCAAAGCCAGCACCAAATCCCTCTCACACTCTGTAGTTCTGTTTTTTGTTTTTTGGTTTTTTTTTTTCTCTCTCCTAACCTCCCTTTCTGGATTTTTATTTAATGACCCTTATGATTATGTCGGGCCCTTGTGGATAATCCAGGATGATCTCCCCTTCTCAATGTCATTATTTTAATCTCAGCTGCATAGTCCTTTATCCCATCTCAGGTGATACTCAGGCTCCTGCGAGACGACACACAGATACCTTGAGCATGAGGACATTGTTCCACCTACCACAGGTGAGCTTAGGTCAGAGCGTGCACCACAGAAGCTAAGCGCTGTGTGTGGACCTCCAAGCATGAGGGCCTAAGTATCTGTCCTGGATTGCCTCTGGTGACACTGCTCTCCACAGATCCTCATGGATGGATCAAAATAGTCATGCTGGAAGGCTTCAGTGAGGACTCTGCTGTCCCCACTGCATACTCGTATCATTCTGTATTACTTCTGCTCCACATGGAATAGAAGTTCAGTAAGAATACTGAAGGTTCCAAATACTGTCAAGGGAAACATAGTCCAATGACACATGTCATGATGAAACCCATTTGTATGCTAAACACCCCCCAAAAATAATAAGAAAAATGGGATAAAGTAAAAAGAATTTTTTGGGCTGGAGAGATTGCTTAGTGGTTAAGTGCTTGCCTGTGAAGCCTAAGGACCCCGGTTCGAGGCTCGGTTCCCCAGGACCCACGTTAGCCAGATGCACAAGGGGATGCACGCATCTGGAGTTCGTTTGCAGTGGCCGGAGGCCCTGGCGCACCTATTCTCTCTCTCTCTCCCTCTCAGCCTCTTTCTCGCTCTGTCTGTCGCTCTCAAATAAATAAACTAACAAAATTAAAAAAAAAGAATTTTTTTTGGTACAAAGACAGGTTAAACAGAAAATTTTAGATAATTTTCCTGTCCTTGTTTTAAAAATGCTGATATTCTTACTGTGTTGTACTATCTTGCTTCATAATCTCAGAACAACTGTGTCTTTTGTTTATGCTACTCCTTTTTGGGGTATGACACTTTGGAACCTGTGTCTTTTTTTTTTTTTTATCTGTAATATTTCATGCTTTCAGTTTACGGAGATATACTGTGAAGTCTGAATATAGTTGACATGGGAATTCAGCACAATAATTTCTGCTCTGGAATACAAGCAAATGCTATATTCACCCTTGGTTTGCTTTGCCATTAGACTAATGAACATTATCACATCTCATTTTTTTATTTTCATTTATTTATTTGAGAGAGAGAGAGAGAGAGAGAATGGATGCATCAGGGCCTCCAGCCACTGCAAACGAACTCCAGATGCATGTGCCACATTGTGCATCTGGCTTACATGGGTCCTGGGGAATCGAGCCTCAAGCCAAAGTCCTTAGGCTTCACAGGAAAGTGCTTAACTGCTAAGCCATCTCTCCAGCCCCACATCTCATTTTTTATTGTGTGTTATTTTGGGGATTAAATATTATTCGTGCTAGGTGTGCTGCAGCTATGCTATCATGAAAAGAGATCACATAAGAAAGTACTGTCAATCTAACTTCATAGTGATAGAGGTTATGGTCCATTCACTGACTAGATATTCCTCAAGCAGCATGGTACACGGGAGACCCAATGGTACCATGTGCCTGAAACTGAGTGACCTGGACGTGGATGCAATGACACAGGGAGATGTGATCCCTGCTATGAGAGAGATGTAAAACTTGTGGATATTCATACTTTTTTGTTTTCAGCCTGACCATATGAGAATGATGAAAAAATTAAAAATGATGTCAGCAAGTTTTCTGTAGAAGTCTGATTTGAAAGGCAGGTCCTGCCCTCCAGCCTCTGAGAGACACTGCATGACCACACACACACACACACGTGCACACAATGAAACTAGCCACCTTGGACAGTAGTTCTTATTCCTGTGTAAACATACGGGGAGGAATGGACTCTTTGGAGCTCCGTGCAGACCTCATTTCCAATCCTGGCTAATCCTGGCCTTATTCCAGAGTGCTGTATTTGGGATGCTTCAACAAATGTATGTGGAAGAACAAAGTGTGATTAGAGAAAGGTGACAGTGAATTCCATACACTTCCTTTAAAAATCACCTACAGAGCAAATCTGCTTAGTCTGTATGTCAAGGGAGGATTTTTTTTTTTTTTTTTTTTGAGCTAGGGTTGCAAATTCTGTGCAGGTTCTAATGAAAAAGAAAAAAAAAATATATATATATATATCTGCCTGTCTCATATCATCACTGTTTCCAACGACTTTGCAGTTGGTGTACAAGCAGCATTGTAATTAGGCAAGGACTGAGAGGACTCCTTACTTGTCTTCTCTTTTCATGACTCTATTGACTCGGTGGCACCAGGGAGGCAGCAGCTCATGAAGTCCAGCGGTTTGACTTTTAGGAAATCACGCCCATTTCCATGGTGATAATGAAAGAGATTAAGCCGGGTGTGGTGGCGCACGCCTTTAATCCCAGCACGCCAGAGGCAGAGGTAGGAATAGGCTGTGAGTTCAAGGCCAGCATGGGACTAGAGAGTGAGTTCCAGGTCAGCCTAGGCTAGAGTGAGACCCTACCTTGAAGAAAAAAAAATTAAAACAAGAAAGTAAGAGACTGTTACGCTTCCTCACTCTGACACCGCTTGTAGTTCTTGACATCTCTGTTTTGTATCCCTGCCACAAAAGAGCGTAAAGTCGGACATGGAACTGTATTCTGCTAACAACATAATGTTCAGTATATTAATACCACGATGAACTGACGGTTAGAAGTGTAGTTACCAGACCTGTCTTTCTCATACTAGGGTTGGATCAAGCTGGAGCACCTGTGCTCCTGGCTATCCCCTCCTGTGACTAAATATTCATGTTGAACTAGCTCGGGGTGACGGGGATTGTGGTACCAGCTCACTTAAGAACAGTGTTACCATAACTGAAAGTATGACTCAGACAGATAAGCTGAACTGACTAACCCAGAGATCTCAAAACTGCACTTATTAAAAGCAGGAAGTAAAGTGCATTATACACTGATACACTCAGATGCTGATATTTTGAGAGGAGGACTAGTTCTAATTAACACAGAACGTAAAAAGTATTACTTGGGCTGGGGAGATGACTCAGCGGTTAAGGCACTTGCCTGCAAAGTCTAGCCACCCCTGTTAAATTCCCTAGAACCCACATGAAGTCAGATGCACAAAGTGGTGTATGCCTCTAGAGTTCGTTTTCAGTGGCTGAAGGCCCTGGCACATCCATATTCTATCTCCTTGCAAATAAATAAAGTATTACTTAATACTCTATTATATCTACTTTCTATATGTCCTTTGCTATGTCACTGTTTCCTTCAACCCTTAGAGATTCAAAATGCTCACAGTAAATCTTTCTGTTTTGTTCTATGAGGAAAGGAAACAAATGCTCAGTGAGATGGCCATATTGACATATTGATGCAGCATTACATGAGAAGCTGTGTCCATTGATTTGTGCAGTCATAAATCTTCAGTGAGTACCTACTGTTAGGTCAGGACAAAATGGAGTCACAGCAGGAGGGTGACAGAGACATAAGGAAGTGGGTCATCCACATTCCTCAAGGAACCACCCAGCCATTATCCCTTCCTTTCCTAACAATGCCCCAGGTCTAGGTTTCCTGACCCCTTATCTCTCAGGACACCTGGTCACTGTTCTGTTCTCACACCCTAGCTATTTGAAATGTTAAGAACAAAGGAGTTCTTTACCCTTCCTCACCTTCCCCCAACTGAACAGCTCTATATAGCCTACTCTCTGTAATTTCAAAAGTTGACTGCTCCTGCTCTTGAGAGTCAGTCCTGGAAGCTCATGTTTTTTCCCAAATAAAAACTTCCATCTTTGCCTCAGAGTGGTCTCTGTGGTCTTTGTCCCTCCTGAACCTTATACCTACTATGGTCTGAGCTTTATGCTATCCATGACATTCATAAAATGAATGCTAGAGGGATGACCTGAATGTGAATGTGTAATATTAAATAATTTGTAGTAAATTGAGCCATAAAAAGTAATGGGTACAGACTCTATGAACTTAGCCCAGTAATACTGACTGTAGCATGTGGTAAGGTCATTGACAGACTACCTTACTTGTGGTTGCTGCAGAGCCACTGGTCCCTAGAATCTTCCCTTTAAGTAAGCTTGATACAGAAAATAAACTCAATTCAGTTAACTATATAATGGATTACAAATTAAAAAAAAAACTTTCATAGTAAATTCTTATTTTGACATTTTAACTATACATGAATATATAAATTTATCTTCTGGTTGAGTTATTTTTAATTTTTATGTGCATAGCATCTTTTTTGGGAGAAATGTACCAACCTAATAGGGTTGTCTACCATACAACTTAACCTCTCTGTTCATGTGATTCAAACTAGCCAATTGGAGTATCACTCCTCTTAAAAACAAAGCTCAGATAATGAACGGGTGGATGAATGAAACAATACATTTTCACACAAAGTGAAATGGCCAAAGAAGGAAAAAGAGAGAAGGGGTGAGTAAGGATGGAGAGAAGAGGAACATTTCTTCTGAAATCTCAAATACATTTATCCTGGAACGTTCAGAATCACCTGTCCCACTGTATGTAGAAACTCTATGTTGACATAGAAGAAAACACAGACAATGGGAATTTGTAGAAATAGAATTCTTAGGGCCTCACTTGCATTTCTAGAACAACTATGGCTAAAATCAAACCACCTCTGTGTTTTCTAGATACATGAGTCATAACTTGCCCTTTGTATCTAGCCTATTTTGATCTGAGTTTTTACCACTTATTGCTTTACTATTAAAAAAAAAGATGATGTCTCAGGGATTGAATTCAGTTTACCTTAACGTTTAGCACCAAATTTACATATATATGAAATATGTGTATACATATGTATATAAATCCATACATGCAAAGTAGATGCAAGTGTACGCTTTGGTGGTTTGCTTCAGGTGTCCCCCATAAACTTAGGTGTTCTGAATGATAGGTTCCTATCTGGTAGGGATTTGGGAGTTAATACCTCCAGGAGGCGGTGTATTATTGGGGATGGGCTTGTGAGTGTTATAGCCAGCTCCCCTTGCTAGTGTTTGGCACACTCTCCTGTTACTATTGTCCACTTTATGTTGGCCAGGTGGTGATGTCCACCCTCTTCTCATGCCATCATTTTCCCTGCCATCATGGTGCTTCCCCTCTAGTCCGTAAGCCAAAATAAACCCCTTTTTTTCCCAAAAGCTGGTCTTGGTAGGGTGACTTCTACCAGCAACACGAACCTGACTGCAACAGTAATAGTTGGTACCAAGGAGGGGGTGTCATTTACTGCTAGATACCTGACTGTGTGGCTTTGGCCTTTTGGAGCTGATTTTCAAGAGGAATGTGGATAAATTTGAAACCTTGGCCTAAGAGATGCCTTGCAGTGATGTAAGTACAGCTTGATGGACTATTCTGGTCAGAGTTGAAAGACCTGAATGCAGTAAAAACTATGGACTATGAGGTTTGGATTGTGAAGGTTAGAAAGAGCTTTGCCTGGACTGGACTACAAGCAGTTTGTGTGAGAGGCTTGCTGTTACACCTGTGTCCTGAGAACTTGTGCAGGGTTGCTTTGCATAGAAATGGACTGGTGTGAGCAGAGGAATATGGCACAGTATGAAATCTTTGGGCTGAAGCTTCTGCCCATTCAACTGCAATTATATGAGAGATTACAAACTTTGAGATGGGGCCAGCTGACTTGCATTGGGGCAACATGAAGAATGTAGACTCTTTTGAAGGGGCGTGAGTCCTCAAGAAGTGTCCTGTTCTTCAAAGTCTGCTTTATTCCCCCCTGTATTAACAAATTGACATTCTACCTGGTATTATGGAGTATAGTTAATGCAGGAAAAAGAGGATCATTGAAGTTGAAACACGGTTTTGTGTTTTGGAAATGGCCCTGGGCAGTGTGTAGCAGGTTTGCTGGATGCCTGCATGGAGACCCAATGGAACCATGTGGATGGACTTTAGGTTGCAATGGAGACCCAGTGGAGCTGCTGGGACCATGAGAAGGATGCCAAGGAAAGCTTCTGGCCCCAAAGAGGTTTTCCAGGACTGTGAGTAGCCGGGCTGAAAGGGCAGAATTGGAACTCCAGAGAATTGTTGCTGGTTAAAATTATCGGACTTGGAGATTTGTCACTGGCTAGAGTTGTTAGACTTGGAGCTACAGAGTTTGATGTTTGTCCTAGTTGTTTTAAATCTTGTATTGGCTGAGTATTTCTTTGCTATGCCCAATGCCATCTTTTGCAGTGTGAATGTTTATTCTGTCCCATTATGGTCTTTTCTTGAGGTTATTTTTTGGTATTATGGCTCAGTTAAAAGAACTTGGATTATGGGGATGTATGAACGTCATTGGAATTGACAAAAACTATGGGGAATTTTAAAGTTGGATGAGTGCATTGCATTTGACATCATGTATGGTTATCAGTTTATGGGGATCAAGGGCAGATTGTGGTAGTTTGATTCAAGTGTCCCCTATAAACTTAAGTGTTCTGAATGCTAGGTTCCCATCTGTGGAGATACACCTCCAGAAGGCAGTGTATTTCTGGGGGAAGGCTTATGGGTGTTATAGCCAGCTCCCCCTTGCTAGTCTTTGGCACACTCTCCTGTTGCTATTGTCCACCTTATGTTGGCCAGGTGGTGATGTCCACCCTCTTCTCATGTCATCATTTTCTCTGCCATCATGGAGCATCCCCTCAAATCTGTAAACCAAGATAAACCCTCCACCCCCCCCCCCCCCGCAAACTGGTCTTGATTGTGTGATTTTTTTTGCGATGAGAACCTGTTATGAAAGTCAATTGACAACTGCAACAACCCAATTGAGGGAGTGTGATAAGTGGCCCAGATCCTTCAGGAATGAAGGTATGGGTCACCTTTCCAGGTAAAGAACCAAGACCTGCTGAGGTACTTGCTGAAGGTGGAGGAAATACAGAATGGGTAGTAGAAGAAGGCAGTTACAATTACCAGCTAAGGCTGTATAGCCAGTTACAAAAATTGAGGACTGCAGTTGCAGTGTCTCAATCCTACCTCGATATGGAGTGTTTGTACGTATCTGCACCAACATTAAGAATATATCACTAGCTAACTGTTGTTGAATTTTTATTAGAACTATTATATTAGAAACTAAGCATTCCTCAAGGAACCTTGCTTTGTGTTGGGGAAGACTTGCGGTTCTGGTTGTACGTGGGATAGTTATACCATATTAGGCAGAATTATGAGCTTGTTACTACTGTTTCATTTGGAAATTATTAGGAGGTAAGGAGATATGGTTTGGTGCCAAGTTGACAAAGGGTAGACTTCTGATGGTTAAGGTGTTGTCATCTTCATCTGTTTAGTAATCCACAGAAATCCCTTTCAAGTGGGTCTCCAAGGTTGCTTCCAGGAAGGATTAACTGAAGGAGGAAGTCCTCCCCAGACTGAGCCCTTGCCCCAGAGCAGGCGGCCCCTCTTAGATGGGGACTTTATAAGCAAGCTCTGGGTGAAAAGAGCCCTTCCTTCCTTCCTTCCTTCCTTCCTTCCTTCCTTCCTTCCACTTGTTTGCTGGAGCTGCTCGCTGCCTTCCAGCACCGACTGAAGACACGCGTGGACTCAAGACCAGCGTCAACTGAAGACCCATGTGGATCGAAACCCAGCGGCTCCTCAGGAAGCCTCCAGGCCTTCAGTGCCAGATTGGAACTGCAGAGGCATCTGGCCACATGGACTGAGCAGCTACCAGGTTCCTGGATTCTAGGGCCTGCAACTGCTATTGGACTACTGTAAACTAATCCAATAAATTCCCTTTCTAAAATAATTCGTTCTAGCAGTTCTGTTCCTCTGGTGAACCCTGGCTAATAAAACACTATAATAGAAACAAATTGGCAAAAATAAATTTATCAGAGCGTCTTGCATGCATATGATGCATGCAACGTACCTATGCCTTCCATGTCTAATGTTAGCATAGATATTTGACAGTGAATGGCATTTTCTTCAGTGAATCTATAAGAGGATGGCAAGCGGAAAGCTATAATGGGATGCAGTGGGAAGAATATTCTAGTAGGTACTAGACAAAACACAGCACGCAAAAACCTATAATAATTACAGCAGAGCTTTAGGGTCAGTAAAGGAGTAAACTGGAGCGGGGGAAGCTCAGGTTCTTGCTTTCATTCTGCCACAGCCAGCTCCTTGGTTATAGATGAGTCCTTCTAATTTTTTTAATCCTCATTTTCCTCCTTTATAAAGTTCAAGGGCTGGAGCACTGGTTTTCACAGTAGACATTGATGGTCCCTAGATGATTCATGGAGTACTTTGATGGATGGAATATCAGGTAGAATGAAAATGTAGCCTATCTCCAAGCTTCCCCTCCTGGTTTCTGAAACACAGAAGGTTTTCGCTTCATCAGCTGCACTGGAATACTGGCTTTCGACCAAAGGATTTCTATGGGGCAAAATTTGGGGAAAAAAGTGTTTAAAAATCATTGAACTTGAGGATCCCTAAGCCCCTTGTGGTTTTCACAGTCTTTGTAGTTAATTCTCAAATGAAAATTTTGACCGGAAATAAGAGTAACCTAAAGAAAATAACTGACTTCTCTGATTGATCTGACTTAATCTAAGCCTGTGTCACAATTGAGCTTTGAGAAATGTCCATGTTTTGAAGTATTCAGCCTAAAAGTGGAAAAAGAAAACTGGGTTTGGGAGACTGTTAGTGTGTTAGATATTCCTCCTCAGAATCCTTAAGGAATAGAGAAAGCACAAATCAGTTTATATCACTGGGGCATAGAAGGTCAACTGAGCATATACCAAGGTGCTGAAGGGCTCGTGGCTGATGTGTTTCTCAACATACACTAGTCTTCATCTTCTTAGCCACCATGAAACATTAAATACAGATTAATACTGTTCATAAGACAGCAGCAAGCTTTTTATTGTCGTTTGTTATCATCATCATTTCCAACAAACATTGGCTGTATGCAGGTGCTGTGTTGGGCAGGATGGCAGAAAACACATTCCCTTAATCTAATTAAGAACACACAAGCTTAAATGTAAATATAGCTGTGAAGTGGTGTCTCTAGAGATTAAAATTTCTACATGCAAAGAGGAGAGCAAAACTGATCTAGAAACTGGCTAGCTGAAGTTTCTTTCTAATGGTTTAGGTTTTACCCTTAAATCTAATTTTACTTCTTGGTGAATTAGAGGTAAATTACACTTTATTACAGTCTGCTAAGCATGCTGCAGAGATCGGCCATCAGAGCCGCCTGCCTTACTCAACTCTCTTCAGCCATTCATAATTTTGAATGAATTAAAGAAAGAAAAAAAAACACAATTAGGGAAAGACATATTCCTTTAACTCTGCTTCATTTGTAGGCCTCTTGGTATTTTGCTTATCAAATTGGAAGGGCTGTGAGAAAAGAGATATAGCTCCTGAGAATTCTGAAGATGACATAATTATCACCTTTGTTCTATTTTTCAGAGCCATCTCTCTTTTATCCTCCAGTATTTCCCACATCAAACACCCCAGCACCTGGGGAAAGCACAGGATAGTTCCATCAGAGAGGTCACAGGCTGAGACTCCTTCACCAGGCGGAGCTGGTGTCTTTGAGCAGTTTTCATTGAAATCCCAGCTTAGAGGCCTTGTACACACAATCAGATGAACAGATGTTAATGAGTTCTTTTAAGTGGGTGTCTGGATATCCAGCAGCTGACTCAACCGAATCTCAGCTTTCAATGATGGGAAACTGTATGAAGCCTCTCTAATGAAATGCCTCTTGCCCTGGCACGTGGGTGGTTGGGTAACTCATCAGGAAGGGTAATACGGAGCACCCACGGATCCAGCAGGGCAGCCCTGCTACTGAGCTCTGGTTGGCTAGCCACTACCACTTGATGCTCTCACAGAGAGTCCCAGTTCCTGACTTGGCACTGCGAGGGTATGATTGATGGTACCCAGTGATTTTTCCAAGAGAAAACTTCCAAATTGACTTGCATGGAGGACTCTTGGAAAAGGCAAAGACCTCTGGAGGTCTTTCTTTGCCTCTCTTCTTGTGTTCCCTTTATGTTTTCCTCTCTTATTCTTTCTTGTGTCCCCTTTAGGTTTTCCTCTCTTATTCTTGCCTTAACTTACTTTCTTTCTGCTCTCTCCCCACTCTTTTTTTTATACAAATATAACTGGTTCCAGGCTGCAAAGATGGCTTAGTGATTAAGGGCTTGTGTGCAAAGCCAAAGTATCCAGGTTCAATTCCCCAGGACCTATGTAAGCCAAATGCACAAGGGCACATGTGTCTGGAGTTCGTTTACAAAGGTTAGAGGCCCTGGCATGCCCATTCTCTCTCTGCCTCTCTCTCTCTCCCTCTCTCTCTATCTCTGCTTGCAAATAAATGAATAAATAAATAAATAAATAGCATTCATGCTTAAAGAAAAAATAAAAACTTTATAAAGTAAAAGAAATATACCTGGTCCCTACTGGAGTTGTAAAGGTAGCCAAATAAAAACTGCTTGTGAAGTTTTCACTGAAAATCAAACAAGAGGTTTGGAAAAACATAGGAATACATCAAATCTTTGAAGAAGGAAGGCAGACACTCAATAAAAATTTAATAGGTAAGCGCTAATAAATATGCAAGTTCAAAATGTCCGAGATGGGATTGCTAAAAAGGAAGGATTTCTTTTAAAAAAAAAAATGCCACGTTCAGTGCAAAGAGTGTAATCCTATAATGTACAAGACACTGGTCTATGATATACACGTTTAAAAAGATCTCAATGGGAAATAAAAGTTCCACAATATCCAATCATTGAGAAGTTACTTTTCAGTAGGTAGAAACATATCAGGAAATATGTGATTGTTCAAACTCAAGTTGCGAGGGAAAGAAATAGAAACAAATTGTAAACAAATAGAATGGAGTCAGAGACGAGGAGAGGCTGCCTTTAACGTCGTATATCATACTTCATTTGGAAGCATTTATATTCTCACAATAGCATTGGTTTGAGGCATGGCCTTACTATGTAGCTCAAGCTAGTCTTGACTTCACAGTACTCCTGCCTCAGTCTCCTGATCCAGGGAATACAGTCCCATACCACCATGCTTTGCCTCACATGATTTTTTTTCTTTAAAAACATTTTTTGTTACTTTCATTTATTTATTTGAGAGTGACAGAGAGAGAAAGAGGCAGATAAAGAGAGAGAGAGAGAATGGGCACACCAGGGCCTCCAGCCAGTGCAAACGAACTCCAGACACATGCGCCCCCTTGTGCATCTGGCTAACTTGGGTCTTGGGGAATCGAGCCTTGAACCGGGGTCCTTAGGCTTCACAGGCAAGCACTTAACCGCTACGCCATCTCTCCAGCCCATCACATGACCTTTTTTAAATAATATTTTTTATTTCTGTTGGCAAGCAAGGCAACAAAAGTTCTTCTGTACTGAGAATATAGTTAGTAATTAGTAGAATCAATATTTAAACCCATACCTTTCTGCTCCAAATGCCATGTCATTTCTAGCTCTTCACATAGGAAGGAAGCCCTGTGCAGGTCACTTAATGGAATATGATTCAAATGAAAGTCACATAGTCTGCTTTCGTGTCTTTTTTTTTTTTTTTTTTTTTATAGGAGCTTGCAAGAGCAGCCTGCCTTGGCCACCCTTAATTACCCTCCATGCCTGGGCTTGTTGCTTTTGTGGTACAGCTGAATCTGATGCAGGGAGAGGCAGCCTGGGTGGTGACGATAAGTATGTCACGGTTTATCCTTGCCTCCTTCAGGTCTTTGCGTAAATGACCCCTTAACAGGGATTTCTTTGTCATGGCATTGAACTCTGCAAAAAACGCCACAGAAAACCCAAATACCTCCTTGTCCTCTTCCCTTCTCTCTTCTCCGGGGCACTGTTACCATCAGCTAAGCTGCATTTTATTTTCTCGTGCATCTTGTTTTCACAGAATTGCATGGGCATTGTATATGTGCATGTGTGTGCATGTTCATGTGTATGTGGTGCACACGTGTGTAGGTTAAGTGTACGTGAAGAACAGAGGTTGCATCAGGTGTTCTCAGTCCCTGTTTACCCTTTTTTGAAATCTATTTTATTATTTTATTTATGTAAGAGAGAAGAGAGAGAGAGAGAGAATGGGCTCACCAGGGCCTTCAGCCACCGTAAACAAACTGCAAATGCTTGCCACCACCTCGTGCATCTGGCTTATGTGGGTCCTGGGGAATTGAACCTGGATCCTTTCACAGGCAAATGCCATAACCACTAAGCCACCTCTGAAGCCCCCTCTTTACCTTTTTTAAGTTGACAATTTTTGCCTGTCTATAACTCAGTTTGATTACAATACAGTCCCACTACTTTCTCATGATTCCCGTTCCATCCATGAGCGTGAGTGTGAGACTGTGTCCCAGAGCATGTATGAACTACCAGTGAAGAAAAGGTCTCCCCCTCCTGTAGAAACCATTAACTTTCAATATCTCCCCAGAGAGGGCTGTGGGGCCACATGCCCTCCTCCGTCACTTATGATGGAATGTGGAAGAGACCAATCTTATGCAGGCTTTATGTGGGTAACAGTCTCTGTATGGTCAAGAATGCAATGGCTATGTGGAGACAGAGTCTCTTATTAGCTAGCCAGCAAGCCCTAGGGGATTACCCAGTACCTGCCTCCCTACATCTGGGATTACAGGGCATATACCACCATGCCTGGCTCTTATGTGGGTGCTGGGGAATACAAAGCCAGGCCTCATGCTTGCGTGGCAATCATTTTATCAATTAAGATATCTCCTCAGCTCAGTATAGCTTCTTTATTGATTGTCACCTTGGCTTGAATCTAAGTACTATGTGTGGAATATTTTCTTTTGCCTGTTTTTGGGTTTTCCCCAATGGCTTTTACTCACGGTTGTATCCCTAGCATATGGAAGACATTGAACTGATATTTAGTGGGTTTGCCAATCTTTATTAATTTTTTTCTCAGCTAGGCATAAGTAGGGAGTTCTAAGATATGATGCCATAATAATTATTATGTCCATAACCTATTTTCCATTTTTAAATGAGAGATTATTTTGTTTATTTGAGATTGACAGAGAAAGAGGGAAAGAGAGAGAGAGAATGGGAGCACCAGGGTGTCAAGCCACTGCAAACGAACTCCAGGTGCATGCACCACCTTGTCCATCTTGCTTACGTGGTTACTGGGGAATTGAGCCTCAAACTGGGGTCCTTGAGCTTCACAGGCAAGCACTTAACCACTGACCCATCTCTCCATTCCCCCCCCCCTTTTTTGAAGTAGAGTCTCACTCTAGCCCAGGCTGACCTGACCTGGAATTTACTCTGTATTCTCAGGGTGTCCTGGAACTCACCACAATCCTCATACCTCTGCTTCCCAAGTGCTGGGATTAAAGGCATGTGACACTACGCCTGGCCTATTTTGCTTTTAAGAAATGATGTGCCTATATGAAATACAGATACTGATTTGAAATGAGAAAACTAATTTGTCTATATTAAAATAATAAAAAATACATCCACAAGCTACTTAAAAATAAGTGCAAATAAACGAAGTTGACTCAACTTCATTACACTGTTGTGCTCTCGTTTTCCCTGATAGAATTTGCACTGAACTTTCCAAAACACTTTGAATATGACTGGCATTTAATTAATCTAGATGATTTTTCACTCAATGAAACAAAACAGAAATATGATTTAAAAAACTACATTATAAAGTACACTAAAATAGGCTAGGAAACACTGAAGTAATATGTCATCTCATTAAGTGCATATATGTGAATTATATATGCCATGTGTGATAATGTTTATTGATTATCAGCTTGACAAGACCTAGAATCACCTGTCAGCGATTTTCTTGATTAGATAACTGGGGTGTGAAGAGTCATCTGAACTGTGGGTGGTGTCCTAGACTGTATCAACAGGAGATTGTTGGCTGAGCACTACCATTCAGCTCTTTCCGTAATTATTCCCTGTGGATGCGACAGTGTGACTCGAGCTTCCTGCTCTGGCTGTGTTTCCCCCATGGTGATGGATTCCTACTCAAAAGTATAAGCCAAAAAGAAGCTCCTTCCTTAAGCTGTGTTAAGAATTCTGTCTCAATAATGAACAACTGAAAGATTACCAATAAATACAACTAACCTGCTTCTTTGGCTTCTGTACAATTGCTTGCTTTACCTAGACATAAGGACAGCCATTTTATGAAGGAAAAGCATGTTATACGTGACTTTCTGCAGTACATGACTTTCTGCAACTAGCCGCCCGGGCCCAGATAAGGAACTAGTTAACTGAAATGCTGACCTTTGCCTTAGAAATCTGTGCTTGTTTGCCCACCTGTGCTTGTTTGCCCAACCCCTGTTTGCTCAACCGTAACCCCCTTACCCAATTTCTGGAAAGCCTCCGCTCAGAGACAATTGAACAATGCCTAACCGCAGGGGCCCTAGCTCCCTGCCTGGGGTCACGATCCCTGAGCCGAGGCGACACCCTGACGACATCTGAAGAATCCCTGAGCTGAAACATGTTTGAGATATTTCCGCATGTTTTATGATCTTTCCCTTTAAAACTCCTACCTCCCGGCTGCTCGGGGCTCTTCACCTCTCCTGCGTGAGGACTTCGTGTCGAGCCCCGGTGCACCGGTACAATAAACCTCTTGCGTCTTGCATTGAGAGCTCTCCGTGTGAGTGTCTTTGGGTCTAGTAGACAATCCCGCTTGGGGACCCTCCGGGGGCTCCCCACATTTGGAGGTCCCACCGAGATTTTCCGGGATCTCTACAAGACCCCAGACCTCATTCCGGATCCCTCAGAGGTAAGAGGCGCCTCCTGTTACGTCTGTCTGTCTGTATGTTCATTGTGTTTGTCTAACCTCGTCCAGTTTTGAGAATTCTCAATTCTGGGTGTCTTGCTCTGGGGTGTGGCAGGTCGGGGCTGACGGGCCTGAGGACCACCACCCAAGCAATCTGGAGGACGCTCTTGATTGCCCGGAGGAGACAGACCTGTTTTCTGTCTCCTATCTGAAGAACTCTGACCGAGTTCTTATCTGTCGCAAGGCACCATCCGGGCCTAGCCCCCCGCCCTCTGAATCGCTTTTGTTTTTGTTTAAGCGGCGGGCAGGCCAACTCAGTTTTTTCTTTGTTTTCTGTGTTTTTCTGTTCATTTTGTTCTACTTTCTCTATCCTCCTCCCAAAATGGGACAGACTGTTTCTACCCCTCTGGACTTGACTCTAACACATTGGACTGACGTTAAGACGAGAGCTCATAACTTATCAGTAGAAGTTAAGAAGGGAAAATGGCAAACTTTATGCCAAGGAGAATGGAATTTGCTGAATGTGGGATGGCCTCAGGAGGGAACTTTTGACCTAGAGGTTATCCAAGCTGTCAAGAAAGTTATTTTACAGGAGCCCAGAGGCCACCCTGACCAGCTACCCTACATTTTTACCTGGCAGGATTTGGTGCAGGACCCTCCCTCTTGGCTAAAACCCTGGATTTCCCCCAAATCTGTTAACAAGGACTCCTTGCAGTCCGCCACAGTTCTTGTTGCAGGTTCAGGACAAAGGAAGAAGATCTATCCGGATACACAGACAGACTTACTCCTGTTAGACACCCCACCACCATACCCGCCATCTCACGCTCCCACAGCTCCGCCTAACCCCTCAGCCGAAGGAGCACGTGGGGGGCCGGCAGCGGGGACCAGAAGCAGACGGGCCCGGACTCCAGATGCCGCTATCACCCTGCCCCTTAGGGCTATAGGTCCTCCTCCTCCCCTAGGACCAGGAGATGACCCAGATCAAAGACCCCTGCCACCACTTCAATACTGGCCTTTCTCTTCTGCGGACTTATATAATTGGAAGGCTAATCACCCCCCTTTCTCAGAGGATCCCTCTAAACTAACTGCTCTCATGGAATCTCTAGTTTTCTCTCACCAGCCCACTTGGGATGATTGTCAGCAGTTACTCCAAACCCTCTTCACAACAGAGGAGAGGGAACGCATCCTGTTGGAAGCCAGGAAAAACGTTCCTGGGGATGATGGACGTCCCACACAGCTCCAGAACGTGATAGACGACGGTTTTCCCTTAACCCGCCCCAACTGGGACTTCAACAACCCTGAAGGTAGGGAGCATCTCCGCGTCTACCGCCAGGCTCTAGTGGCTGGTCTCCGGGGAGCCGCGAGGCGTCCCACGAATTTGGCCAAGGTAAGAGAGATTGTTCAGGGACCTGATGAACTACCCTCTGTTTTCCTGGAGCGCCTCATGGAGGCCTACCGTAGATATACACCATTTGATCCAACTGCAGAGGAACAAAGGGTATCAGTTCTGATGAGTTTTGTCGACCAGTCAGCACCAGATATCAGGAAGAAGTTACAGAGATTAGATGGCTTAAGTAGGTATACGCTGTCGGACTTAGTTAAGGAAGCTGAGAAAGTTTACAATAAGAGAGAAACTGAGAAAGAAAGAGAACAGAGAAGAGTAAAAGAGCAGGAGGAAAGGGACAATAGACGAGATAAGAGACATGAGAGAAATATGACTAAAATTCTGGCTGCCGTAATTCAGGATAGAAAGAACCTAGACAAAGAAAAGCATAGAAATCCTAGGCAGAAACAAAACCAGGGCAACAGACGGCAGTTAGACAAGGACCAATGTGCCTATTGCAAAGAAAAAGGACATTGGATAAAAGACTGCCCTAAAAAGAAACCAAGAGAAATCTCAACTTTGGAGGACCTACACCCAACAGTCCCCAACCCTTACAACCTATTGAGCTCACTCCCACCTGAAAGGAATTGGTACACCGTCTTGGATTTAAAAGATGCTTTCTTCTGCCTACCCCTACATGAAAAAAGCCAGCTCGTCTTTGCCTTCGAATGGAAAGATCCGGACATGGGACTCTCCGGACAATTGACTTGGACGAGATTGCCGCAGGGCTTCAAGAATTCACCCACCATCTTCGACGAAGCCCTCCACCGAGACCTAGCGCCCTTCCGAGCCTCCAACCCTCAGGTAACACTCCTCCAGTATGTTGATGATCTTCTCCTTGCAGCTAACAGTCAGGCTGAATGCGAAAAGAGAACAACTGCGCTGTTGGAGGAGCTGGCCCGTTTGGGGTACCTAGCCTCAGCTAAGAAAGCTCAAATCTGCAAAAGGCAAGTCACATATCTGGGATACTCTTTGAAAGGAGGACGGAGGTGGCTGACGGAGGCCCGTAAACAGGCCGTGGAGCAGATTCCAGTCCCAACAAATGCCAGACAAGTACGGGAATTTCTAGGGTCCGCTGGGTTTTGCAGACTTTGGATACCCGGATTTGCCTCCCTGGCTGCTCCGCTTTATCCTCTGACTAAGACAAATACAGCTTTTAAATGGGAAAAAGAACACCAGCAGGCTTTTGACAGCATTAAGCTTGCCCTGCTAACAGCACCTGCGCTCTCACTCCCGGATATCACCAAGCCCTTTTACCTGTACGTGCATGAACAGAAGGGCATTGCTAAGGGAGTGCTTACCCAAAGAACGGGACCTTGGAGGAAACCAGTAGCCTACTTGTCTAAGAAATTAGACCCTGTAGCCGCGGGATGGCCCCCTTGCCTAAAGATCATTGCAGCTGTAGCGCTACTTCTAAAGGATGAAGACAAATTGACTTTGGGACAGATTGTTACTATCATTGCTTGACATGCTCTGGAGAGCGTTATCCGCCAACCCCCAGACCGCTGGCTCTCCAATGCCAGGGTCACTCACTACCAGAGTCTCCTCCTTAATTCAGACCGGGTCAGATTTGCTCCCCCCACCCAGTTGAACCCCGCTACCCTCTGGCCGGACACGGATCCCACCGTACTACATAACTGTGGGGAAGTCCTGGCCGAGGCCACCGGAGTCAGACCCGACCTCATGGACCAGCCCCTACCAGATGCTCAGGTGACCTGGTTTACGAACAGCAGCAGCTACCTCCTTGAAGGTAAGAGGATGGCGGGAGCAGCTATTGTAGATGGGAGCAGAGTGATCTGGACTAACAAATTGCCAGAGGGAACATCTGCCCAAAAAGCTGAACTTATTGCCTTAACCCAAGCTTTAAATATGGCAGAAGGAAAAAAGACTACAATATATACAGATAGCCGGTATGCCTTTGCCACCGCGCACATACATGGCGCCATCTACCGGCAGAGAGGATTACTGACCTCTGCAGGCAAAGAAATCAAAAATAAACAAGAGATTTTAAACCGGGAAACAGATCCTACCCAGACAGCAAGCAAAGAACCTCCTGTTACACATACATAAGTTGACTCATTTTGGACCTAGATTTGCTTGATGCTCTGCACCGACCGGCCAAGCTGGCTATAGTCCACTGCCCAGGGCACCAGAAGGGAGATTCCTTTGTAGCTCGGGGAAACAGGATGGCAGATGAGGAAGCCAAAAAGGCAGCTCAGGGAGCTTCCCTGTTCCCTTTGATTGAAAAAGAAACTGTCCTCGCTGAGCCACTGCCCTCAGAAAATAATAGAGACTCTTAAAAAGACTGATTATTACATAATTGGACTTAAGGATGGCTGAAAAACTCGTAAAACAGTGTGTACCCTGCCAAAAGGTAAATGCACAAACAGTCCCAACAGACTTGGGAAAGCGATTTAGAGGGGACCGTCCTGGCTTGTTCTGGGAAACAGACTTTACCGAACTAAAACCAGCCAGATATAGAAATAAATATCTTCTAGTTTTTATAGATACTTTTTCAGGATGGGTAGAGGCCTATCCCACTAAGAAGGAGACTGCGGCTATGGTGACCAAAAAACTTCTAGAGGAAATTATTCCCAGGTATGGAATGCCACAGGTAATAGGCTCTGACAACGGTCCAGCCTTTGTTGCCCAGGTAAGTCAGGAGGTGGCCAGGATACTGGGGATTAATTGGAAATTACATTGTGCATATAGACCCCAGAGCTCAGGACAGGTAAAAAAAATAAATAAATAAAACATTAAAAGAGACCATTACTAAATTGTCCATGGAGACTGGCTGTACAGACTGGACGATGCTCCTTCCCTGGGCCCTTTTCAGGGTCCGCAATACCCCCTATAGATTTAATCTTACCCCCTTTGAGATACTTTTTGGAGTCCCAACTCCACTCAGCACATTGCTGACTCAGAGAGAGCCAGATACAATCTCTAACTCTGATTTGAACAGCAGGCTACAAGCGCTACACCTCCTCCAGAGTGACTTGTGGCCTAAACTGAAAAAAGCCTATCTGCCTGCTAAGGACCCAGTTCCACACCCGTACCAGCCTGGAGACTCGGTCTACGTGAGACGGCATCGACCCACAAACCTCAAACCTCGCTGGAAGGGACCCTTCACTGTACTCCTGACAACACCAACGGCCGTGAAAGTGGACGGAATCGCTGCCTGGATCCACGCCTCTCACGTTAAACCAGCTCCCTCACCTGACTCTTGCTGGCAGCTGACAAAGACTGATAACCCCCTCAAGTTGCGTCTCCGCCGTATTTCTGTTACTGTCTTGAATCATAATGGCTCATCTTAAGGTTTGGTTACAGTTACTACTAATGTTCTTATTGCTACCTTTCCCACTAGCAGCCGCTCCCTCTCTGAAATCTGTAACCAAACTGTCACTGTTAACTCCAGTCTCTCATTCAAATATATCTCTGCACCACTAGATACCTATCTTGCTTGCTCTATAGGACTCACTACTTATGTAGAAAAAGAGACTTTCCTAGCAAAAAAGACTATTGTATACTAATAAGCTTGCTGCCCAGACTTACTGTTAGAGACTCAGATGATTTCCAGAAGATATGAAATACTGATTCAACCTCCCCCCGATTTAAGAGAGAGCCCATCACTACTTTAACTTTGGCATTAGTAGTAGGACTAGGGGCAGCGGGGGCAGGAACAGGAATAGCTTCCTTAGTCACCTCTAACCAGCATTATGCTACCCTCAGTGCAGCAATAGACAAAGATTTACAAAAATTACAATCAGACATGCAGAATTTAAAAGACTCAGTCTCCTCTTTATCAGAGGTTGTTTTACAAAATAGAAGGGGACTAGATTTACTGTTTCTACAGCAAGGGAAATTATGTGCAGCCTTAAAGAAAGAATGCTGCTTTTATGCAGATAAGACGGGTTTAGTTGAGGATAGTCTGAAGCGGGTACGAGAAAGCTTAAAACAACGTAAGAGAGAGAGACAGCAACAGCAGTCATGGTATGAGTCTTGGTTTTCCAGTTCCCCTTGGGTGACCACCCTGATCTCTACCCTACTCAGACCTCTCTTAATATTACTTTTGCTTCTCACTTTCGGCCCTTGTATTTTTAACAGATTACTCACTTTTATTAGAGAAAAAATTAGTGCTGTGCAGATAATGGTGCTTAGACAACAATACCAACAGTTGGCCCAGGCAGATAATGAATCCACAATTCCATGATTGGAATTATGACAAAAAAAAAGGGGGAAATGAAAGATTACCAATAAATACAACTAACCTGCTTCTTTGGCTTCTGTACAATTGCTTGCTTTACCTAGACATAAGGACAGCCATTTTATGAAGGAAAAGCATGTTATACGTGACTTTCTGCAGTACATGACTTTCTGCAACTAGCCGCCCGGGCCCAGATAAGGAACTAGTTAACTGAAATGCTGACCTTTGCCTTAGAAATCTGTGCTTGTTTGCCCACCTGTGCTTGTTTGCCCAACCCCTGTTTGCTCAACCGTAACCCCCTTACCCAATTTCTGGAAAGCCTCCGCTCAGAGACAATTGAACAATGCCTAACCGCAGGGGCCCTAGCTCCCTGCCTGGGGTCACGATCCCTGAGCCGAGGCGACACCCTGACGACATCTGAAGAATCCCTGAGCTGAAACATGTTTGAGATATTTCCGCATGTTTTATGATCTTTCCCTTTAAAACTCCTACCTCCCGGCTGCTCGGGGCTCTTCACCTCTCCTGCGTGAGGACTTCGTGTCGAGCCCCAGTGCACCGGTACAATAAACCTCTTGCGTCTTGCATTGAGAGCTCTCCGTGTGAGTGTCTTTGGGTCTAGTAGACAATCCCGCTTGGGGACCCTCCGGGGGCTCCCCACACAACTTATACCGAAAACAGGACCCTGGAGTGGAGTCCTTGCTCTCATAAGCCTGACCATGCTGTTCATAGGCTTTTTCAACTGCTTTGTGGGAGGAATATGGAAAGTTTTGGAACTTTGGACTAGAGAAGGCTCCCAATGCTATAAAAAGAAGAGCTTAATGGAACCATTCTTATAAGAACTTCAAAGACCAGAGGCCAAGAGAAATGTGGACCGTGCAGGCTCAGCTTCTGCGGTTTCAGAGGGGGACAAGGACTCTATCAGGGACTGTGCTAGAGGCAGCTCAGGGGATATTCTAGCAGAGAATCTTACTGCATGCTCCCCATCTACCGAAAAATGTGAGGAAAGATGAACTGGAAGGCCATAGACTAATGTGTTTAGCAGAGGAAATTTCAATGTAGAATGACAATGAATCTGTGGTATGGATTCTTCTTTCTATCCTGATTCCTATCTACAATGAAAGAGAGCACAATACAGAGCAGAAAGATGAAAAATATAAAGTGTGGCACAGAAAGAAATGTAAGCTTCTTTAGAGTCACAGGTCCAGAGACTGCAGATGCTTTAGCTATCCATGCTAAAGAGATTCCCACCATTAAAAACAGGCCAGTTGCTCTGCACTGGCGATAGAAAAGATACCCTGAGAGCAAGGACCAAGCAGTTTAAGTCTCAAGCTAGTCAAAATGTGAATTCCTTTGAAGAGGAAAGGCACGAAGGGAGAGTGTTGCAGGAAGACTCTGAGCTCCAAGGTTAACATACAGAGGCCACCACAGCCGTGTCCCGTGGGTGCCGGGCTTCACACTGAGCCGACGGTAGCACTTTGGGGGCATTGTCCAGATGGTACAGCGAAGCTGTACAGGTGAATCCAGGATTGTGGAGATGCCAGAACCATGGAATAGTCATCCAGGGACGCTGTGGGATCAGGAAAGACTCGCGGGATAGAGGCTGTAAGTGGTGAGTTGGAGGGATGGAGCTACCCAAGCTCTTTGGATCCCACATGACCCATCAGGACTCTGAGATGTCAGACATGGGGCTGCAGGCTGTGAAGTTTGCCATGATGGGTGACAGTCTTACTTTGTCCTTCCCCATCGCGCTGGGAATATTTATTTTGAACCTAGTCATGTGTGAAGTATGTGACTCAATATTTTTTTATGTTATCAGAGCTTGGAGTTAAGAGTTTTCCCACATCGCAGAAGAGACACACCTTTCAAACACTGTTAGAACTGTTAAAGGCTATGGAGACCCTTGAAATTGGAATGAATTCATTTTGTATTATGAGATGGCTATGGCCTTATGGGGACAAGGGGTTATGACTTAAACATGATTGTGTGGGGGTCAGATTGAGAAAGGGTGGACTGGTGATGATTTATATTTGACAGTCAACTTTCCAGGAGTTAGAATCAATCTTGGTTATTTAACTGAGGTGTAAAGACCCGGCTTAACTGTATGCAGAGTCAACAAATATTGTTGGCTGATCACCAACTTCATCCAAACAAATGTGATAATGTGATTATAACTTTCTGCTCCTACAATGGTTTCCCCAAAGAAATGAATTTTCCCTTGAAACAATAATATGAAACTTAATTTGTTTCTGGTCTGGTATTTTGTTCCAGCAATGAGATTTAAGAAATAAACTAATACACCATGTGTGTGCAAGTATGTATTCATGTGTATATAAAATTTTATATGTGTAATTCTTATAGATTTCTTTGATGTGGTGTTTGTGTATTTCATTGATCTTGCAAAATACTTGATGATAAGAATATCAGACACTTATTCTGTCTTGTTCTCTTTTTTTTTTCTGGGAGTTTTACCATTTTATCCACTCACAAAGATGAAGGTTGGGTAGTGTATCAGACAGCTTCAGGTTCGCTGAGATGAACTGTCAGACCAGGCACAGATATGGAGGAAGGGATTTATTGAAGCTTACAGATCCAGGGGAAGTTCCATAAAAGCAGAAGAAATTGGCCTGCTTTCACAGGCCCAAGCAGAGAGAGAGAAGCACAAGCCTAAAGGTCAAAAGCCAGAGCACACTTCAGGAACTCCTGCTAGGCACACTTTGCATATCTTTAGATTGAAATCTCAAACCCACCACCACACCTTAAGATCCACACAATGGCATTGCCTCCAGCCAGATGGCTAGAGAGGCAAACTACAAACAAATAAACAACTGAATATATTGGGGGCCATCTATTCTATTCAAACTACCACAGGTAGTCTCATGATTTTTAGCAGTTTGTTTTCTGTGTATGTTTGTTTGATGGGTCAGCATGTATAGACCCTCTCTATATCTAGATAGCTGATAAGGTCATGGAGTTAATTCTTTGACTCAAGTACACTCTGTTTCTCTTTTGTTCTTATCTAGTTCCATCTCCTGCTTAATTTCTTAATTGTTCATATATGTTGCTGTTCTTTCCCACTAAATCCTTTCATATATTTATAATATTAATATATTTTATGGTACTTCTCATATTTGTGTCATTTCTGGTTCATTTTCTACTGACTGTTAAGTCTATTTTTCTGCTTGGTAAAAAAAATAATGATAGTATAATATTTCATCACATGCTAAAATTATGCATGACAGAAAAATGAAAATTAAAATAATATATTGTGACCTAGACTAATGCCCATCTCATTAACTTTTGGATTGTTAATATTAATCTAGTTTGTAGTTGCTCTGAATCTGGACTTTGTTTTCATTATATTTATTTATTTATTGGTTATACAACATACACCACTGAGTGTATAATATCTAGCAATATTCTGAAGCTGCCTGTGGCTATTGTGAGATTTAGAGTACAAGAATGTTTGTTTCAGTTCTCCTTCCCTGCACATAGTTAGGAGGGACTCATCTCTTTTGCATAGAGAGATAGGTCTTTGTTCCTGTTCTTACTTTAATTATATATTGCCACTAACTTATACTCAGTGTACAGCTAAAAATGAAGCAAGTTCTTTTTTGCCTCTATTTTTCTTACTTCTTCAGACATAGATTGAGAACATAAATATAATCTATGTTATTCATAAAGTTTATTTCAGAAGAAAATACATTCTTATTTCAGCACTGTAATTATTGTTTAACTTATTTCTAGGATTAATTTTGAATATGACTTCTAAGACTTCAGTACCTTTGGTTCCAATGCAATATTTATTGACTATATCTTCTTCAGACATTAATAATTAAAGTGCCTTATTAAGCTGGCTAATACTTTTTTCAATAAAGAAATAAAACTGTCATTCATAAAATACCAAAAACATATTGTTAGAGTGTGTGCATACAAATGTATATGAATGTGTATATATGCTTGGGGTAGTTTTTTTTAAATTTTGTTTATTTTTATTTATTTGTTTGAGAGTGACAGACAGAGAGAGAAAGAGACAGAGAGAGACAGAGAATGAATGGGTGCGCCAGGGCTTCCAGCCACTGCAAATGAACTCCTGACGCCTACGCCCTCTTGTGCATCTGGCTAACGTGGGTCCTGGGGAATCGAGCCTCGAACCGGGGTCCTTAGGCTTCACAGGCAAGCGCTTAACCGCTAAGCCATCTCCCCAGCCCTGCTTGGGGTAGTTTGAATAGATGTCCCTCAACAGATTTAGGAGTTTTATTAAAGGTTTTTGGATTTCCAGCTACCTGGCTGGAGGAGGTGTCTTTGGGGGTGGATCTGAATTCCATTCTAAGACGTGCACAGTGCCTGTGTTCTGGTTCCTGAACTGTGCTTGCTAGTGCAGTGGTGGCCTTTTACTTCTCTCTCTTCTTGGATCCGTGAAAGAGGGACCAACTTCTTCTGCCATTACGGAACTCCCCTTCAGTATGTAAGCTTCAAATAAATCCCCTTCCTCTATAACTGTGCCCAGTTTGGAAGTTCATCCCAGCACCGTGAGGCTGTCTGCCAACAGTGTCTGAGGGTGAGAATGTAGGCACAAACACACTAGAGTGTGTGGAGGTCCAAGGATGACTCTCAGGTCAGGCCTTACTTTCCATCTTGCTTAAGGCAGGGTCTCTTACTGGTGTTCACTGCTCTGTTCACGAGCTTCTAGGAAGGTTTTTTGCCTCCACCTCCCATTTCACCATAGATGTTCTGGGATTACAGAAGTCTGTCATGGCTCAGCCCTACCTCCTTTTAAAAAATGTTTAAGTGGTTAAATCTTGCTAGCTAAAAAACATAAATAAATAACTGCTATATGAATGAGCTACATGTTTTATGGACAGCAGACTCAACAAGGACAAATGATACATTAACTCTTGGTTTATGAACAGTATGGGGGCGAAACTTGAAATGGCTTCCAACCCCACTATGCAAAGAATCTCATCTGTAGGAGGCAGGTTATTCTCGAAACCAAGGTCTTAGGAGTACCTTGAGGTATTTCAGGGTTCTCCTGGGTGTCACGAGTGCTAGAAAGGAGGACTGAAGCCACTGCAGCCGAAGGCCCCTGCACAGAAGATATTTAACAAACCAGAACAAAGCATTCACTCCTCCTAGGAGGTCTGAGGATGCAGACTCAGGAGCTCACGTCTTTGTAAACTCCATTGTTCATCTTCTCAACCTTAAAAAAATAGTTTCCTGATATCCATAAATTTATTAGTAAATACATAGTTCTCTAAAAGGTTGAAAAGGCTACCATATTAGAAGAATACTACATTCAAGTAGTGTGAATTATTTTGGAGGATAAAAATTATTTGAATTCCTAATTCATTTCCTCTTATTCCTTATCTCTACCTATATTCATGGATATCGCGAGTATGTGTTTGTGCATGCATGTGTTGACACACAAGCACCTTAGATGTAGAGAGTAAGTTTTTCTGTCTCATCAAATGCTAAATCTGGATAACTGTTTGTGGTGCACTGATCTTTGGATTTGACAAACCTCATTAAGCATTTTACCACTGAAATTGCTGCACAGTTTCTAGTACTCCTAAATTACACACTGACATTCTTGAGGTACTTTGGCAATTAAGCTGTTGGAACACATGAAGAAAGTAAAACACACATCTAAGCCTTCTTTTTTTTTTTAATTGAAAAGGAGATTGATTCTTACCCATTGTCAAATGCAACTTAATATATATGCTTCCAACTAATCTGTTCATCAATCCTTTAGGAAAAATAAAACAATTATGTATCCTTCTCTAAGAAAACTAGAAATCACATTGCTAATATGAATGCAAAACAAATAAATAAAGAAAATGTTGTCTTCACACAGGAATAAATGTTTTATTTTGGAATATATTTATCAATTGAATTGTCAATATTAAAAACTGATCCCAGGCCTGGAGAGATGGCTTAGCGGTTAGGGAATCTGTTTGCAATGCCAATGGACCTCGGTTCTATTCCTCCAGGATCCACGTAAGCGAGATGCACAAGGTGGCACATGCATCTGGAGTTCGTTTTCAGTGGCTAGTGACCCTGATGTGCCCTCTCTCTCTCTCCCTCTCCTATATATATATATCGCTCTCTCTTCCTCTGCCTCACTCTCTCAAATAAATACATAAAAATAAAATATATCAAAAAAACTGTTCAGTGCATTACTGTGCATTTACAAACTTTACAACCCTCAAGCACTTGATCACAGTGATCCAAAGAATTAATGTAACTCAGATGTCTCACTTAGTGCTGATCACACTCCCCCCGAGGCTCAGGGGCCTTTGCAGAATAAAAACGGTGACAAGAGTGAAAGAGCCAAAAGAAGCAGAGGGGTGCTTTGCAATACTGTCTTTCAGACACAGAATGGTCTTGATATTCATGACCTCATAGTGGCTGGTGCTTCCTACAGAAGACCTCTATAGTATGAGGGAGAGATGACAACTAATTAGAAAAAAAGAAGAGATTTGGTAAAGGGTGAACTCAGGAGGAGGGAAAGGGAGAGTGGTGGGAGGAGATCATGATTGCATTATATTGTCTAAATATATGGAAGTTATCAAAAAAAAAAGAATTACTGTATCAGCAGGAAATGCAAATTAATACAATGATGTCATTTTATGAAAAGCATGTGTGTACAGATAAGACCTTCTTTCAAGCCAGACTTTTGTAGAAAAAAAAAATTGTAAAAGCGACATTCTCTTCAAACCTCAAAATTTTTATTTCTAACCTCCTTTCCCTCCCAGAGTCTGTCTTATTTCCTATATACTATGAAACATCCTTCAACCAGATGTTACTTGCTTTGCTTCTTGGTATCTTGGCTACATTAAAATTGAACACAATAAATGAGTAGTGATGTACAATAGTGAATAAATGAATCAGAGTCATTCTCTCCTCTCTCTGGAGTTTAGCCAAAGGATGAGAGTTCTAATAAGTAATTTATTACAACAAACCTTATTAATAATTCCTAAAGGTATGACCTCTTATTCTTCAGTGTCACAAACAAATACACTTTCCTATGTAACATAAAGTTAATGTGAAACTTTCAAAAACACAAAAAAAGGACTGGAGAGATTTCTTAGTGGTTAAGGTGCTTGCCAGCAAAGCCAAAGGACCCAGGCTCGATTCCCCAGAACCCATGTAAGCTAGATGTACAAGGTGGCACATGCTTTTAGAGTACATTTGCAGTGGCTGGCGGCCCTAGCACACCCATTCTTTCTCTCCCTCTCTTCCTCTCTCTCAAATCAATAAAATAAATTTAAAAAATAAAAACCACATAAAACAAATATGTATCTTTCTTTCCTCTATGAAGAGTAAGGATGATGGATTATGATGATGTGTATATTATTGTTAATGAGAAAACAGGTATACCTAAGTTAGATGGTGTTAACATCCAAAAGAAAAAAAAAAGAAATAAAACAAAACATGAAATAAGCTAAGAAAGTAACAATAATATTAACTGAGCACCAGCTCTATGTTAGGTTAGGTTGTGTGCATTTTAGATGGCGTTTTCTCTGTAGTACACACACAACTTTCTATTGCTGTCTTTATGGTAAAAGAAGTTTAAAACACAAAAGGTGGTATAATCTACACTGAATTACATAACTAGTAAATGAGCCAGACTGAAATATAGTGTAAACTGACCCTAGGTCCTTAAGCTACCATGTACTAAGCCTTAAGCCCACTATTGTGATTTTGACAGACCCATGGTCAAATGGTATAAATGTCAAGTTCAGTAAAATAACAATAACATGTGAAACAGGATGTGTCATGTAAACCCATTTTTGGATGGACATTTGCCTGACGCTTAAGAATAGGATTCAGGATAGACATTGACCTTATGTTTAAGAATGAGATTCAGGAATACCATTTTGACAGATATTACATAGGAAAGAAATGTCTTCTACATACTGGTGGTAGCATTCAGTTGGTTTTGGTGAATGAGCCAGCAAACAGTTCAGTGAACAGCTGTTTACTCACACTATATGAACATTGTGCTGGAAGAAGGTCTGACCCAAGGCTTTGCCAGCCAAAATAAGAAGAGAAATAATCATAGCTTTCAAACCATTTGATTGAGTTTCATTAATGATTCTTATCATTTTTTGAGACTAATGTTCAAAGTAGTTATTCTCCAGTTTTTTTTTTTCTACAACTCTATATTCAGTTTTGCTTTCTGTACTTGATCAATACTGGCAGTGATCATTATTTGGTATAGGTGTCACGACAATCAAAGTGCTTTTCCAGTGAGCAGTGTTGTACGTTTCACTGGAACTGAACTTTATTATTTTATTTTATTTATTTAGCTAATTTCATTGGAATTGTACATTCAGTCATTGGGATCTAGCTGGAGACAGTGGAGATGCCCCAAGGTGATCACACTCACTTCCATTAGTTAAAAGCACACGCTAGTTTTGTCCTTCCCCTGCTTCATTTCTTAAGCATTTATTTTATATCATAGACACTGTGGTATCAAACATCACATATCTCATGGGTATTCAGGAAGCAAACCTTGGAAGTACTTTGTCAAGGCAAAATCTCCAGATGGCCATTTCCCTGTCAACTCAAAGTAAACATACCCCAGAAAATTGCTTGGTACCTTTTTTTACATTCTTCTGAGTTCAAGGAAGGAACACGTGAGCAAAACAAGCAAACAAACATGACTTCTAGATTCAGACAGACCTGAGTTGATATCATGAGCTGCCACATGTCAGTTTTGTAAAGATGAGTGTGCTGCTCTTTTCAATCTCCTTGCTCTCCTCCATAAGAAGGCTGGTAATATTCACCTTAGAGAGTTTCTGTGTGGAGTTTAGGTAATGCATATCAAATGTCTGATACACAATGTAGCTTAGTCTGCTGAGGGTTGTGTAATACCATATTGATTGGAGAGTTTACAAGCTAAAGAAACTGTCTTCTTACAGTTTTGGAGGTTGGAACGTCCTAGGTAAAGGTGCAAGTAGGTTTAGTATCTATTGAGAACTACTTCCTGGTTCATAGCTGGCTAATTTTTCCTCACACAAAGGAAAGGGCAAGTGAGCGATCTGCAGCTATTTTTTTATAATGGCCCTAATTTCATTATGAGGTCATAGTTTAATCATGGTCCACATGCTCCATCTCTAAGTATCACAACATTAGGGATATGAATTTACATGGAGACACAAGTGTCTAGTCAGTCTAAACCAATGGGGTTTCTGAGAATGGGAGCAGTAGCATTTGCACTATAGGAGAAAAATGCTACATAAAGGGCTGGTGAGATTGTTTAGCGGTTAAGGCACTTGCCTGCGAAGGTTTGATTTCCCAGATCCCACGCAAGCCAGATGCAGAAGGTGGAACATGTGTCTAGAGTACATTTGCAGAGGCTAGAGGCACTGGTGTACCCATTATGTTTCTCTCTCTTTCTCTCTAATAAATAAATAAATTTTAAAAAGGAAAACACTATGTATGAAACAAGAGGTTTTTTTTCTTTTTCTTTTCTTTTCTTTCTTTCTTTTTTTTTTTTGTTTTGTTTTGTTTTGTTTTGTTTTACAATGTAGGGTCTCACTCTTGCCCGGGCTGACCTGGAATTAACTATGTAGTCTCAGGGTGGCCTCAAACTCATGGCAATCCTGCTACCTCTGCCTCCCAAGTGCTGGGATTAAAGGTGTATACCACCACACCTGGCTCTTGAGTTTCTTTTCAAATTGCACATTGTTCTTCAAAGAAAATTTAAGTATTTTTTCCAGATATCACAGTCCTTACATGCTGAAAATATGTCCAATTCTATTCTTTTATTAGAATTCTAATCAGGTTGGCTTGTCTTTTCCAAGGCAACTTTTGAGAATATCCTCTTTCAGATTATCTTTTCTAGCAAAGTTCCTACTTGTGATTTTTAAAAGTTAATCCCTCAAGTGACTGTAGTATTTTAAGTCTCTCGGTGAATTAGTTGGATTCTAAATTACCTTAACATACCTTATATGACACACTTATCCCAATATATGTACTACTGATCACCCACTGTGCTGGTTTGAAAGAATATCCTTCAATAAATTCAGGAGCTTATTAAAGCTTATAATTTAGATCTGCAGCCAACTGACTGGAGGATGTGTCACTGTGGAAGCATCTTGGGGTCCAGCCCTAAGGTGTGGAGGTGGATTTAAAATTTCATTCTCAAGAAATGCAAAGAGCTTGGGTTTTGCCTAGAGTTTCTAAAGTTTGCTTACTTGCTTTTACTGGCATGGTTTTTCTCTCAGCATGGGCCTAAAAAGTGGGCAGGCTTCTTCTGACATTATGGAACATCCTCTCAATCTATATGCTTCAAATAAACCCCCTTCCTCCCATTATGGTGTCTGGTCTAGAAGTTCATCCTAGTGCTGTGAGGTTGTCTACCACAGAATTGGTACCAAGAGTGGGGTAGAGTTGAGATGTATCTGACCATGTGGGTTTTGGTCTTTTGGAACTTATGTGCTGAGGGAATGAGAAACTTGGTGCTTGCAACTAAAGATACCTGCTGGGGTGGTAAGCCAAATTTTATGGACTAAGAGTTTGAAAATGCCAAGTACAGAAAAACTGTATTTGGAGGATGGCTTGTAAACTTTCTAAAAGGAAGGAAAAACTACAGAAAACCTTGTTAAAACTTGGTTACTGGCATAAAGGCTAGTTTTGTTCTGCTACTCACCCAGAGAGTTTGACCAAATTTAAATTTGTAATGGATGGGTGTGCTTGGCTAGAGATATGGGACTGACAATTTTAAGATTTAAAGTTTAACATACTCAAACAAGTTTAAAATTTACTGATAGAAATAGGTTTTAGGCTTCTGAAATTGCTATTATCAAACATATTAAGTCTCAAGGAAGATGGCCTAACTACTTTACATTAAAACAATGGAGAGGATGTCTGAGGTGATCCCACTCCAGAAAGACTGAATGGTAGGAATACAAACTCTTTTAAGAGGAGATTTAAAAAGAAAGAACCTTCCCTTTAAGGTCACAATTAATTTTGTTCCTGAACTAAATATGGCTGTGTCCTGCACACCTGGTATTGGTTTCAGATGCATGGAGTGTGTCATGAATTGCACACGGTTTCAGGAGCTGCTGCTGAGATGCAGCACAAGGCAGAGTGTGATGACTCTCATGAAGAGGCTGGTGGAACCATTGGAAGATAGACTATGGTTTGCATGGAGACCCAAAGATGTTTTAGATATACCAGCATTGTGCAAAGGGTATCATGGAGGCTGTTGGTTAGGGAGGAAAAGTTTTCCCTGGCTATTCAGCTGGGCTGGAGAGGAAGAATTGAAAAATCCAAAGACTGCCATGTCACTTGTTATATCAGACTTAAACTGCAGGAATTTGATACTTGCTTGATGGCTATTGAGTTTTCCTTGTCCCAGTCTCCCCTTGCTATGCTCATAACAGTTAAACATGTTTACTCTGTGCTTTTATGTGTCGAAAGTACACAACTCTATTTGATTTTACAGAACTTAGAGCTAAGAGACTATCTTAAATCTCAGATGAGAGTTGGGACTTTAAAACTATCCTAAGTTGGTAAAAGCTATGGCGGGGGGAGACTTCAAAATTAGACTAAATATAATTTACAATGTGAGATGGTTGTAAATCTACTAGGGGCTAGGAGCAGAATGTGGTGATTCATACAGATGTCTCCCAATAGATTTGGGAGTATATTAAGTCTTGTAATTTAGAGCGCTAGCCACCTGGCTGGAGGAGGTGTCACTGTGGGAGGATCCTCGGTTCCAACTAAGGTGTGGGGGATGGATTTAAAACCCAGTCTAAAGACATGCGAAGTGCTTGTGCTTTTCCTGGAGTTCCTAAAGTGTGCTTGCTTTGGCTGGTGCTTTCTTTTCTCTTGGTGTCGGCCTGCCATTATGGAACTTGCCTTCAATCTGTAAGCTTCAAATAATTCCCCTTCCTCCCGTAACTGTGTCCCAGTGGCCTGTGGCTGTTTACCACACCCACATGCCCTCTCTCTGAGGCCACTCCATCTCAACATGTTCGTTGTTTACCCACTTCCCATTTTGTGCACGCCACCTTCTTCTCAACCAACCCCTCTGTTTTCTGAGCAACACATATTCCGCATTTGATCTGGCAGTCGTGGAAATCCCACCCGTTCCAGGATCTCTGTGACATAACTATTCAGAGTGAAAGCTGAAGATGTGTGATTTGGCAGAGAAGTGTGTCATTCCGCCTCTTATCTCCTAACTCACCTTAGGAAGAAATATCCTTGACTCCCTCCAATGTGCAAACTCCACAATTTTCTATGTCAGACTCCAACTTGACTCAATCTATTCCTCTAATGCCTCCCTTTCTATCTTTGTATGAGACCTTTAGATCAGATCTCATGCCCCCCAGAGAGCATTTAATGTGTCTGCCTCAAATGGTAATTCACAGAGACGCTTCAAAAATATTACTCAACTTGATGAAGATGGAGACAAAAATGTGGCATTACTAACTAACCTGCAAATCACACACACACACACACACACACAAAAAAAAAACCCCTATAGTTTCTATTTTACTCAAATCAATTCTACCATCCTATGCCTAGAGGCAGTCAAGCAGCAAGGCCGCCCAGCTCATCCACACTGCTGTGAAATGTAGGCCTCATACAGCAGCCGAGACATATAAATATGCAAATCATAGATGTATACAGAAACAGCCTTCCAATCGAGAACACCAGCTGTCACAGGCAGCGAAATCACTCTGAGGACTTGGCATTGGTGAATTGGCAAATACCCCCTGGTTATTGCTGCCCCATCAATCATGGACCGTTTGGCAGGGCGGCATTCTTGCACAGGCGTTCTTCCTCTTTTAGCTCAAAAGAACTTTCTCTAAGGCAGCGAAATAAGCTGCTCTGAGATTTTTGATCTGCGCACTTGATATAGGAAGTTTATTGATAACCTTTGAATATAAAAATTTCTGTGTTTAATCATGGTTTGAAAAATATATTCACAGACCCCTACATAAGACAAAGAGTATCAATCTAATGTTTCATTATTATTTTTTTTTAAATACTATCAGGAAAGCTTATGTTAAGAGTGGGATGTTAAGAGTGAGAAATGTGCAGAATTTAGTAGTTGGTTTTAGCAGTTAGTGAATTTGTTTTTCAAAGACAGTTAAAGACGATTGACCCTGAAGTTATCCCAAGTGATTTTGAAATAAAAATAGAATGTGGAGAAGCGTAAATGAGTGAATACCGACAAGCCCAATGTGCCCTAATATCTATGCAAACTCCACTTAAACTTGGGAATGAGTAAGAAATTTACTTCTCAACAATCAACAAAAAATTGTTTTTAGCCACGGAGGCATCCTGAAAGAAGTAAATATGCCACTGAGTTTAAATCGCAGTGTTATCCAGCAGAGAGCAGATCAATGAAACATTTGTGTAGGCTTTCAGATGGTTCAGGATATTAAAGAACAATTCCATTTCCCCCCTCCATAAACCACTCCATCCAGAAGAGTAATGTAAAATGTGCCATCAATCATTATGTGTTCTGCAACCAATCCGCACTGGAGAAAGTTCCATCCCCCCCCACACACACCCCGCCTTCCTCTGTGGCACAATCTGCAGAGGTTTCATTGCTGCTACTTGCAGGGTGGCCTGGGACAGCGCTTCTTATTGGGTATGTGACAGAAAATAAACAGTTTTCTTTGAGGGTTCATACAGAAAATTCTTGGTGAGAAAACTGAAATCTTTGGGAAGTCTAAAGTACTCAGTGATTTTTAGGTGGGTGATGTTCTTGACAGTGGCTAGATAATATTTATTGGTGTTTCAAAACCAGAGCGAACAAACATGAATAATTACAAAGTTTTGCTCTATTCATACCAAGGTGGAGGTTTAACAAATCACAATGAAGGCAGACTAAGATTTTCATAAATGTTCTCAATTTTTTTTATGAGATCTTGCCCTCCTTTGTGAATGTGGATGGCCCCTAGAAATGACTATTCTTCCATTATCAAGTGTTTTCTAGTTTCACATATTATATGTCTAATGCAACATGTTTTAATGTGCTAAAAGTGCCAGAAAAGGAGGAACTTTCTTTTAAATAATAAGATCAATTAAGCTATTATAGAGATACCACTTTGCATAGAGAATGCCAGGTACCATTTGAAAACTTCTTTGAAATCATTGCTTTTTGGTACCTGGCTTATTTTACTTAGTACAATACTCTCTAGGACCATAACTTTTACTGCAAATGACTGCCTTTGGTTATTCTTTATGGTTGGACCCTATTTAGTTTTGTGTATATGCCACGTTTCCTTTACTTACTCATCTGTTGGAAGATACCCAGACTGCTTCTATAACTTAGCTAATAAACACAGACATGAAGGTACCTCTCTGTTTTGCTGTCACCATTTCTTTGGGCTATATACAAGAAGTGAAATTGCTGGATCATATGTCCATTCTATCTTTAGTTTTTTTGTGGAACCACCATACTGTTCTCCATAATGGCTATACTAATTTACATTCACGCCAACAGTTTAAGTCTTTTCTTTCTCCACATGCCCTATCATTTGTGGAAGCTGAAAAAAAAAAAGAAAGAAAGAAAGGAAAAAGAAAGAAAGGCAGCCTGGATGGAAAAGATCTGGAGACTGGATAGGGTATGGGGTAGAGAGAATGGAAAAAGAGGGGCTGGGTTAGGTCAGCGCATGCTGCATGCATCTACTGAAATATGATGAATTTATAAATATGCATCACATGTTAATCAAAATTGAAATAAATAAAACTTCACTGGGATCCATTTTTACCACTCCGCTTAAAATGTTCAGTTGATTCTGAATGCATTTTGGATCCCCATGTGCTCTGAGAGAGAAAGCAAAAGAAAAGCAAACCCTGGAGTGCAGGCCAGGTGCTGTGCAGCTCAGCATCCGACTCCTGTTTTCCATCCTTCCTACTCACCACGTTCCTGCTCACTGGCAAGGCCCTCCCACAGGCTCCAGTTCCGCCAGGAATGGGAGTTTTCACATTCCGTGCCTGGCTAGCTCTACTTTTGCAACGTGGGGGAAGCGATTCTTTATCCAAGATCTGGTGTGTGTGCATAAGGAAAAGAAAATTTGGAACTATGTGCCGGGAAGAAATTACTGAGACATGCTACTCCATCACTATGTGAGCAATCAAAAGATTCAAGAAAAGGAATGTTGACATCGCAGCTGTATTTCACCAATATCTACAAGCTATGCTCAGGATTGTCTAGAGTACAAAAAAAGGCAAGAACAACACAGTCAGTTTCTGAAATAAAACAAAAAAAAATCTGGGGGAGAGGTAAAGAGGGTATAAATTAAAGAATTTAAGGAGATACAGTTTATAAATTGTTGTCACTGACTACTAAAAGGATAGATATAATGAAGTTAGAAATTGTAATTTTTAGGAGGAAAGTCAGGTCGTTATTATACATAAGGATAAGAGTAGGAGAAGAAAGAGGTGCTCTAGAGGAATTTAATCAGAGCACGGTTCTAAACTACTTCTGGGATGCATAGTGGGCAAGGCCTGCATCAATTCATACGGACGTTGCACTTAATGATGGGGTCATCAGTGAACAAAATCTGGGAAGGAAGAAAAGCCTTCTAGCTCAGATGAAGCACAGAAATTGTAGATCATGCAATTAAAGCAAATCAAATTGACATAGTTTGTGAACCAAAAAATAAAAAATAAAAGAAGCATTGGGAGACTATATTAGTTCAGGAAACACAGGGGAAAGAGATTGCAATGAAAAGAGAACTTGTGAGCAGTGTACTTCAATACAGGTTACAGAGAATGGTATGTAAGACTAAAAGGGGACAGCTATTGAGATGTTTAAAAGAAATATGGGAAAGGCTAATAAAATCTGCTTTAGGCAATTGGACTGAAAATCATCAAGCGATAAATGAATAGAATTACCGAAATCAGGAAGTCTCCACTGAGGTCAATGTGACTGGGTACAGTATTCAATACCATGTTATGCTATCCCATTTCTTACCAATCTTTAATATTGGTTGGATTAGAAAATGTATTGCAGGAGTCACTCATGGATAGTATCTCTAGTCAAAACATGATAAGATCCAATAAACTTGAACTTTGCATGCCAGGAAGGGAGCCACTGAAATAATGGCAGAAGGCTCGAGCTTGGGCAGATGCACAGATGAAGCCAGAACATGGGTAAAGGGACATGCATGGCATCCTGATATAAAGGAGTTTTCAAAATTCATAAAGAGATTAAAGCAATTGCTTATTCTATAATTCTACTTGAGCTGAGTGACAAAGCCTGCTCTTCCATGATCTCTGTCTTCATTTATTCTCCCAAGACTTTGCCATGTGTGCAGCATTGTTTTTATGTCTTACAGATCATATGACTCTGCAAGGCATGGCTGGAAAACAGTTTTCATCACTTTGGAATAAATTATTATTATTATTTTTTTTAATTTTTTTTTTGTTATTTTTATTTATTTATTTGAGAGTGATAGACAGAGAGAGAAAGAGGCAGATAGACAGAGGGAAAGAGAATGGGCGCGCCAGGGCCTCCAGCCACTGCAAACGAACTCCAGACGCGTGCGCCCCCTTGTGCATCTGGCTAACGTGGGTCCTGGGGAATCAAGCCTTGAACCGGGGTCCTTAGGCTTCACAGGCAAGCGCTTAACTGCTAAGCCATCTCTCCAGCCCCGGAATAAATTATTTTATAAGTTTGTTTCTTCAATGAAAACAGAATGCTTAGTAAAAGAATGATGGCATACTAATGAAAGAAAAATAAATAAAAAAGAAAAGACAATGGAGTAAGAAGGCATAAAAGAACATTTTCCCTGTTTTTTTTTTCCTGAAAGTATACATTCAATCGTCAAGAATTTATTATCTTAACAACTTTAACTATTTTAGCATTATAATATACAAGACTACATAGGTTTATCTTAAAGTCAATTCATTTATAATGAATTTCACAATTCATACTTTGTCAAATTTAATTCTTTTTCTCTCCTGTTAGTGCCTATTAGTGTACATATATGTGTGCACTGACAAGTTTCTCAAAATTAGCATTATTGATAATATATCTAGGGACCTTGTACTTTATTTAAATATACATTGAAAAAATATTTTATTGTTTAATAAAGACTTTCCAAAACTATGATAGCTAATGACTATTGAGTTGTGTAGCTCAGGTTTTTACTCTGGAGGAAAAGGAAACACCATGGGCTCTGTGATGATTGGTTGTATATAAAGAACTTATTGTGAGATGCATGATGAGAATTATAAGAAAACATCAGACGAGAAAGGCATCACTGCCAGTGAATTTGTACAGGAGATGTCGCTGCTCCCTCCACCGGCATCTCTGCATCCACACGCACAGGAACTCCCCTCCATATGTGCCCCCACTTACTTCGGTATATTCACTTTGGGCGTCTTGTATCATTAATTTAATTAACAATTCCGAGTCTGGGGCAGCTGCATTGGAATTTTAAGGACCAGATTTCACGTCCAAGTCAAGTCCAAGTTTTGAGGACAGCTGAATTTCATTTTAAATTTTACCCTGGGTGAGAATGTCTCTTCCCAAACAACACTGACAAGGAGGAACCTTTCCAAACAGAAGGATGAGGTTTGAATGATGGGCAGATACTATGATGTTCCTATTAATAGTATTTCTTATACTGTATCCCCGAAGTGACATTCCAATTCCTTATTCTGAATATTTAGAGAATTTCCATAATTTTCCTTAAAAATAATTTAATGATGAGCACTTTTTACAAGAAAAAAAAAAGTTCTATATTTGCATTTCAGATGATTTTCTTTTTATACATTCATGGGAGTGGAATTACTGGGTCAAGTAATAGAAATATACTTTAAAACTTTGATAGACATGCCTATTTTACCCTAGGGAGCTTTCCACTAATTTACACTCTCAACAGGGAGATCTAAAAGTGTCAGTTTTCCTACTGTCTTGACAATTCTGGTTTTGCTCATTTTGTTAACTCCTTCCTAGTACTACCAGCTTAAAAGATAATAATATATTTCTGTTCTATTTTGAATTCCTTTGATTATTAGTGAGGATTTTAATAGTTTTCATGCATGTGAGTTCCACGGGTCCCTTTATAAATTGAAAATCTATGTCCTTTAATACAATTTAGGTACATTTTATTGATTTCCCTTACTCATCGAACTGTTGAAATATATTGATATAATGTGACATAAAATTTTATCATTTGCTTATGTTGTATTTCACTGCTTTGACACTTCTTTTAATTTTATATATGTATATACATGTGTAGTCAAATTAATTCTTTTTTTCGCCTCTTTACCTTACTATTATGCCACAAAAGCCTTTTATACTCTGTTTAACAATGACATTGATTACTGCTGAAATTCTTGGCTTTAAGGACTATTGAGTACACATCTTTTTCTTTTTCTAAATTTATTTTTATTTATTTATTTATTCATTGATTTGAGAGAGAAAGAGGAGGAGAGAGAAAGAGGCAGATAGAGAATGGCACTCGGGGCTTCCAGCCACTGCAAATGAACTCCAGATGCATGCACCCCTCATGCATCTGGCTTCCGTGGGTCCTGGGGAGTTGAACCTGGGTCCTTTGGCTTTGCAGGCAAATGCCTTAACTGCTAGGTCATCTCTCTAGCCCCAAGTACCCATCTTTTTCATGCTAAGAAAGATAAGCTCAGGGCTGGGGCTATGGCAGATTCACTAAGTTAGGATCCTTAGCACCCATGTAAAGTCTCGGCATTGCAGGACATGCCTCTAATCCCAACCCAGGGGAGGCAGCAGCAGGAGGATTCCTGGGATCACTGGACAGTCTCATCTCATTGGTGAGTTTTAGGTTCAGGAAGAGTTCATGTCCCAGAGAAATAAAATGGACAGAAATTGAGGAAGACTCCCAGTATTGACCACTGGCTCCTGTAAAGGCATAAGCATGTGCATGCACAGTTGTACACATGTATACCCACATACACATGCACACACATCACACGTACACACCAAAAAAAAAAAAAAAAAACCATAGAAAAGGACATATATCATTTACAGTTAGCTCTGTAAATTTTGGAGAATTAAAAAAATGAGTTGAATGTCTCATACATATTTGATTAGTTATTGGGATTATCTCATAATTTCCCCTTGATGTTTTATTATTATTATTTTTAAACAAAGGTTATAGTCACATATCCCCTCTCCCCAGCTCATCCCTCCCTTTCCCCGAGGGCTCTCCTCACTGGGGTTGTTGGTGTTCACTGTTGGGTAATTGAATCAGTGTCTGCGGTGGGAGGGGCTGTGCCTCAGAATGTTTCTACCTCCCTGTGGCTCTTGCAGTCTTCCAGTTCCCTCTTCCATGACTGTCTCTGAGCCTAAGCAGGTCTGTTAACCATCTGGTTGTTAGCCATCTGGTTTAGTGACAAGTTCTCTGTAGCCTCTGAGATTCTGATTCAATGTGTTTGATCAATCACAGTGTCTGTTGCCTTTCCCTGAATCTGGTTGTCAGGCTAACAGTGGGAGCAGACACATGCCACTGCTTTCTCTGCAAATCTCATGGGCCCTGGAAAATGTGGTAGAGGTGGAATGTCTTATGGTAGGCAGTCAGCCAACTATCTACCTATCTATCTATATATCTATCTACACAATTTTTTTTTTTTTTTTTGGTTTTCTGAGGTAGGGTCTCACTCTAGCCCAGGCTGACCTGGAATTCACTATGTAGTCTCAGGGTGGCCTTGAACTCAGAGTGATCCTCCTATCTCTACCTCCCAAGTGCTGGGACTAAAGGTATGTGCCACCACACCTAGCTCAATATAATATGTTTAATTCATGTATTTCTTTATAGTTGATTATGTTTGAAGATGTCTTGCTTTATTTTGTTGTAGTTAATGTTTAATATTAATTATTATTTTATTTTTAATTTTAACCATAATATGTTAATTATTATTTTTTCATTTTATTTTGAAATAATTAAATTTTACATAAAGGATAAAAAATAACTTTAAGAACTCTTACATTTCCCAAAGACCCCAAGTGTTTTTATTTTTCTTAATTATGTCTTCTAGCCAAAATCATTATGACATATAGCCATATCTCTCTACTATTCAATTCTTTTGTTGTTGCTTTTTTCAAAGTAGAGTCTCAGTCTAATTTAGGCTGACTTGGAACTCACACTACAGTTCCAGGCTGGCCTCAATCTCACAGGGATCCTCCTACTTTTGCCTTCCCAGTGAGTACTAGGATTAAAGGCATGTGTCACCACACCTGGCCCCCTGTGGTCTTTTTGACCAGGGAGCAGGGACCAAAATATTGGTTTTCCTTTTAGCTCTGGTATCTCCAATTGGCTTTGTCTGTTACATATGGTTGGTTATTAAGCACTCAGAAGGCCAGTTGCACAGTCTTGCAGAAGAGTGTGGCTAGAGTAATATCTGTATACACTCAGTGCTGCTGCTGTGTCAGTTTTCCATAGCCACTCTGTGGCAGGAGTTTGAAATCCATCCATCCATTTAACGTGTTCTCTGTTTTTCTCTGTCTCCATCTCTCAAACTCATGAATAGACTAATGTCTCTCATTTCCACACAATCACAGTGCTCACTTCAGCTTTTCCCCCTGTATCACTGTTCTTCAAGTGAGTAGAAACTGATCATCATTATTATATGTTGATTCACTTGCTCAGTTTTCTTGAGGCTCTGACCACCTTGGGCTTCTCAAAGCTAGAATATTTTTTTGTGGGGATAAACCCTTCAGTAATGTCCCCTTACTCTGGTGCTGGCTTGCCCAGGATAGGATGCCTCCCACTGGACATCTGCTTGCCTCATAGCTCTTTAACTAAAGAAAAAGAAAACAGTAACGTTGTATAGTCAATACACCTGCTGTCAGAGACTTGTGACTAGAATCATTTTAAATGACACTCCTATCTCAGGAGATTGTCCCAAAATAAATGCTATGTATTAAAGCAAACTGATAAAATGGAAGTACCCAAGGATACTGAGTACACACACACACACATATATAAAATATAAACTTTTATAAAATTTTAATATGTAATTTAAAAAAGTTGTCTAATATTTCTAAGAGTACAGCATTTTAGGTAATATGCAGATAACATAGATACTACAAATTGTGATGACTCATAATTGGCTTTTGGTACAGTAAACGCACATTTGGAATTATAAATATGGCTTTGTAATGATTAAGGTAAGCTGTGAAAACCAGAAGGTCTGCTGGTAGCTACATATGACAGTATGTAAATATAAATAAAAATAACTTGGCACTCAGAATGGATGTAGTTATAAGATCTAGCAGATACAAATTGGGTATGAAATAAATCTGTATTCCCAAATCTTCCTAAGGACACTCAGAAAGTGTGAAGATCCTCACAAGTTCAAGATTTGAGGCTAGCTGGACAACTGTAGCTGTCTTCCTCACATGAAGTCTGAGATCTCCTGCTGAGCCAACGGCGGTGCCACTCGGTGTTACCATGGTAACACTGCCTCTCTCCCCTTGTCATCTTTAAGCTTCCGGAAGGATAAATATAGTTTAGTTTGGACGGTGTGTAGATGTGTTATTTATTTAATTAAATAAGCAATAGGTGGGCCACAGACATGTACTGAGGACTTGAAGATACTAGCTAATTATAAGTAGATGGAATTGACTTGGTTAAAACTAGAAGGCTGGGCTAGAGAGATGGCTTAGCAGCTAAGACACTTCCTTGCAAAGCCTAAGGATCCAGATTCAATCCTTTACTACCCACGTAAGCCAGATGCACAAGGTGGCACATGTGTCTAGAGTTTGTTTGTAGTGGTTGGAAGCCCTGGTGTACCCATTCTATCTCTGTATATATGCCCCTTTCTTTCTTTCCTTCCTTCCTTCCTTCCTTAGTTCGTTTATTCTTTCTTTCTTTCTTTCTTTCTCTCTCTTAAATAATAAATAAAAAATAAATAAAACATTACATAAAAAATTTGAAAGCCTTACCAGGAGGATACCAAACTAAAACTACATGAATTAATGTTCACAAATATTTTCTCCTTCTTAGTTTTACTTTCCTACTTGGAATAATGTTGTTTTGGTTGTTGGATAATAAGCCTTATTTTGTTCATGCGCATGTGTGTATTTACATGTGCAGGTACACGTGTGTGCGCACATGTGTATGAAACCAAAGGACAGATGTCACCTTCAGAAATGCCATCCATGCTTTTTTAAAAAAAATTTATTTTATTTATTTAAGAGAGAGGGGGGAATGGGTGCACCAGGGTCCTTAGCTGCTGCAAACGAACTCCAGAAACATGTACCACCTAGTGCATCTGGCTTACAAGGGCCCTGGGGAATCAAACCCTGGTCCTCTGGCTTTGGCAGACAAGTACCTTAACTGCTAAGCCATCCCTCCAGCACCCCCCAATCCATGTTTTTTTTTTTTTAATACAGTTTTCTGACTGGCCAGGGTCTCACTATTGGGCTAGATACAGACCCCTGCAGAAATCTGTCTGTCTTTATTTCCCTAGTACTGGGATTGTAAGTGCATGCCTCTCTATACCAGGCTTTTTATTTTTTTAATGTAGCTTCTGAACACAGATTATTATGCTTGTGAGATAAACACTTTAATTACTGAGCTATCTTACCAGCCTTGGTGATATTTTTAAATCTGACCTACTACTAATAGATAAGCAGGAAGATGTTGTTTGAAAAAATAAACAAGAGTAGGAGAATTAGTAGATGTCAGCATGTAAAACACAACTGGCATTATAGCTAACCACCAAGAATCCCAATAATCAATAGAATTAACCCTAAGAGAAAAATCTAACTAACAAATATCTAAAATTATTATTTATATTAGTATTTGTTAAAAGCCAGAAGAGCTACAAGCTAAATCCAATTACAGTGATGGTGAAATTTTTGTGTGAAGTTTGATAGACAATGGTCTTAAGCTAAAAAAAAAAATAAAAATAACTAATGCAACAAGGGAAAAAGAAAGGGAGAGGAGGAAGAAAGAAGTAACATAAGAAGGACATAAGAGAGGGGCTGAAGGAAAAATAAAAGGCACCATCTTAAAGTCCCATGTAATACTTTTTTGATCATCATTAGCAATGTTAAAAAAAAAAACAGTAAGTCTGCCTTAAAAAATTCAAATAGTACAATTATTCCTAGATTATTTCACATAAGAAGCTGGGGAGTTTGTTCAGTGGTTACAGGCACTTGCTTGAAAATCTTACCATGTTCAGTTCCCCAGTACCTACATTCTGGGTTTGATTCCCCAGTGCCACATAAAGCCAAGATGCACAGAGTGGCTCAAGCATCTGTAGTTCATTTGCAAAGGCAGGAGGCCCTGGCATACCCTCTCTCTCTCCTTGCAGATAATAAATGGAAATATATTTAAAGACAAAAGAAAACAAAAAACACCCCCAAAATTTGTTGTGGTGGTTTGAATGTGAAATGTCCTCTATAGCCTCATATGTTTTCAGTTCAGTCTCATAGTTCATCCATATCTGACTAAACCTTGCTGGAAGAGGTTTGTAACTGAGGCTGGGCCTTGGGATTCTATAATCCAGCCCTTCTTGCCTACAATAGCTAGCTCACTCTTGCTGTTTTCTTTCAGCTGATGTGACAAAATGTGATGCCCTTGCTGTCTGCTCTTCTATGCTTTCCCTGCCAGGATAAAATTTCCCTCAAACCTGTAAGATTAAAAAACATTTTCCTTCTATAAACTTGCTTCTAGTTGGATGTTTTCATCCAAGCAACAAGAAGGTAACTGCTTGATTTGTTTTCATAATATTTGAGTTTAAAATTAGTAAATTTATCATAGTTTGTCAATCCGGATATTCTAGGATTGATGAGCTATTGGCAATGTGGCTTTTATGGGTAGGGATTAAAAGCCAGATATTTTGGTTTTACAAGAAACTTCACTTTTACTTTTTCACATTTCTTCTTTTAGTTGAGGTAACTGTACAATTTTTATGACACATAATAGATACATTTCCAGTAGCCAAGGGTATTATTTAAATTATAGTGTCAAGAAAAATTTCCAGGGTTCTATTTTATACAATAGTGAAATTCAAGAATCTAGTCAAAATACATTTCAAATCTTATAAGTGTTTTCAAAAATCTTTATGTTTAGCCAGTAGTGGAAGTGCATGCCTTTTATCCCAACACTTGGGAAGACAGAGGTAGGAGGATCACCATGAGTTTGAAGCTAACCTGAGACTGCATAATAGATTCCAGGTCAGCCTGAGTTAGAGTGAGACCTTACCTCGAAACACCAAAATAAATAAATAAATAAATAAATAAATAATTAATTAAATAAATAAAATAAAAAGTAAAAGCTCTATGTTTAGTATTTCAGATAAGGTTATATTAATAATGTTAACCATAAGAAAACAGCATAAAAAGAGATCAAAGACTTGACTTAAAGTGACAGCTCCAGTTTGTATTCCGATCTAAGAATCATGCATATTTAAATTTAACACAGGATAACACTTACAATAAAAGGTAAATAGGGTACTTAAAAATGATGCTTACATGTTTAAGATATCATATGTCATTATTTCCTTCATATTCAAACAACTATGGAATTTCTATACACCTATCCTCATTTTGTGGATCACTATTCCCCAGGTCCAAGCCCCTAAACTAATCATGGTTTTTGATGGGTGCTAAGGTCTAGTTTTAATTTTTACTGTTATAATCCTCCAGTACCTGCTATGTAGACTTTTAGACGTAGTGGAATACAGGAACATGAGCAGGCAGGCAGTAGTAGATTGCTCTCATTGACTGTATAGGCCCTCAGAATAGTGGCTGTTAATTTCTTTGTGGAGGTGTGAATCAATGTATTTGCAAGTGTTGGCCCATCATGGATTCTCATCCAATTGTTCTGAATGAGGTTTCAGATGCTGGCATTTTTCCACATACAATGAACTGAAATGTTGACTCTACTACACGTTATGCATGGACAATATCTAGAGACACTCTGCATTGAATTAACACGTGTTTCCTCTATACACAGCGTGTTCAGTAAGACCGAGAAATCACTGGAGGGTGAATTTCGATCGACAAAAGGAGTATTAGTGTAGGGGTCCTCCTGGACCCGAGTTCAGATGCTCACCAACCACATGAGCATAAAGGAGGGGTGCAGAGGTGCATATCTATAATCTTAGCACCAGGGAAACAGAGAGACAGATCACTGGATCTTGCTCGCCTGCTAATCTAGCTGAATTGCTCAGTTCCAGCTTCAGTGAAAGAACCTATCTTAAAATACAGAGGGAGCTGGAGAGATGGCTCAGTGGTTAAGGCACTTTCCTGCAAAACCTAATGACCTAGGTTTGATTCCCCGGTACCCATGTAAATCCAGTTGCACAAAGTGGTGCGAGGATCTGGTGTTTGTTTGAAGAGGCTAGAGGCCCTAGTGCACCTACTTTCTCTCTCTCTCTCTCTCTCTGTGTGTGTGTTTGTGTCTGTGTCTGTGTCTCTTTCTGCTTGCAAGTAAAGTAAAAACTATAGAGGAAGTGATTAAAAATTGCACCCAATGTTGCCCCCTAGTCTGCATATACACACATATACACATGCACTTACATACATATGTCTGCCCACATTTACACAAACATATATGCATACATACATATCACACACATATATACTCAAGAAAAAAATGTTTTAAAAGTATAAGTGACACCTCGAAAAGTCTGAGGCTCAAACAAGTAAAGTTCCAGACAGCCTACGAAGGAAAATGACAGTTGAAAAACTAGGGCAGAGGGACTTCAAATGGAACCTCAGTGTGTCTGCTCCAAGGTTAACAGTCAATGACTCAAAGCAGCTGTTAAGCTCTGGTCAGCAGAGACTACAGTTCTTAGAAATTGATAGAAATACTGGAGCGGCAACAAAATCATGTCCTTCTACATCATCATCCCCCCACCATTATCACCACCATCATCATCATCATCGCTGTTGTCCTCCTCACACATGATCTCTAGACAGCAAGCTAGCTGATCATCTAATGTAATCTTTCTAATAAATGCAGCCGGACTTAATTATTTTTAAGTGTTTGTCAAAACTGACATAAATGAGCTGTAAAGAACATTGTTTTACTCAGGAGCTGATTTAAATAGGATGAAGAAAAACAGATTAAACCAGGCAGTGACACTATAGACCCCACCTTCTTAGCTGCTGTTCTTCAATGTTATCTTACAGCACCTTGGAGCCAAGGGCAGCCTCACTTTCAGTTAAGGAAAATAATAGTTTTATTGAGTGGTTAATTCAAATGGATGTGCAGAAACAATGGAGGGTGGTGAGGAAAGGACATAAAATATTCAAAAGGCTCTTAGGTTCTGAAGGAAGGAGCTGGGCAAAAAGTTGCTGCCTACATAGAAGCAGATTTTTTTTTTTTCTCCCTGCCATGTTGGGGATCAAATCTGGGGTCTGAGCTATATTTTGAACTCTAGAAGCAGAATCATTGATGTGTCAAAACACCATGCAGAGTTGAAGCTCTATGTAGGAATCAGTGGGAAAGTGTGAGCGCATGGAACCCCTGATAGACTAGAGATCAAATGCCAACAACGTGCCTTACAATCTCCCGGAAGTCCCCTTCCGTGATTCAGACGCACGGAGCTGGCAAGCACAGGATTTGTTGCTCATTCTCTCTTTCAGTGAAGTGTGGGTAAGATGGAAGGATAGGGGTTTTGAGCACTGTTCAAAGCCAACAGGGACCCTTGGGCAGGATGGTTACTAACGATGAATTTAATCTTTTGCACAACATAATAAAATCATTCACATATACTTTCTAGTGCTATTAGAATTAATGGGATAGTGAATAAATAGTACATGGCAATTAGTAGGGTTATATCCATTTCTTTTTTTTTTAAAGAAAGCCATGTATATGTATGTTAATATGATCATAATTCCCCCACCACCCTCCCTTATCCCCTTCCTTGTATACTCCCTCCACTGAATCCCTCCTTTCCAACTAACATCAAGTAAAATATTTCATTTGCATTCGGTTATGATCCTAAGTTTCTGATCATGTTGTGGCTTAAAAGTATATAGAAAAATAGGGAGGGGGAAAAGGAAGTTGAACATTTGGTTTTTGGTGGTAAGAACTCAGACTTAAATATAAATCTTTAAAGAAATTGTTCTTAAGGTCGTCATAACATTATTTCAACCTAGTAGCAAAATTTCTGGATTTGATTCAAGGTCTACTTGTCTCTCAACTACTGCATATACTTTGGTGACCTTGAGCAAGTAACCGATAGTTAATGACCTTCAGTTTTTTCATCTAGAAATCAGGCTCTAATACTCAGATTTTCCAATTACATTTCTTTTAGGATAACACCAAATATTTTGGCCTCCAGTAATTTTCTTTTTAAAGAAAGTTTATTTGAGAGAAAGAAGCAGAGAGAGAGAGAGCAAGCATGAGAATGGCCATACCAGGGCCTATAACCACTGCAAACTTAGTCAAAATACATGTGCCGCCGGGCGCGGTAGCGCACGCCTTTAATCCCAGCACTCGGAAGGCAGAGGTAGGAGGATCACCGTGAGTTCAAGGCCAGCCTGAGACTACATAGTGAATTGCAGGTCAGCCTGGACTAGAGTGAGTCCCTACCTCGCAAAACCAAAAAAAAAAAAACAAAACAAAACAAAACAAAACAAAACATGTGCCACCATCTGCATCTGGCTTATGGGTGTACTGGGGAATCAAAACTAGGTCCTTAGGCTCTGTAGGCAAGTGCCTTAACCACCAAGTCACCTAGCCTCCTCTATGATCTTTCTAATGGCAATAAAAGATATAAAAACACTAAAACTGAAGAAATATCATAATCAACCAAGATTTGTTTCCTAATTATGACCCATTATAGGGAAATCCATGTATAAGACATATAAAAAATTCACAGGAGTAAAAGTCCCTAGATAATCTCAATAACCAGGCTTTACACAAAATCTGCTCTAAAGAACCTTAAGCAGCCCAGTTCACATTCTTCCCTCTGCCACTGAAGCAGGTAGGTGATCTCCCTGTGTGACAGACAGGAGAGCGCACACGTGCATGCATGTACTCGTGCGTGCTTTGTGGAACCAGATTAGTCATCCACATTTGCATATCACTAGTTATGATACACACCAAATGTTGTTTGTTTTTGTATGTTTTGCTTTGTCCTGAAATCAAAACCCTAGGGCTGGAGAGATGGCAGTTAAGGCACTTGCCTTCAAAGCCAAAGGACCCAGGTTCGATTCCCCAGAACCCACGTAAGCCAGATACACAAGGGGGTGTGGAGTGTCTGGAGTTCATTTGCAGTTTCTGGAGGCCCTAGTGCAATCATTCTCTCTCTCTCTCTCCCTGCCTACTTCTGTAACTCTGTCTCTCTCTCTTAAATAAAAACAAAAAAGAAAAATAAAAAAATATTTAAAAAAAAACCTCAACCCAAGTGTCTCTTATTGTGGGGCTCAAGCACTCTCCACGGAGCTACCAGAAAAAAAAAATTGTATGCTTAGACTGTGTTTGGAACTTTGCAAACCAATATATGCATTGTACAGTGAATAAAATGTAGCTGTCAGCCATTGCGAATGGATGAAGATAAAGTTCACATGACTAAACCACTCATGGACCAGGCAGACTCTCATATGTTTTATCCCAGAGTCACGATGAATTGGAGGATCTAGGAAAGCAAATCTTTAAATGCTGCTGCAGTTGATTTTTATAACACATCAGCAGAGGCTACAATCAACTTTGCCACACACTGACTGCAGTGGAATATAGGTAGGAGCCTTAGGACCATAGCTTTCTTCTATTAAATTCACATAAAATTATAAGTCAGGAAGAGATGAACGCATCCCTAATATTTGCTAGTTCTTAGGTCTTTCCTGATACATGGATGGGAATTGCTGGTGGTTTGATGTGGCCGGCCATAGAGCTGTACAGCTTATCTGCTTTGCCTTCATTCTGCAATTACAAGGAAAGGGGCCTGAGGAAGCTGAGTTTGGAGGCATGTGTTTGCCACGTAGTGTTTGTTCTATAGAACTGAAATGCAATCTAGAAAGTACTTGTCCCTTATGACTTTGCATTTCCTGGTCTTTAGACCTGCTCATAGGGACTCGTTATTAAGTAAGGACACAAGCTCTACAGAAAGTGGAACAGATGAGAAGGTATCAAGGCCTCTGGGAATTTTTATTTTTCCAAAAGTGCTTGCTATCATAAAACAGATAATTAGTGATAACCTTCAGGGCAAGGACAGCTAAAGGCAAACTTTTTTAAAATCAGTAAAGCATGACCTAATAGGCCATCAAGTCAACTTCCCAAGCTTCTAAGCAGTACAGGTATTATATCCTTATTTTACCTTGTTCTTATAAAGATGCTTTTGGTGGTATTTTTTTTTTTTTTTTGTCAGAATTCATTACAGAGAGCCTCACCAAAACTGGCGCATAGTAGTAATGGTATTCTCTCTATTCTTAGTTCTCCTATTTTAAACATATAAGCTAGAAAGGAAATATATTCTTAAGCACAATAATATATTTAGATAAAATAATATATTTGCATATTAAATATATTTTTTGCAGAAAGGATATTGCCAAAAAAAATGATACATCATGGTTGTTCTTCATGACCATCTCTCTCTTAAGCACCCACTTATCACACCCTTGTCTTACCTTGCACGATCAAGTAAACTTGGGAGGTCTTGGGCTCATGCTGTGTCTGAACGGAGCATGTATAAGAACCCTCATCATAGACATCCACCTTCTGGATTCGGAGGCTGTATTCCAGAGAGTGACGTTTCTCCAGCTCAACCCGGGGATCCAGAGACCACTTGTCATGTCCAGCAAAAATGATACCAGAACGGTTCAACCAGGCCACCTTCGAGTTCCTGTCTTCTACAACACATCTGACAGAGCAGAGTAATCATGTTAGTTCCTTACCCATATCCGCATCTGTTTTCATTCTCTGCATGATCGGGCTCAACAAGTCCAATCAAGAAAAATAATTATATGCATAATGAATAGTTGCCATGACATTTCTTGACATGCTGAGCAGCTTTACTACCCTTTAAGATCTAATCACCATCCAATGGACAAATGTCACTACACTCGAGTCAGTTCAGTCAGCAGCAATCTGAATGTGAGTAACGCCAGCCAATCAAGTTAAACGAGTATTGACTTCCCACTGAATTATCTTCCCCTTGTTTAGAAAAGGTCATTCACACAAAAATCTCTCTGCTTAAGTAATTATAAGAATCATACCATTGATATTGTGACACTTTTACTCCATCTCAAACTGCATTTGCTTTTTCGTGAGTATTTTCCGTCATCTTGCAAATATTGCATGATAGTGGTTTCGAGTTTTACTCCGGTGCTGTTAAGAACTAGACTAGCCTTCAGAGTGCGCTGGTGACCCACAAGAACTTGGAATGAGAAGTATATTTATGTCCAAGGGGAAGACAGTAGATATTGCATCAAGAGAATGAAAGCATACATCTGGCTTAAGTCTCATTGCACGCAGGAGGTTTTTCCATGGTGAGATACTTTGCTACCATGATTTTTGATCATATTAAAGGAGTTCAGTATTTCATGGGAGTTGAATAAACTATATCTGCGCTTCACATTCCTAAGATAAATGCTAACTGAAGAATCAGGAGTGGCTTTTTAGAGGAAGTGGTAAGAGCCACTTTCTGAGACGTGAAAGACGGAAGTAATGAACAGAGACAGAGGTTGTGGAGAAAGGAGAGGTGCTTCATGGTAAATGTCGTTGCCCCTTCAGTGTTTCAGAAGAAAAATGAGGAAAACAGAATCTGACTCCTTTCTACATACGCCTGACAAAATTTATGTCTTATCCATGGGGGAGGACAGCAGACCCTGTTCCCAGCTTCAGGATGATGCTCACTTGTCTGGGGCACAAGACTGACAGAATCAGTCAGAGCCATGACTGCAGAACAGTTAACACACTCCCTTCCTCTTTATCATAACCAGGTTTCCACCCAGGTGAAAACTGTCCACACCTACACACAGACAGGAGCTGATGAATGAGTCCCTACGCTGTCCACATACAGCTTCAGAGGCCAACTCAGAGTTCTCCCAAGAAGGAGAAAGGCTGACTGTTTTTTTTTTTTTTTGTTGTTGTTGTTGTTTGTTTTTCTTCTCCTTTTTGCCCTATTCATCTAGGAAACTCCACACACGAGTCATGAATAAAACATTCATTTGGTAAATGCCTGTTACAAGAACCAGCAGGGCCACACAGGCAGAGACAGGTCATAATGCTACCTGTGTCACAGGCTTCCGTCCCATGGTCTAACAGCATCCACAGACAAGTTGGGCCAATTTCCTTATCAGCATAAGATAGATTTGCCACATCAGGTCTTTTGGATCTTTTGATATTTTAGCATTTTTTCCTCCATGGAAAAGTTGAAGTCACACACATCATTATTCCAAATTATCTTCTGCGTGTTCAGATCTATCTTACCTAAACAAGCAATGGACTGCTTCAGCAAAATTTCCAGAGCCATGAAAATGCATCAACTGAGGCCATGCATTATGTGGAAATTTTGTCACGACAATCTACATAGCATCTTCCTTTTACTTTGGGTTTCATCCGTCTTTCATTATTAAATTTATTGTTTTGCTTGCAAACAAGTGAAGGTGTGTCTGAATCCTTTCATTCTCTTTATTGGCTCATATGGTTAGCCAAACTCCAAGCAACTGAGCACAATAAAGTGCTTTACTTTCTTTTTTTTTTTCTTTTAGGAAATTAATTCTCTAAGTACAGGACTTTTTTACATAAAAGTCCAAAGTAAATGTGTTGATGCTATAAACTAGAAAATAATTCTTTCACAATATGTCAAAAAGTTTCTTAATGAAAGGTGACCCAATGCAGTTTCACGCAGGACCAATTTATTTTAAAATAATATATAATCTTGATTTAAGGTGATAGCTAATTAAAGCCACATATAGTACACATAAGGAAAACATACTGAAACTTCAAGTTCTAGCCTCAAAATGTATAACTGTGTGTTTTTTTTTTTCAATGAACCTTTCATGAAGGGGGAATTGCAGACCACCTTGTTAGACAGAGGTGGGAAAAGCTGATGTAAATAAATATCTACGTGTCCAACACTCAACTGACTTCACAGAAAGCTTCACAGACTTACATGGAGGAAGGCTTAACTATGTGTGAGGCAGACCTGCAGTGTAAATCAGAATTCTGGGTCCACAGCACGACATTATTTTAAGTATAGTGAATCATTGCTCATCTAAAACTCTGCATCAATACTAGACAATGTAGCAGTTACAACTTGTAGAGTTAATGACTTTATGTCCAAAATGAGCCTGGACTAAAGTAGAGAAAGGATTAAAGAGATCACAGTAAAAAAAAAAAAATCTGTTACTATTATGCATTTCTTTATTTAATAGAATATTCATCAATGAGTTCATAGGATTGTGAATAATTCTTGAATTTAGAAATGACTATAAAGCGATTGAACAATGAAGCCAGAATGAGAGTGCCAGAGATTGCCTTTCCACTTTTGGCAGGATTTGTGACTGGCAGCAGAAGGCCCTAGAAGCATTAGAGAGGGTTCCTTGCCCAAGAATTCTTTTCATGTTGGTATCCCATTCCTTTTCCTCCGGCCTCCTGTGTGACTTCCTCGTACTCTACAATGCATTCCTGTCATTTGCACTCCTAAGTTTACTAAGGAGAGTGATCTTTCAATACACTTGTGGATCCCTCATTGACTCAGTAGTATAAACATTATCCGCTTAGTAGATACTTGATGAAATGTAGAATAAACAAATTGAATTTCATTTAACAAATTGCTATTAGGTCAACTATCAAACCCTTACAGATTACTATATGGAGAACAGATGAGTAATTACTATTTAGAAAGAAATCATTAAAATACGTGTTATGAAACAATATTTAAAGATAATTATTATTATAAAAGAAAATGAAGAAGACATCTGGACTTCATTTATAATATGAAGAACGATCACTTGTGGATCTACCTAATCTGTATCACATATAAAAAGTGCCAGCCAGGTGTGGTGGCATGCACCCTTAATCCCAGCACTCAGGAGGTAGAGGTAGGAGGATCGCTGTAAGTTCAAGGCCACCCTGAGACTACATAATGAATTCCATGTCAGCCTGGGCTAGAGTGAGACCCTACCTTGAAAAATAAAAAAAAATTAAAAAAAATGCCAAGAAGGGAAAAGCCCTAAGTAAGTATTGGTAGGTTGTCCACTATAGCCATGAACCTCAAATATACGGTAGGTTATCTTTCTTAAATATAAAACTGTGATTGTGTTTTTAAATCTGCTTTAAAAAAAATAAGAGGAAAGATAAGCAAACAAATTTTTATCTCAACCATTCAGTATATCAGAATCCATAAAAGTCATAAAAAATCAATATAGTCATAAAAATCTGAGGCACTGGATTCCTGCAAGCACTTCATACCAGGTATATTATGCAGACTTATGTCAACAGATAAACAGCTCTACTTGTACACTGTGCAAGGCTAGAAATTATATTTTTAGGATAGTAAATATAGTATTAGATAAACATTTACCATTTAGCATTTTTAAATTCTAAACATAGCTTTATAGATGTGTCTGTATTCTTTTTTAAAAATTTTTTGGCTTATTTTTATTTATTTGAGAGAGACAGAGAGAGAGAGAGAGAGAGAGAGAGAGAGAGAGAATAGGTGCACCAGGGCCTCCAGCTACTGCAAATGAAATCTAGACACGTGTGCCCCCTTGTGCATCTGGCTAATGTGGGTCCTAGGGAATCGAGCCTTGAACCAGGGTTCTTAGGCTTCATGCAGAAGCGCTTAACCACTAAGCCATCTCTCCAGCCCATCTCTCTCTCTCTCTCTCTCTCTCTCTCTCTATATATATATATATATATATATATATATATATATATATATATTTTTTTTTTTTTTTTGGTGTTTCAAGGTAGGGTCTCACTCTAGCCCAGGCTGACCTGGAATTCACTATGTAGTCTCCGGGTGGCCTTGAACTCACAGTGATCCTCCTACCTCTGCCTTCTGAGTGCTGGGATTAAAGGCGTGTGGCTTCCATGTCTCTATTTCTTAATGGAAGAGTATAATCATATGTATTTATTGATAACAAAGAAAATAAACACCATACTTAACTTGTCACTAGTTATCTGTGTTTTTGATTTAACATTATAACGTCTGGAGGCAGTATGACTGGACAAGAAAGAAAGGCTTATTTGTCCCTTGAATTATGAAGTGATAGGAGGGAGGGGCTCATGGGGACCTGCTCCTCCCTGTTAGTGGTTGCTGGAGGGGTACAGTGCCTGATGAGTTGCCCAGACTCCTGTAAATAATCTCCTCACCCATGTTCCAGTAAACAACCCTAATTAAACTCATTGGGCCATAGAAGAGGGACATGAAAGTAGAGGACAAACAGGTTGGGATGAGGAAAAAAGAAGTCAGCAGGAGTGGGAAGGGGCAAAGGAGAATGACGGGGGTGGGGGGCATAATCAGAATACATTTTAGGGCTGGAGAGATTGCTCAGTGGTTAAGGCACTTGCCAGCAAAGCCATATGACCCAGATTCGATTCCTCAGGACCCATGTAAGCCAGATGCACGAGGTGGCGCATGCATCTAGAGTTTGTTTGTAGTGGCTGGATGCCCTGGTACACCCACTCTCTCTCTCTCTCTTTCTCTCTGCCTCATTTTCTCTCTGTCTCTTTCAAATAAATAAGAAAATTAAAATAATACATTATATACATGTATGAAAATATCATAATAAAAGCCATTGTTATGTAGTATAAATATGTGCTAATAAAAACCTTTTAAAAAGGGAAGAAAGAATGAGTGGTTGACAAGTAGATGTAATTTGTTTTCCCAGATGACTTTAATAATGTCTGGAAGCATAAGTGTTATTACTTATCAGGCCTGGAGATGGAGATGTTGCTAATGGTATCCAATGGGAGGAGGGCTGGAGCGTAAACACAGTGCGATACACAGTGCAGTTTCCACAAATAAGTAAATTAAATAAAAATATATAAAGTGTGTTCTATCAAAAATATTAACAGGGCCAAAGTTATAAAAATAATGAGTTTGGGTCTCATCTCTTGGTTTAAGTATTCAGAATTACAAAACAAGCATCCACAGGACAATGGTGTTTTCATTAAGCAAATTATTATTATTATTATTATTATTATTATTATTATTATTTTGGTTTTTCGAGGTAGGGTTTCACTCTAGCTCAGGCTGGCCTGGAACTCACTATGTAGTCTCAGGGTGGTCTCAAACTCATGGCGATCCTTCTACCTCTGCCTCCCGAGTGCTGGGATTAAAGGCATGCGCCACCACACCTGGCAAGCAAATTATTATTATTTTTCTTAATTCACATGTACTTAAGTGCCAACAGAAATCTCTAAGTTGTAAGTCAAGTTCAAAACAAAGGCACTACAAGTAATGAGGCAGAGTGATGCTTGGCTACAAATTAATAGTCAAATAATGTTTTCAAAAACTGATGATTTTAAATGCTTCTTTACCTCTAAGACACAGAAAGTTTTATATATATATATATATATATATATATATATATATACTAATATTCTAGGGTGATAGATATGACAGTTCAGAGATCTGATCATTACATATTGTCATCTACATTAACATTACAATTGTATCTAAGAGACATATGCAATTACTAGGTGTTAATTAAAGGTAATTTTTTAATTGAGTGAGTTAATGAGTTATACCCTTATTGCTTTATTTTGTATCACAATTATAAAGTTGTGTAATCTTTTACAATGCTGATACTGAAAAACAAAGCTATAACTTGACTAGCTCCTCCTTCCTGAGGAAGTATTTACCTTTAGTGATTTTCCTCTTGTATAAAATCTATCAGTATAAACTATATACGAAAATATGTTAACAATACCCAGGATAGATAAGGGACAATCACCTCAGCAGCAGAAAGTTAATTTGGGAGGACTGTTGTTAATTTTACAATAGATAGTTTTTAGAAAATTTTCAGTGACAGGGATGGGATACCTCCAGTGAGTTGTTGGCCAGGGAGGTCCCTGATGCCCCAAAAACATTATAGGCCATTGCCGAGGCCCTTGGTTTCCCACCAGGAATAGATGGTAAGACCCTATTGCTGAAAACTCCATATACTTGGGTGGCAAGGCCACTGAGAAATCCTGCTGGAACGGAGCTGATAACTCCTCCATGTAGACCAGCTGACAGAAAGCTGGAAGAAGCCATTCTATATGCAGTTCAATGGGAGAAAGAGATACCAGCAGTGAAGATACTCAACAGTGGACACTGCAAGCCTTATAATTGGCCAGTCAGGCCAAATGAGCCAATGGGCGCAATAGTGGCACGTCTGTCATGGTGGAAACCAACTGCCCTCCAATTGGACTGGAGGCCCACTCCATAGGAGGGAATACATCCTGATACTGAGAACTTAAAATAGGGGTAGTCATGAGCCCTAGGGGTGTAACATCTGCTGTTGTCTGGATCAATGTATATACTATGCTTATCAAACTGCCCAGTGAGCACTTATTTTAATATTCATACCCTTATATTAACGCTACTCTCACTTTGGGTAGAGAATCTCCTCTTTTCAGATGGCAGTGACCTTGGGACGACTCAGAAGGTATCATAGTGCTGGGAAGAAGTGACTGGAGTACTGAGTAACATCTCGATCACACCTTCCAAGGCTCAGGGTCTAATGCGAAAGAGGTGGCAGACAGAATGTAAGAGCCAAAGGAAGGGTAGGACTCCTTACAACATGCTCCCTCCAGGCAGAAAATGGCCTGGATATCCATGGCCTCACAGTGCCTGACACTACCTACACAAGACCATCATAATAGGAGGAAAAGATCATGACATCAAAATAAAAGAGAGACTGATTGAGATGGGGAGGGGATATGATGGAGAATGGAATTTCAAAGGGGAAAGTAGGGGGAGGGAGGATATTACCATGGGATATATTTTATAATCATGGAAAATGTTAATAGAAATTGAGAAAAAAATATTTTAGAATTGATATTACCATTTTAATTGTCATAGAATCATACAAGTATATCATGTATGTTTATCAATTTCACCCCACAATCCTGTCTCCCCTTTTACTTTCTCCACCTCCCAGTAGTCCCTTCCCCACCACAGGTAGTTTTGTTTATTCTTTCATAGTATATGTGTATAAGTGATTTGATGATAAAATCCAGCATCCAAAATGAGAGAAAACCAGTGATATTTGTCTTTCTTACTTATTTTATTTAGTATGAAGATCTCCAATTGTAGACATTTCCCTACAAGTGACATAATTTCAAAGGTTGAAAAAAAAAAAACCACCTGCATTTTGATTCAATTTGAGGCCTACTCCTCAAAAGGGAACTGATGCTTGGTTTAGCAAGCCAGGTCCAAAGCTCATGGCTGGGGAGACTATAGGCCCCAGAGAAGAACCTATTATTAATGTACTTCTCAACAGATGTGTTGTGAAACTGATGCCTAACTATTTGTTTCTACGCACAGATCAGGTCTGCTCTCAGCTCTGGTCAGCAAACCTTTCCCCACCCATCCACCCAGGTCCAGTGCAGACTCTTAACTGAGCAAGTCTAACAGTGAGGGACAGTTGAGCGCCACACCCTTTGTGAGGCATGTACCCCGTCTCCTCCAGGGCTCAGGGGGCCGCCACAGAAGCAGGCACAGAAGGAAGGGAAGAGCTGCAGGTTGGGAAGGAGCATGGTTGAACCCTGTCCTATGGACAAGACCAAGGCAATGGCACTCTTGAACTTGCAGCAGCTGTGAATAACTGCACGAGTCCTTCACAGGATGGGACGGGCCAACATTCCCTTATGGATGAGCTAACGACAGTTCATGGGTGCTGGCGAGGAGGAGTCACATTTCTCCATGGTAAGTGATAAGGACTGCCAGGGGACTGAAGGGGACACGGAAGGGTAAATGGGCGCACATATGACCAAAGTGCAATTTATATATGCTTTGAAAATAAATAAACTAAAATAATATAATAAGATATAAAAACCCTCACAACACCATTTTGTAGATATGCAATATATTTTTAAAACATTTTATTATTTTTTAAAAAAATTATTTGAGAGAGAGAGAGAGAGAGCGCATGGGCATGCCAGAGCCTCTAGCCACTGCAAACGAACTCCAGAAGCATGCGCCCCCTAGTGCATCTGGCTTATGTGGGTCCTGGGAAATTGAACCTGGGTCCTTTGGCTTTGAAGGCAAATGCCTTAACCTCTAAGCCGTCTCTCCATCACACAATATATATTTTTTAATTCATTCATCTGTTGGCAGACTTCTACTTAACTTGGCTATCATGACTGTGCTATAATTCACTGTGCAGGTATCTCAGTGGCATGTTGCCTTTGAGTCCTCCAAGCACATACTGAGGAGTGGTATAGCTAAGTCATATGGGAGATCTATTTTTAGGTATTTTTTTTTGAGGAATCTCCATATTGATTCCCATACCAGCTGGAATTATTTACATATAAAGGGAGGCCCCATGCCCATATCCTTATCAGCAGTTTGTACTTTTTTTAAATTTATCGATGTAGCTTCTCACTCTAGCCCGGGCTGACCTGGAATTCACTATGTTGCCCCAGGGTGGCCTCGAACTCATGGTGGTCCTCCTACCTTTGCCTCCCGAGTGCTGGGATTAAAGACATGCGCCGCCAAGCCTGGCAGCATTTTGTACTTCTTTTAGGAAAGCAGTTTTTATTAGCTTCTATTGTTTGCACATTTTGAAATCATTTTTACATACAACATGGAACAATGTGAGATGCAGATGGCAAAGAGCTCTTTAAGGATATATAGACCTTTATTTTGATGTTTGCTATGTAACTTCAATCCTACAAATAAAACCCTTAATGAATCAGCAAAAGTATTCTAGCATCATTTCACTCTAGAAGGAGAGATAATTGGTCTGGGAAGCGATGCTATATATTTCCAGCATTAAAAGTGTGGAATCAGGAAATTTTCTAAGCAGAGGTTGGTATAGACAGCAGAAAAATCTCCCAGAATCTTCCGAGGCAGAAGCCCTTAGTCTGGCTTTACAACATTATTTTAAGTATAATGAATTCTAAGAATGGTGCAAGCACATCTAAAAAATACCAACTTAGCTAAATACTAAACTTAAGGGATTCAAAATGACCAATCATGTTGGATCATCTTAGCTTCATTGCCATTTTCTAACATTGGACTCAGTAAGAAGAGTCTACGGGGATTTACTTCTGCCCTCAGCAGCCCCTACTGAACTTTACCACAAGAAGTTTCCTTGCTTCTAGCTGTGCTGTAAGTTTCTTGTAAATCAATAAAGAGATTTTCATCAACCTATGCACATTGATTGCTTTTTATATATAATGTTATTACCTGTTTAACAATGGACTGCAGACATTACTTTCACATGCACTATATTCATGGGATTTCCCCCCTTGTTTATGATTGTAATATTGCAGTGGGCTACAATTAAACCCTCACATCTCTTAGCTGTGCCTGTGATAATAGCTAATGTTGACACCAAACAGTCTTGAAAATGTCAGAAATATTATGTTGTGATAGGACAAGAATGAAAAGTCAAAGGTGGAACTTTGACTCCGAACAGTGGCCAAAAGAGTTAAGTGACGATGGCGTGTGAGCTAACTCTGAACGTCAGAGCAGCGCACAGTGCGACACCTACCTCCTCAGGTGTCTTTTATCATTAAATGCTCTAATGGACCTAGAGTAACCAGCTAGCTCTGAAAATGCACAATAATAATTTTCACTCCAATATGCTTACTTAATTTGAACTTTGACATTCATTCTGTAGCAACCTGGTGGCTAGGCTACATCTATCAACCCCTAGGAAAAGGAGATTTATCCAGCCCTTGTTTACTGGTAGACATCCAGGAAAAGTTCTCCTAGGAACCTGGTTTCTCTCCCCATGTCCCTGGTTAGCAATGGGCCCCTTCAAGCCAAGGACATCTGATTGCAAGCAGAACGATTGGAAGTGCAGTGTAAATGGAGGACCTAAATCCCTACCAGTTTGAAAGGATTTGGGGGATAACTGCCGTAGATGACTCAGCCCATGTATGTGTCCCCATTTCCTATGAGCTCCAACTGGTTCTATAAATGGCAAAGCCAAGTGTGGCTGTCTCTCACCGGCCCGTTCCGTGCTCCGTGGCGTGCAGAGGTCTGCCGGTGGAGGTGGGGATCCACCTGGAATTGAGTAAAACCTGCGTGCCCTGCACTGTGTTTGCGTTGTAAGCCTGCATGCAGCAGAACAAGGCCTACTCCTTGCCAAAGAGTGAGTGGGTAATTACACTGTCACTGAGCAGCAAGCCTCTCCGTCCTTGCCTCTCCTTTGAACTACAGATTCTCCTCTTTCCTCTGCATAAAGTCCAGAGAAGATGAATAGCAATTTTATATCTTGTTTTTGTTTTGATTCTTTCTATAAGTCTCTGTTCTCTAAAAAAAAAAAGAGCCTTTCACTTTGAGTAAGGAAAAGAAAAAAAACCTTCCTTTAGTTGTATCTTTGAAAGAGTAAAATTAGTCTTGGGATCCTGGCTCTGATGTGTAGTTAAAATCCTCACTCATGAAGCAATTAAAAACAATTCCACAGCTATTTGGAGAAAAGTCTGTTACCTTCTGAGTCATTACAAAGTAAATATCAAAAATATGCTAAGTTCCGAGAGGCAAAATGTGGTGCATACCATGTAACTTTATTCCTTATCTCATTCCAGCAGTAAGAAGAAATAAAAGTGCTTACAATAAATTATAAAGCACTTGGGATAAGCATGCTGATGTGTGAGGCAGGGCTGTAAAGTCAGAAAACTGTTTTCCATAAGTCTCACTTGAAAACCCACCCAGCCCCTCACTTTATAGTCTTACCGTCCACCACATCATGCAGATACGGTCAGTGGAGCAGAACCACATTATTATATGACTCATCATGGCATTACATGCATTTAGGAATAATTCTGGTCAAACGGGGCCATGACGTGGCAATTAATATATCCAGCATGCATGCTATTACAGAGTCAACGCATAGGAAGTATGCAGATTAGTTAGGAATGAAAATGTCTATCACAGCTTCAGTTGGAAAAGCCATTTCTGTCTTGTTTACTGTTACAGGTAGAAGTAAGGTAAAAGAGATAAAAAATAAAGGCAGATAAATAGAGAGAGAGAAAAAGATGTCTTCACTTTTAAAATATATATTTTGTGGATACAAGTGTGAAATTGGGGACTCCGGGCAGCTGCAAACCAGTGGAGATATTATCAAACAGATCCATCATAGGTTAAAGAAATGTAGCGGTCCCCTCCCCCAGCTGTCAAGAAGCTGATCGATCACTGCTGAATGCATATAAATCACAAGGACACTTCTCATACGGAGCATGATAATCATAAGGTTCCCCCCCGACTTCCATGTTGATTTTCCATCATCTGCTTTCCACTCCACCTGACCTTCTATATTCCCCATCTCCAAAATCATTTTCTCTCTCAGCATTGTCTTGCCAAGCAGAGTGGTGTGAGGAGGTCTTCACCTTCGCGTGACAACCTATTTTTGTATGTTTCTCTCCTTTCAGCGTGCTTTCGCTCACAATCACACTTTCCCCCTCATCGAAACCTTTTGCTGAAAGCTTGTCACTCTTGGGCAGATCAACAATCAGGTCATGAATGGGAGTTGGAAACCAGGTGATCAAAAAGAGCTTTAGAAGTTACTGAAAGTGGTGGAATCAAAGCAAGAGCTGGTGAGCGTAATTGAAAGCCCATTTGGGAGAACTCTTGTCATGACCTCAGCCTGCTTACCCTGGAGATAATAGAAACAGCTACAATGTCCACGCACATAAAGCAGTGACCCCGGTAGGCTGATCCAGGGCCGGAGAGGCATTTGGCCTCGGGATTTGAGAGAGAGAGTGTGTGAGTCAGAGGTCATTGCTCCTTGTACTTTACCCATGAAGAAGCTAACTCTGAACTATTACAGCCAGTCCGAGTTCAAGAGAGAGCTGTGGACATTCAAGGAAAAGGTTCTCAAAAGAGCTCGGTACTGTCTTTTTAGCCTGGAGGCATTTGTACCCCAGGTTCTGACTGTCCCTGGGAGGTGTCAGCTTTGAGACTGTACTGCGAGGACATTTTCTTTCACCAGTGACCTCCCTGATATGCCTGTAAAATGAGAAGACTTCTAGAATCCAGTAGAAGTTAATAAGGCATTGATTTGGAAATGTTCCTATATTCGTCCCATTTTTAGGACTGTTTATGGTTGGTATATCATCACGTGGCACAAAGAACTTGTAAAACCTCAGTATGTGCTCAGCAAAGTGAGATACGTCTGGCTAATTAGTAATGTCCGTTCTTCCCGGTGGACAAGCCACCTATACCTGGCTCTGCCGAGACCACTCACAGAAGATGTGATTGCCACATAGAAGGGGATCATCTTAAGTATGTCCACTATGTTTTTTTCTCCAAAGTTTTTGGGCAACATTCACCACATATTCTTCATTTTTTTGTATCTTCTTTTTAAAAATATTTTATTTTATTTTAATTTATTTATTTGGCAGAGAAAGAGGGGGGAGGGAGAGGGGCACACCAGGGTTTCCAGCCACTGCAAACTAACTCCAGATGCTTGTGCTCCCTTGTACATCTGGCTAACGTGGGTCCTAGGGTATGGAACCTGGGTGCTTTGGCTTTGCAGGCAAATGCCTTAACCACTAAGCCATCCCTCCAGCCCTGTATCTTCTTTTATTTTTAAATATTTTATTTATTTACTTGCAAGGAGAGAGAGAGAATGGGCATCTAGCTGCTGCCAACAAACTCCAGATGCACATGCCACTTTGTGTATCTGGCTTTACATAGGTACTGGGGAATTGATCCTGAGTCATTAGGCTTTGCAGGCAAACACCTTATCCACTGAGCAATCTCTCCAGCCCCTTGTGTCTCTTCTTAAGTCTCTGACATTTATCAGTTTATAAACTTGTCTTCTCCTTCATTCTCTTCATTTACCTTCACTGTATTGCTGTCTTTCAGGATTGTATGATTTTTCTCTCTTGGGCTCATGGAAATACACACATGTATCTGTTTATGTGTACATATAATATTTATTGTATATATCAATGTGATCTATGTGTTTAGTAATTGGGCCTAACTATACTTCATCTAACTGGAATCTCTTTTTAAAAATATATTTTATTTATTTATTTGAGAGAGAGAAAGAGAGAGAGAGAGGCAGATAGAGAATGGGCTTTTCAGGGCCTCCAGACACTGCAAACAAACTTCAGCTGCATGTGCCTCCTTGTGCATCTGGCTTACATGGATCCTGGTGAATCGAACCAGGGTCCTTTGGCTTTGCAGGCAAATGCCTTAACCACTAAGCTACCTTCTCCAGCTCTTAAACAGAATTCTTAGCTGTTCCTTATATATGTGGAATAGCACATCAAATTCAATACTTCCTGAGCTAGAACCTCTTCTATTTGACTCTTCTTTTAAATTCCCAGTTTTCAATCAATGGAACCAAGATTGACCCATGAACTTAATGTAGTAACCATAGAATTATCCATGTTTCCTTGTAATAAAATTTTACTGACTATTTCTATTCCTAAGAAGGACCTCTAGTCTCCATTATCACTTTTATTATTATTTATTATTATTTATTTATTTATTTTATTTATGCTTTTTTGAGGTAGGGTCTCACTCTAGCCCAGGCTGACCTGGAATTCACTATGTAGTCTCAGGGTGGCCTTGAACTCACAGTGATCCTCCTACCTTTGCCTCCCGAGTGCTGGGATTAAAGGCGTGCGCCACCACACCTGAGTAGGATAACATGAAGTATACCCTTGTTTGGCCTCAGTAATACCCTTGGTTAAATGTTAAGCCTACATGCTGAAGTCAAAGTAAGTCAATCAATCACATATCAGCTCGTCCCACATTTGCCGTTGACAGTACACTCTAGCTCGGCTTTGAACTTTATTTGCATCCATGTCCCAGTCTCACTGTTCCCAGCTCTTGTTCTTCCTTTCCTCTGATGCGCTCAACACATCCTCCTCCTGCAAGCTCCTATTTATAGTACAGAAAGCCATTGCGCATGTGCCCGCACTAGTGAAGCATTTACTATAGACCCCAGTTGTTTCCAGCTTATGCTAGCATTTTAATTCTTTGTTTTTGTGCCTTGCATCATTCCTTGAAGCATATGCCAAGACCACATTTCTTCTATCTTTTGCTTCTCTATGGAAAGATAAAATTCCTCAGCAAAAAAAAAAAAAAAAGCCTTAAAAGGTGGGCATGGTGGTGTACACCTTTAATCCCATGACTTCGAGGCCAGCCTGAGACTACATAGTGAATTCAGATCAGTCTGTGCTACAGCCAGACACAACTTCTAGAAAACAAACAAGCAAACAAACAAAACAGGGCTAGAGAGATGGCTTAGCAGTTAAGACTTTCACCTGTGAAGCCCAGGGACCCATGTTCCACTTTCTGGATCCCACCTTAGCCAGACACAGAAAGTGGAGGCAAGCATAAGGTAGCACATGCCCACTAGTGTGTGGAGTTTGATAGCAGTGGCTGAGGCCCTGGTGTGCAAATTCTCTCTCTCTTTAAATTAATTAATTAATTAAATTAAAAAAACAATCCCCCCAAAACCCTTCAACTTTACCTCAAGTCAATGATACAAGAATCTTTCCCCCTTCCAGCTTACATATTAGTAATGTTCTCTTCCTAACGTAATCTTGAGACTGGAAAAACAGCTAAGACACAGATGTGACGACTTTAGGATTCCAGATGCTGTCTGGTACCCAAGGACTGAAGTGGGAAAGCAGAATCATTTGCCTGTTGCCAGGGGCCCTACTAGTCCTCCTGAATTATGTCTCTGGGTCCTAACTAGTGACTACCTAGCTTCCTCTGCCCCTATCCAGCAAGCAGGGTGGGTCATGTTGCCTGGAACTTTCTCCCTCCCTCATTTTAAAAGTTATAACGAACAAGGCTTCTCTTTGTCTTTGGGACTTTTCCCCCTAATAAATCTGTCTTTAAGAAGAAATCCAACCTAAGTAACTTGAAATTGAAGCTGTGCTCGCATCTTTCAGGAACGCATTATCCTATGTTGGAAATATTGTGATGGGACATTTTGGTTTTCTTCTCTAAATTTGGTGTCTCGTTTTCCTTTATTTGCTGCTACCACATTTTGTTTTCTAATTATTTTTGCTTTGGATAAAGTTGATGATACCTTTCTATGATACATTTGTGGTATACTGTAACAGATGCATATATCTACATACATACATGTACACACACACACAGAACATGATCTGCTAGGTAGCTCAAGTTTGTCTCAAACTCATTATCCACTTTGCTTCTGCCTCCCAAGTGCTGGAGTTATAGATAAACACCACCATGTTTGACATGTAAATGTTTCAAAGAGAAGAAAGTGTGCAGTGGCCAATTTGGGCTTCAAAGAATTTCTTCAGATATACCAGTGTGAAAACAAAAGCTATGCTTTCAAATATACCATGACCACTCCTTGAGTCGGGCCAATTCTACTAGGAACCTCAAACCTTTTCCGTTGTCTCATCAAAGTGACACCTTATTAAGGATCCAAGTGGGCATGTGTGTGTGTGCAGTATGTGTGTTGTGTTTTGTGTGGTGTGCGTATGTGTGTGCAGATGTGCACTGTGTGCATGCATGTGGAGACCAGAGGAAAACTGCCAGTACCCTTCTCTATTGTTCAACTACATTCTTTCTTGACACACCTTAAGATCCACCCAGTGACACTGCCTCCAGCCAGGTGGCTGCACATGCAAACTACAAACTAATAAAAAATCTAATATATTGGGGGCCATCTATTCAAGCCACCACACTCTCTCTCCATCTCTTTATATTTTATTTTATATTATTGAAGTAGGATCTCATTCTAGCCCAGGCTGACCTAGAACTCACTCTATACAGTGCTCTTGTCTAGAAAACCATTGTTGTCATGTCAGATAATGCTTCACATTAAAATAAAATCTTTGCTGGACTAAAAGTTAAGGAAACCAGGGTTTCTAATTTCCTTACTCAAACTAAATCTACAAATACAATAATGAGTTGAGTGCAAAAATAAATCCTGCTAGTATGCAATAGAAAATTATCGAATGATACTATTTTCCATAGTTTGCTCAATCTCTACATTATAGCCTGAATCACAAAAGATGGTAACAGAAGGTAACAAAATAAGAACTTAGGAAATTGTTCCTGAAAGGCCAGAGTCATAGCACAAGAGGGCAAAGAATGACCTTTATGTCCAAGGCTTCCTTTATGACCTCCACTGATTTTTTTTTCCCCCAATGCTGAGTTCCACAGAACCAATCTCAGTCTTTTGACTGAAATCACCTACTGATTTCTCCTAATTGTCAAAGCTCTTAGCAAACAAGATAGACAAGAAACATAAAGCTAGATAAAAAGATGCACGTTCAATGCAAAACATCTCAGCCTATTAGCCCTAAGCCACAGGTGAGTCAAGAACCAACATGTTTCCATTGTGCAGTAAAGAATGTTTCTAGGAGGCTAATGCTGTTAGATGCAAATCTGCCTCAGGTGATGTTGGATAAAAAGAAAAACAAGAAATCAACAAACTAACAACAAAAGCAAACCGGGCATTCATTTTTCTTGTTCTGTCAGCTCAGTCTTTGTTCATGTGGAGGAAATGTAATATTGTTATTCAAAGAGGCTTCCAACACATTAACAACTTTTCATTAGATAATTAACTCCATTTATCATGTTATACTTTTGGTCATAAATGCACACTTAAAAATATTAAAAATATATCATTTATTTATTTATGTGAGAGATAGTGAGAGAAAGAGCCAGATAGATAGGAGAGAGAGTCGGTATGCCAGGGCTTCTAGCCCCTGCAAATGAACTCCAGATGTATGTGCCACCTTGTGCAGCTGGGTATATGTGGATACTGGGGAATGGAACCTGGGTCCTTGGATTTGCAGGCAAGTGTCTTAACTGCTGATGAGCCATCTATACAGCCCCACCCATTTTAAATAACACAACAAATCAGATGCCAAGTTTTTACAGGATAAACAAAGACACTGTATAGAAAATAGTGTTTTTTTCTAGTGTCACCCTTTGCAAGCCCCTCATAAGTGAACTTTTCCACATCTCACTGCACTAGGAAACTAGAATTAACTCTCTTATATTGTTCCACAATCCGGTAGCATTGGTATGTGGCCAAGCTAAGATCCTTCCAAAAGCTATCATAGTAGTACTATTCTTGCTCAATGTCAAATGGGAAGCTGGGGAAAGATGCATTGTAAGCCAGAATCATCTTAGACTTAGCCAACACACTCTTACTTGCCATCTTCATGAAATAGACTTGCAGTTAGAGTGGGAACAGAGCATTAGCCTGGCATTGCTAACTGGGATCCATCAGCCACTTTCATGGTACTGGCCAGCCTTATAAGTAAGATATGTGCTTGGCCATGAGCAGGCTTAGCCCAGAAGAGACAGCTAGTCCCTAAAATCTGATGTGGTATGGGATAGATAGCAAGATGAAGGCATTTGTAGAGCTCTTCAGAGCATTGTTATTTATTTGTTTAATGTTAATTAATTAATTTATTTATTTTTAGCTTTACTGGTGGGAAAAACAAATATTGGGCCATAGGTGGCGCTCTATGTTCCAGGATAAATGTATGTGCATTGTGAGCCAGTCCTTTGAGAAGATTCCAGGGCTGGAGAGATGACTTAGCAGTTAAGGCCCTTGCCTGCAAAGCCAAAGAGCACAGGTTCAATTCCCCAGGAGGTGGCACATGTGTCTGGAGTTCAGTTTGCAGAGGCTGGAGGCCCTGGCGAGCCCATTCAATCTCTTTCTGCATCTTTTTTTTTCCTCTCTCAAATAAGTAAATAAAATAAAATATTTTAAAAAAATATATTACAGCCAAAGTACTTCATGACATGAGAGACTCACTTCCACAAAGACTTCCCAGCTTCTCAAGCAGTCTGTTCACTGTCAGGCACCCAAACAGGTTTTCAGTCAACTATAGTGTATTTAGACCTGAAATGCCACAAGGCAAGCAGACACTGTCACTGAGAGGCAATGGTAGCAGAGGCACTAAGAACTTTCTCTTTGATCAACAGGAAGTTTCATTCCCTATGACATTTATTTGACGGAAGGCACTTCCTGATAATTACAGGTTTGTGAATTTTCACTGACAAGGAATTTAATTTTCATCAATGCACTTAGAATGTTCATAAAGTTAATTTAGAATCACTTAATAAATGTTTATTTCCATATGTCCCTATTTGGAAGGCTCTCATACCTCTGCAAAATGTAGATTTTTTACGACGTGATAGTTTTTAATTTGAGCAACTTTTTTTTTCTCATTCTTCCTCCCTTCTTTCTCTTTTAACACATTTTTAAGCCACAAGGCATGAAAAAATGTATTTAGCTTATTATTGTACACATTTGCAGACTGTTTCTTTTCTGTTTCATTAATTCTCCTAATTTATCAATTAATTCAGCTAATGACATTCACTGCCTTTTCACTGCTCTTCTGATAAGAGTTTTCCCATGAAAGAAATATATTGGCTGGCTGTTTTAAAATGTGTTTCCAACAAGGTTAAGGTAGTCTGTGTAATGGATGTTGGCAGAAAATCAAGGAGGCTCTGGTAACAAGTTAGCAGTATATGAAAGACATTCTGCGTCTGCTAGCCAAACTGAATTTTCAGAAACAAAGGTGGGAGATGGATGGAAGGCTTCTGATAGCCTAGCACTCCTCCAGGATGTGAACACTAATTAGTGGGATTTACCTGGACAAAAGCCATGTGTTTCTGATGAGGCCTACTTTCTATCGGGGATAAGACTTCCTTACCCTAATCACAAAGCTGAGTTTCATCCTAACTCAGAATGCTGAATAGCTATGGCTGAGAAATGAGTTGGAAAAAAAAAAAAAAGAAAGCTTTTAATTAGGGTGTTCAAGATTAGCACGGGGATTTTCCCTAATGAATGTGGGTGTATTCTACGACCACACTTGATCAAATCCAACTACCTTTTCAATGATAGGGTATGGAAGCATGCAGTTATGCCTTACCTAAAAGACACATATGCATGACGCAGGACAGGGTAGGAGAAAGCAGAAATCAGCCTAGCTACCTCATCAGCATACAATCTACATAGCTGTATGTACGATTACCTGTGTAAGCATAGTGAGTGCTGCCTTTCCCTACAGTACCAAGGTGTGTATATGGATAATGAACTTTTTCATGACTATAAGAAAACTAGTGAGATATTTAGGAATAAAATGACCCAATCTATATAAAAAAAAAAAACAATTTGTCTAACATATCACAATAACAAGGGTTTGTTACTTTCATAGACTGCTCTTATGACCCATAATTCAAACATGCCCTAAAGTTTTTAGTAGCATAAAAACAGCTAGGTGTACTGCAGAGATGGCTTAGTGGTTAAGGTGCTTACCTGTGAAGCCTGAGGACCTCGGTTCGATTGCCCAGAGCCCACATAAGCCAGATGCACATGGTGGCATATGTGTCTGGAGTTCATTTTCAGTGGCTGGAGGCCCTAGTGTTTCCATTATCTCCCTCCCTCTCTCTCTCTCTCTCTCTGAAATAAATAAATTAATAAATAAATAAATAAATTAATTAATTAAATCCAGCCAGGATATTTACAATCTGAAAGATTTGAAGTGGAAAAAGTCCCAAGGCAGATTTGGCATCTGGAGAATTTGTTAATTAGATAAGAAGAAAACTTTGGTTTGCAAAGAGTTTTTAGGGTTAACCATGATGCCGTGCTAGGGAAAGCCCTCACACATGCCTGGGTGCCCATAGTTTTCATGATGTTATCCTTGACATTTTAGCTGATTCACAATGTTAAACACATACCTCTAAAATTCTTTGGTTGTGAGAGGAGATGCCAAAAATCTTCTCTCGCGTATCTGGTATTACAATATTCATTTTTTGTAACATTTTGGTTTAATTTGGGGTTGTTTTATTTTTGAAATATATTCGGGTAAATAAAGGCCAAGATGCTTTTTTTCCTAGCAAATAGTATGCAAAGAAAATATGAGAGGAATATAAAGTAGAGAGAAATATGCATGTGCCAACTCAGTGTGAGTTGAGATGAGAGAGAGAGATGTTGATGGCAGGGTCACCAGTAGAGAACCAGGTCAAGAGCAGATGATATGAGAAGCCCAAGAAAGATCTCTAGTCATTATGCAGGTTGAAGTTTTTAAAAATAGAAGATACAGAAAAGAGGAAAAACAAGAATGCTTACATTTAGAAAGGTTGTGTTACTTTCTCTTTACCTTAAACCCATATCATCCCTTCCACACTCTAGACAAGAATAATTCATTCTAAGCTTTTTGATTATAAAATGACACTTGACCCACATCAAATTTCAGGAAAATTGGGGCTGAGGAGATGGCTCTGCACTTAAGGTGCTGGCCTGCAAATCCTATTGACCCGGATTCAATTCCTCAGTACCCACGTGAAGCTGGATGCACAAAGTGGCATGTGCTTCTGGAGTTCATTAACCCTGGCTGGAGGCCCTGGTGTGTCTATTTTCTCCCTCCTTCCCTCCCTGCCTCTCTCTCTTTCCTTGAAAATAAATAAATAAATAAAAATATTTTTAAAACTCAGAAAAGTATAAATAAAAGCAGTCATAATATTAACAGTGTTTATTTCCAGTGATTTATATTTAAATCCACGTCTATACTTACACTTCATTAGAATCATAATGATATTTCAATTCATATACTCTGCTTTTCAAATTGTTGCATTAAAGGCATGTTATAATTATCAAATTGTTACCAGTGCTTCTTAAAGGCATTTCAACAGAAAGGAGGGATTTGGAACAATAGCTACTAATGGCTAAGTAGCATATCACAGGTGAGGCTCATACACTTAGATGCCAACTGACTGTGCTTAGGAAAACTAACCTCAGCGGTAGAGGTTGTTTCCCTCAGCCAGCAGTGACTCTCCCGCACCAATCTCAGGATTCACAATTGAATCCTTGAGTGCCTTTAACTAATGTGACTGTGTACAGTGATTTAGAAGTTGGTGGTATAATGCGCAGGGGTAGATGAAAGGAGTTCCAATCAGTTCTAATAATGAAGATAAATTTTCTAATCCTTAGAAATGTACATAATACTTTTCAGATTTGAAATGTGGCTCAGGAGTTGCAAGACATTTGGAGCAATGAGGAAAGCTCCAGAAATATTCACTCTGAGGTAAATCCAACTGAGATGTAATTTGCTGAGTTGAACTTAAAAATACATATATATGAAAGGGCTGGAGAAATGGCTTAGCGGTTAAGCGCTTGCCTGTGAAATCTAAGGACCCGGGTTCAAGGCTCAATTCCCAAGAACCCACGTAAGGCAGATGCTGGAGTTCGTTTGCAGTGCCTGGAGGCCCTGGCGTGCCCATTCTTTCTCTATCTATCTGCCTCTTTCTCTCTGTCTGTCTGTTGCTCTCAAATAAATAAAAAAATAATTTCAATAATTTTTTTGTATTTGATGGGGGGATGGGTGCGCCAGGGCCTCCAGCTGCTGCAAATGAACTACACAGGAGTGGCTACCATGTGCATCCAGCGTACGTGGGTCCTGGGGAAGTGAACCTGGGTATAAGGCATTTCTTAAAGTTGTAAACATCCACCCACAACTTGAACTTTTACAAAGGAAACAACAGAAATTGATAACTGTTGGAAACGTTGAACTTTACCCTCTGTATTTCCAAAAAGCTGGATCAGGAATCCCCCCGCATAAACACACACACACCCCACACATACCCTTTCATGTTCTAGAAAGTGACTGGCCAGAAGAAAACCCCAATGCCCCTAGAGACCCACTTCTGCCCTTCATCACAACTCCCACCTCTTCTGAGGGCTCCCCTCCCCATAGGTCACTAAAGTCCCTTCTGAAGTATTTCTCCTTCATGGATATTCCTATCACGATAGCCTGTGTAATACCATCTGTAACTATTGTTAACCGTCTGGTGCCATTTTTTTTAAAAAAAAACGTGTATCACAAAGTTTTCTGCGCCAGGTTACTGTTGGGAACCATGAGATCTGGGAACAGTGCCCAGAATCCTCCTGGGTAGACCCTTGGTTAGGAGGAGGAAGAGAGAGAAAAGGAAATATGGAAATATTCATTCCTTTTGAGTTAGGGCTTGTTCATTATATTATCTCTTATTTCATAAAATATACACATTCCAGAAATACATATTCATATTTTTTTTCTGGTGCCTTAGGGACTACTCTTACAAAGACAGAAATCCTTGGGCACAATAAAAATCCCAAGATGTAATAAAATCAGACACTTAAAGAAGGCAGTAGCACCACTTTTTAGACTCACATAGTTAAGAGAAATAGTAATGCTGCTTTTATAAAATACTAAAAAATAATATTCTCAGCATTTATAATCTTGTGAATTCCACCAAATAAATCACACGGTGAACATAGTGGACGTGTACCCCTTGGGCACAGCTTAGACCGTAATAGCTTGCCCACACTGTGGATGACTCCTGCATGTGGATCATAAACTTATGAAATTCGCTTTCCTCTATATTCAGTTTAGTTATTGTGGCAGCAGGATGCAGAGTCCCCTACGTTTTATTACGTTTTCATTTTATTTTATGCCACTGGGTTAACAGTCAAGTATTACAGCTCTCAGTATCTAGGATAAGTTGCCAATATACATGTGTTTCGAAGGAGGAGCTTGGTTTTTTTTTGTTGTTTGTTTTTCTTTTTTTACTTATTCTCCATAAAATGATACAGTGGAAAGTGAACATGGCTTGCACTTAGGAACCTTGTTTGTTCCTTAAAGTAAGTTAATATATTTGTATTACTTTTTTATATTTTATTAATTCTAAAGCATAGAGAGACAGACAGAGAGAGAGAGAGAGAGAGGAGAGAGAGGAGAGGGAGAGGGAGAGAGACACACACAGAGAGAGAGAATGGGTGCAGCAGGGTCTTCAGTTGCTGCAAATGAACTCCAGATGCATGCACTACTTTGTGCATCTGGCTTTACATGGGTTCTGGGAATTAAACTCAGGTCTTAATCTTTGCAGGCAAGCACCTTAACCACTGAGCGATCTCTCCAGCCCCATTTCTATTGCTTCTCATATGGATTAAATACATACGAAAGCTGGAAAGACAATAATAATTATCATAATGGAAAATAGTATTTATATTTATCGAGCACTTATCTCTTGTCAGGCATTGCTGAAGTTTATTTATTTGTGTTATCAGATTTAATTCTTGTAACAACCTATTCTGAGTATACCCATTTTCCAGAAGAGGAAAAGTGAGTCATCGATCACTTACATTGCTAGGCACTAAGTGGTAGCACTGAGAATGAAACGCAGTCCATCCTGAACTGTTTTCTTCCTGCCTGTATGTGGGGCTGCAATTGGAGAACCTTCCCTTGCCTTTGTACTGTGTCAATTTCCTTTTCTTCTACACCTCCGTATGCAGTGTTTATGTAGTCGTCACAGTAGAAAATATTTTTAGATTCCTCTTGACCATCATATGTGAGATATAAATAATTGAATGGTTATTAAGTCAACCAAATGTAAGGGTTAAAAATGAATTCTGTTGAGTAATGAATTTTTAGATTGAAAATCATTTTTTCCCAGAATTTCAAAAATATTTCTATTGCTATTGAGAACTTCAAAATGTTTGCAGATCCCTTTGACTCTGACTCACTTTTCTGTATTCTTTCCCCCACTGTACTTGTAATGTCTCTTAATTCTTCTCTTGATCATGGTATTCTGAAATTTCATGCCTGCATGCCTTGGGGTACAACTAATTCGTTCGATTATTCTTTAATCTTTTCAACTTGGAACAAAATTCTGGAGTTCAGGAATTATTTATTGAATGACTTTGTTCTTTCCCTCCCTTTGATTTTCTCTCTCTCTTTTTTTTTTTTTTTTTTTTGTGATTGCGATTTGTTGAATGGTAGACCTCCTGAACTCCTTACTCCTCTTTTGTTTTCCATCTTTTTCAATTCTGCCTCTACTTCTGAAGAGATGTTTTTCTCTCTGCTTTTAATTCCAATATTTCTACTAAGCTTTTCAGTTGTGCCACTCTATTCTAATTCTCCAAACTTCTTCATTTTATGCATCAGTAAGTACTCCTGTCTAAGAATGCTAGTAGTATTTAAATGTCTTCTGCTAAAATCATCACTCTTTTCTCTTTTCAAGTTGCCTTCTTGTGTTTATTTTGCTTTCTATCTAGAGTGGAATGGAATGATGGAAGCATTTCTTAGGTTTTGGGAAGCCTTCATAGTTAAATGGGGAGTAAATCGTAAGTGAATTGAGGAAGAGTCTCTCTAGGGCCATGTCAGGATTTTGAGTCCTGTGAAGTCGTCTGGTGTGGCGGTTTGAATATAAAATATCCTCCGACAGCCTCATGTGTTTGTGATGAAGCCTCAAGCTTAGTCCCCAGCTGGTGAAGTCTTCTTGCTGGGGAGGTGGGTGTGTCACGGGGGGTGGGGGGACAGACCTCAGGAGTTTCTAGTTCTAGTCCAGTTCCACTCACCTGTGCCAGCCAGCCCACTCTACTCCTCACTGTTGCTGTGTGGACAGGTGACCCCCACCTGCCTGCTCCTTCCATTCTTTCCCCACCATGATAAAATTTCCCCTCAAACATTTAGGACAGAAAAAAGACATCCTTCTTGAGGCTGGAGAGATGGCTTAGTGGTTAGGATGTTTGCCTGCAAAGCCAAAGGATCTCGGTTAGACTCTCCAGGACCCACGTAAGCCAGATGCACAAAGGGGCTCATGGGCCTCGAGTTCGTTTATAGTGGCTGGAGGCCCTGGTGCACTCACTTTCTCCCCCCCTCCCTCTTTCTCTCTTTCAAATAAATAAATAAAATATATTTTTTTAAAAAAACCCTTCTCTTCTATAAGCTGCCTCTAGTCAATTGTTTTGTCTCAGTAGCAAGAAATAAAGTACTACACTTGGCTAAAGAATCGAGGCATCAGAGAGCTGAGCAGCAGTGCCAACCTGGTCTATCCTTTTGTCTGTCCCTATCAAGATCCCCGACAAGTGAACGCGGCCACCTGGACCATGCATGAAGAGCACGGAGTAACTCAGCCAACACCACCAGTAGCAGCAGAAGTGCCTGGTCAGATCCTCTGTAAACTCTTAGATCTCCAAGTACAACAACAGGGCTGCTGTTTTAAACCTCTAACATTTGGAATCACTGGGCAGCAAAAGATAAGCAGCGCATTGTATTTATAGTGGCTGACATGAAACATGAATAAGTAAAAAAATAAATACGGCCTGCGGAGTAATTTTGTAAATAAGGAGTGGGAATTCTGAGTTGGTGGCAGGGACGCCTTGACTAAGGGCTTCACTGAAGGGCCATTACGCTGTGCTGTTTATTGGAATGGCATTTTCTCCTCATCTCTACTTCATTTATCCTCCCTCCCTTTATTCTTTTTTTTAAATTTTTATTTTATTTATTTGAGAGAGAGAGAGACAGAATGCGTGTGTCAGGGCCATCGGCCCTCTAAACAAACTCCAGATGCATGCACCATCTTGTGCACCTGGGCTTACGTGGGTCCTGGGAAATCAAACCTGGGCCGTTTGGCTTTTGCAGGCAAGTGCCTTAGCCACGAAGCCATTTCTCCTGCCCCCTTTATTCTTTTAACATAAGCTGTATTTTATATCAATTTTATATTAGCTGTGTCCTTCTCTCTTGTTCTCTTCATCATGTCTTTAAAGAGAAAAAAATAACATCCCTTTAAAAAAGGTTGAGTAGAGTTTCCTGAGATTTACTCAGGATTACAGAGTTAACACCACATGAACAAAAGTACTTGTTTAATTCATTTTTGTATATCTACCATGGGCACACATGACTGTCAAAGAGGAGTTGGTAAATTATTATTGATTTTCATATGCATAAAATGAGGAAGTCCAGTTAGGACTCAAATACAACTTGAAATTCAAATACCTACATATATATATATATATATATATATATATATATATATATATATATATAATGTTGTACTAAACTAACACGCCTCATCAATTATCAGGTTTGTATTTTCAGTGTTTAAAATGGGATTTATCATCCATAGCATCAGTGCTTTTCCAGAATTTTATGTGCATACAATTTCCCTGAGACCTCTTAAAATGCAGATTTTTAGTCAGTAAGTTTGGGTGAGGTTGAGACCTGTTGGTCTTAAGACCAGAAAACTGCACAGCAAGGCTATAGATCACTGAAATGTTTACTAATAGTTTTACAGCAGAGGATTTTCCATCATTATAAAATGCTATTTTATATATCATTTCTGTTGCCAAGGTATTATTTGCATTAAAAAAGTCAAAATCAACGTTGGATAGCCGCAGGCTAGTTTTTTCTAGAGAAGACAAGGACTAGGGACTCAGGCCAATCTAGGAGTTGATTAAAGGTGTGGGATCAAATGTTAGCATGAAACCAGTTTAAAAAATACATATGTATACACACACGCACTCACACACACACATTACATAATTGCAGTTGGGACTATATTATATACTAATATAATCATTAGATTATTTTAAGGTTGGATACTTTTCCACTGCATGTATTTAACATATTTTTAAATTTATTCATCCACTAATTGGGAAATATGTTGAGTTCATAATCTGGCTCTTATAATTAGTACTACAAAAAACATAGGAGTCTAGGTATCTATTATATGCTAGCTTAGATTCCTGTGAGTGTACACACAATTATGTTATAGCTAGATCATATGGGGGTTCTATGCTTATCATTTCTCTTGAGAAAACTTTGTACTAATTTCCATAGAAGCTATAGTAATTCACATTCTTACCAACAGTATATAAGGCCCATTTCCCCTGAAAGTTTGCCAACATTTTTGGTCTCTTTCTTCTTTCTTTCTTTCTTTCTTTCTTTCTTTCTTTCTTTCTTTCTTTCTTTCTTCCTTCCTTCCTTCCTTCCTTCCTTCCTTCCTTCCTTCTTCCTTTCTTTCTTTCTTTCTTTCTTTCTTTCTTTCTTTCTTTCTTTCTTTCTTGATGTTAGCTGTTCTGAAGGGGTGAGGTATCTCAATATTTTTATTTGAATTTCTAATGTGAATTAGACATATTAAACCATAAGATTATCTTTGTAAACATGGCTGGCTCAATATTACATGATGATATGTATGTATTTATATATGCTTTGTACTATTACTCATACCAAACTTATTTAAGAAGGCTTAATTATGCATGCAAATAATATTTGTTAAAAGATGTAGGGAAATCAATGAAAAAGAAAAAAAAATACCACAACATGGATAAAATAAAATAAATGTTGAGGTGAGTATACAAAATATATGGCATGGCATGATTTCTAAAGTTAATGACAAAGATGTTATGAATATAGCTCTGAGCAGTCAACATTAAAATGAACACATACTCATTTACAGAAGTCACGAAAGCTAAAAAGACAATTTATTTAGTTTATCAAAGGAAGCCGTATAATGTTCCATGTGATACTTTCAAGGACAATCTTACAGGAATAGCTTTCTAAGGCAATTCAGACAATATACACTTGTTAAGGAATAACTGTAGCTGCTATGATGGGGAGATAAAGAGTCATGCACTTTCTTGAGAGACATATGTAGCGGGGAAATTTCTAATAAGATGTACCAAAACAAATGCAAAGTATTTGGGGTGATAACCCAAATAAAGGGGACATCGTTCAACAAAGAGATGACTGGGAAGACAGACTCACTTCTGGAGGACGAAATAAAACCATGACGGATCAAATACATCTTCTCCAAAATGGTGCAGGGCTCATTCTGCATTGAGACCAGTAGAAGAAGAAACAGAATGAAAAAAAAAAAAGAAAGAAAAAAGAAAAAGAAATGGGAGGAGAGGAGGGAGGGAGGGCACAAGTCAGAAGGAAGGACGGTCAGAGGAAAGTGCGGACAGCAGCTGTGTGGAACCTAGCCTCCGGGAGACAGGAGTTCAGGGATGAGGGAGGAACTCAGAAGCGACACTGTACTCAGCTGCCCTGTACTTTCAGTACAAACAAGCTTCTGGGTGCTGAGGAGATGGCTCAGTGGTAAAGACGCTTGCTTGCAAAGCCTGCTAGCCCAGGGGCCAAGAGTTTAATATCTATGCCACCCATGGACCTAAAACCTCGTGCAAGTGTCGGGTGTTTATCTGCCTTGGTAAGAGGCTCTGCTATGCCCATGCACGCACACATGCAAACTCACGTGAGAATAGACAAATAAAAAGGCAAAAGAAAAACAAGATTTGACTGCTAATGTGATGGCATTCATAAAGCAAGGATCACTGAGGTCTGGTCCCCAGTTTTGGCAGAAAGTACACCTGCTTTTGTTCCCAGGTATCTTTGAAACTATGAGGAAAATATTTACTTTCCATAGAGAAAAACTCTAAATATATACATGCATGACTTTTGAACATGTGTTCATCAGTTTAAGCGTTTCATAGACCTTTCAATTATTTTCCAAAAAATCCTGTTCAAAACTAACAAAATGCTTTCTATGGACTCGATAGTCTATAGTCAGTACCTAAGGCTGACAGCCTTTTAGATATTCTTGCTAATTCCTCTTCTCTAATTCTATGCTCAGCATTGGCCTTCTAATTACAGAATGCCAGTATTTTCAGGTGGCTGGCAGGCTTCATGTAGCCCGTTACTGGAACCCCCAGGTTAGGCAAGTTGATGACCTAGAATGGAGGAGGGCACAACATCTTCGATTCATTTTATCCTAATCACGTTCATTTGTGTGCACTCTTCTCACTGCTTGACCTCACTGGCATTTCCACAGACCTTTTCACCCAATAATAGGCACTTACTACAAGACCTCGAGCTAAAATGTGAAATAGTGTATTGTTGTTCAGCACTGAGACCTCACTGTGCACAGAATTAACATATCATCAATGTACAAACACTGGGCCTAAAACCAAGTTTGCAACTTTCCAAACATTCCAAACAAACAAACAACCACAAAACACCATCATGAAGCTCACAGGTCACGAAAATATGCTTAGTTTTGAGTTAAGTTCTAGGGCAGTTGATTTTTAGAGCATATAATTTTACTTTATTAAACTTTTTAAATAGCTTAAAAAAATAGAAGTAACATTTTTCTCCCAGATTGGGGAGACTGGTGGTAATGTTTGTTTAGCCAAGCACATTTAGTTCTCTACCAAGTTCTCTAGAACTTAGCAGGTTGTAGCTCACATTTAGTGGGATACTCAGACGGCAGTATGCCTTACACTTTAGGCAGTCCAAGTACCAGTGCAATAAAGTGCCCTTCCAGCAACTCTTTTCATTTTGGTTATACTGTAATGCTCATTTTTGGGAGAGCCAAATTGCAGCACTAAGAGGACATAGCGAGTTAATGTTAAAGCCAAGGATAACAAGCTAGCTCCAGAGACGGAAATATTCATTATTTTCCCTGCTCCCTCTCAGAGGCAATCCCTGTGTGGAAACAGAAATCAGGGTGTCCAAGTACTGGAAGCAAGATAAATGCAGGCATAACTACGGGAATATAATAAAACAGTAGTAGTGCGTTCAACAGAATGTGATTCCATCATTAAAATGTAGATTGTAAAGATAAATTTTGTGACCTGGTAAAATATACATAATATAATGCTAAATTAAAAAGCAAGTACACTCTAGTAAAACTCATGTATATACAGACAAACATATACAGAGATGAGAAAGAGAGAGAGAGAGAAGAATACATACATCCAAATGTCAATGATCCTGGTAATTAACAAGTCATGTTTAAACAGGTACTTTTCATTTATTTTCCCGATACTCTTCTGAGATTTATGCAGCTGCTCCCCTTTTCTTTTCTGGATTTCAGTAAATGTCCCCTTATCAGGGTCTTTCCTGACCCCCTGGCCTGAAACAGACCTAGTAACTCTTGTCATAATCTTGTATGGTGTTTATCACATCTCGGTGCTCACCATCATTATCATGTGTGAGTGCATTTTATATACGCTTCTGATTTTCTGTCATCTTAGCAGGGAATCTCACAGAACAGTGAAGCCCATGTCTGTCATTCACTTCTCAATTCCCAGGACAAAATGTTATGTGGGCAATATGTACATATTTATTATACAAATGAGTGATAAATGAATAAATTATATATATGTTTTTCGAGGCAGGGTCTCAGTCTAGCCCAAGCTGACCCGGAATTCACTATGTAGTCTCAGGGTGGCCTTGAACTCACAGTGATCCTCCTACCTCTGCCTCCCGAGTGCTGGGATTAAAGTCATGTGCCACCACGCTAGGCAATAAATAATATCTTTAAGGTGTAATGTATGTTTAAAATTTGTCATTTTATTACAGTAAACCTCAAGCTCAAAGTAAACTAAAATAATTGCATGAATTGTGCCTTTATTCAGCCTTCATATTTACATGCACTATCAAAGGCAACTGTGCATGTGTGGTACCACACTGGGTCGTGAGCTGTAACCAGAGGAGATAAGAAGGACGTGTTCCTTGTCCTTAGACTGTCATATCTATTGGATATGAAAGATTTAAAATAAGCAATAGCACAGAGACAAGAAAACATACACAAGAGGTAATATGAATTGAATATACTCTGAAGACAAAATAACTTTTCCTGAGTTACAGTCTGATCAAGAAAAGCCATGGCTTAGCAGTTAAGCCACTTGTCTGCGAAGCCTAAGGACCCATGTTTGACTCTCCAGATCCCACTTAAGTCAGATGCACAAAGGTAAGGAAAGCACAAGGTTGCACATGCCCACTAGGTAGCAAAAGCATATGGAGTTCCATTGCAGTGGCTGAGGCCCTGGCGTGCCAAGTCTCTTTCTCTCTGTCTGTCTGTCTGTCTGTCTTTCTCTCTCTGAAGTAAAAATAAAATAAAAGAGAAAAGTAAAAATGGTTCATTATTTCTAAAAAATTATGAAAAATTCAAAAATAGCTCTAATGGAAAAATAGTAACAGGTAAGCAGCAATACATTATTAACGCCTGATCTTGTTTCCTCTGCCGACTCATACGTAGATCCAGTCGAAGGTGGGGTGAGCATTCCCCTTGACGGGTCTTGAATAGGTGCTTGAGGGATCCTCAGCGTGGGCCTCCTGCACTCCCAGGCTACAGATGAACTGTCCTTTTGTCAGGGACAGTGACAGACCCTCCACACATGTTCTGAAGTTAGCTCACACTTTTGACAATGCGTACAACAGGAAATGGCAGGAGAAGTCAAGGTTTTTCAACTGTGCTGATGTGCCAACAGGAGGCAAAGCTATGCCTCATGGGAAACAGGGTGTGAAAGACAGACTGACGAGGAGATACAATAATGAATTGTCTCTGGGACTTGAAGAGAGGCTACCCTGCTTCCTGTACCTTCTCCTTCATCCCTGCCATGCAAACCCTGTGAGTATAAGTGCTGGGGATGCCCTTAGTGTGACCATGCTGATATGCGCTTCCATTTCACAAGGAGTATGTATTTTCGAGGTAGGGTCTCACTCTAGCCCAGGCTGACCTGGAATTCACTATGGAGTCTCAGGGTGGCCTCGAACTCATGGCGATCCTCCTACCTCTGCCTCCTGAGTACTGGGATTAAAGGCATGTGCCACCACGCCCGGCAACAAGGAGTATGTAAGAGAAGGAATTTTGACAGTTTACCACAAGCCAGTGACAAATGTCTGAATGGTGGATGTGCTAAACCTGGAGTATGTAATGCTTCCTATAATGTATACAAAATACCAGAGTGAAAAAGATCTCATGGCATTCCATAAATAAGTACTGTGTTCATGTGTTTGTGTATCAGTTAAAATCAATTTAAATTTAAAAGCTAAAGATAAATTCACCAAACATTTATCTTGTGGATGATTTTTTTTTTCAGCATTAGGAATTGAACTCAAGGCCTTGTAACATGATAGGCAAATATTCTACAGATGAGCCACATCTATAACCACTGGATTATATGGAACGGGTATACTCTTTTAAATGTAAATGTGGAATTTTAGTATACTCATAATACTATGTCAGATATAGCTCTATTTTAGAGGGGTAAAATTACTATCAGCTTTACAATTTTGTTAACACAGTGGATAAGAATACAATTAATGCAACATCTTTTTCACACCTGTCTTAAGGTCCTTGTCTTAGATAATGTGTAACACTCCTATAAATGGTGAGATGATTTAATTCATTGTGTTCCAGATAAGGTGTGATTTGGCCAAAAGCAATCTTACCTACTAATGAATTATAAGAATATAATTCTGGAACAAGGAGTGATATGTTTTCCTTACCATTGATATATGATCTAGATTTTAAAAAAGGTCTGGGGATGGCTTAGCAGTTAAGGAGCTTGCTTGCAAAGGCAAAGGACCCAGATTCAATCCCCAAGACCCACATTGGCCAGATGCACAAGGGGGCTCATGTGTCTAGAGTTCGTTTGCAGTGGCTAGAAGCCCTGATGTGCCCATTCTCACTCTCTTCTCTCTCTTTCTCCCCCCCTCTCTCTCTCTGACTCTAAAAAATAAATAAATAAAATAAAATAAAAATTTAAAAAAGAAATAAGAAGGTCTGTTCAATAAGAAAGTATGAGAATACTGCTTTGGGCAAAGCCGTGCTTATCATTTGTGGTGGTTTGGATTAGGTGTCCCTCATAAACTCCTGTGTTCTGAATGCTTAACTCCCAGCCGATGGCCATTTGGGAGTGGAGCTTTGCCAGAGGAGGTGTGTCCCTGGGGTCGGACCATGAGGTTTATTAACCTGCTGTTGGCCAGTGTTGGCCAGCTCACGCCAATGCCGTGGTGTTTTACTTGCTATGGCAGAGGTGATGTCTAGCCTTTGTTCATGCCATCCTTCCTTTCCTGCCATCAGAGAGCTTCCCCTTGAGTCTGTGAGCCACAGTAAACAACTTTCCTCCCACCCGCTGCTTTTGGTGGGTTCTTTGTTCTAGCAACGTGAAGGGGACCGTACTGCCATTGAACACGATTGGCTTGCCAACACAAGAGCAACAAATAACTTTCTTTTCCCATGTATTCTAGAAGACGATCTTGTAGCCTGAAAAGAACAATGGACACTTTGGCACTGCCCATCCATGTACAACAGTGAGGGAAGCATCTATAACTTGAGTGGAGAAAGTCCTTCGGAAGCTATGAAATGTTTACCTAGGGATGGAGAGATGGCTTAGCTGCTAAGGCACTTGCCTGCGAAGCCTAAAGACCCAGGTTCTATTCTCCAGGTCCCACAGTAGCCAGATGCACATTGTGGCGCATGTGTGTGGAGTTCGTTTGCAGTGGCTAGAGGCCCTGGAGTGCCCATTCTCTCTTTCTCTCTCTCTCCCTCTGCCCCTCTGTCCCTCTGTATCTAATAAATAAATAAATAAAATGATAAAAACTTAAAAAAAATTAGCTATCAGTTTGCTAAGTTTTTTCTTTTCTTTTCTTTTTATTTTTTTTTTCCCAAGGTAATGTCTCACTCTAGTCCTGGATGACTTGTAAGTCATTCTGTAGTGAGTCTCCTATCTCTGCCTCCCAAGTGGTTGGATTAAATGTGTGTGCACCACCACACACAGCTAAAGTTTGCTAACTTTAATAGCAGTCCCACTAAACACATATCTTCAAGAACCACGGAAAATTGTCTGGTTGTCTGTGCCTCTGAGGCCTTCTGAGTGGCTCCCAAGTCAAATTATGGCATTGCCCTCGGTTTTGACTGATAGTCATATGCAATGTGTGGTCTTTGTTTCAAACCCTGTAAAGTTTATTTGAATTAAATCAACTAGGAAAAAAAATTAAAAAAAAACACAAGTCTAAGTATATATCCTTAGCCTTTAAGCATTTTAAATAACTTTGAAAACATTTCAGAGACTGATCTTACCATTCACCACATTTATACAAGTAAATTACAATTGGGAACATGTTTCTTCTGGCCAGGAAAGATTTAAAAACCACAAAGTGAAAATGCAAAAATGTGGGAAAAGTATTCTGTAGTAAATGTTAACGCTGTGGAGGTGTGGGGAGATGAGAGCCAGTTAACTAAATGAAGCATTCACAGCAGCCGCTGAACGCTGTAGATATGGTCATGGTCAACGCATATGTTCAGGGAAGGAAGCACATGGGGTCAGGGATATTTAGAGTCTTAAAAATATTCATTTGAACATGCAAAACGTTATTGTTTTCATTTGAAAACTGTGCCCATTAATCTTAAGTGGCAAAGAATGAACTGGCTTTTGTTGACACAGACGAAGCTGACAGCAGTACCCAGAATGATGTTAAAATTTTGGTTTTGAGGGCTGGAGAGATGGCTTAGTGGTTAAGCGCTTGCCTGTGAAGCCGAAGGACCCTGGTTCGAGGCTCAATTCCTCAGGACCCACGTTAGCCAGATGCACAATGGGGAGCAAGCATCTGGAGTGCATTTGCAGCAGCTGGAGGCCCTGGCGTGCCCATTCTCTCTATCTGCCTCTTTCTCTCTCTGTCTGTTGCTCTCAAATAAATAAATAAAAATAAACAAGCAATTAAACAAATGGTTTTTAAAGGGAGTAAGTCAGAAAAGAAACCAACCAAGTTGCTCAGGGTCTTTTATTTCCCAGTGACCTCTGACCCAGCCTAATGTACCCACTGTGTGTGGGGGGGCGGGGGTCCTAACCTCTGTTGTCTCTCCCTTTCTTATAGGTGACAAGACAGAGACAAATTCATTTCCATATCTAACATCAGCTCTGAAATATCATCACATTATGAAGTTTCAACATGAGAATAAGAGGTTATCCATCTTGTGCCAATTTTCCCCAACATTTATCAAGAGAGGCCATTTTAGGGATTTTTTTCCCCTCTTCTAATTATTGATGACATTCCTTCTGACTATTTTTCCTTATTTCTCCAGGGCTTGTCTTGTCCCATTCTTGAAGTCTCTTTTATACTTTTTAATCCGTCCTTCCTGGTTAAGTGTTTTCATTCAGTTCGTCTTCTTTACTGTATTTAATATTGTCTCCATTACATGGTCTTCTTCCCTTTTCCAACACTATTCCAATGCTTTTCTTTGATTTTGCTCATCTTAACTGCCCTAAACCCCACAGGGATTGGCTTGATGCAGATTGTCTTTATTTTGTGCCCTATTTTAGGTGGAGAAACAAAGAGAGAAAGAGCACTTTGTATACTAGCTGCTAGTCTTGCTATAACCTCGCCTTCCATCACTACTTACAATAGACTTTGTAAACTAGGACAGTTCAATAAACAAATAAAGAAGAAAAAGTAAAAAAAATGACTTGGCTAACTTCAGTTGATGGTATTTGCTTTGGCAACAATGAAGACGAGAGATGATTTATAATTTGTAAGCAGAGAAGACAGTATGGATCAGGGAACTAGGGCCTGTGGTTGTGTCTGGACTCATTGCTAGTTCACAGGGTGAACACAGAGCCTTCACTCTCACACTAAGGAATGTACAGGTATGGAACACAGGTAACAGAATCTGGATGCCATGTCTTTGGATTTCAGATATCTCTGTCCAACGTTTCTAAACTTTTATTTGCATTAAAAAGACAGATTCAGCTGGGCGTGGTGGCACACGTCTTTAATCCCAGCACTCAGGAGGCAGAGGTAGGAGGATCGCCATGAGTTCAAGGCCACCCTGAGACTACATAGTGAATTCCAGGTCAGCCTGGGCTAGAGTGAGACCCTACCTCACAAAAACCAAAAAATAAATAAATAAATAAATAAATAAATAAATAAATAAAATAAAAAAGACAGATTCAGGGCAAAAAAGAGAAAAGCTCGGGCTGGAGAGATGGCTTAGTGGTTAAGGTATTTTTGCCTGCAAAGGCAAAGGATCCCGGTTTGATTCTCCAGGACCCATGTAAGCCACATGTACAAGGGGGCAGCATGCATCTGGAGTTCATTTGCACTGGCTGGAGGCCTTGGCACTCCCATTCTCAATTTCTCTCTGTCTCTCTTTGCCTCTTTCTGTCTCTCAAATAAATAAATAAATAAAATATTAAAAAGTGAGAGAGAGAGAGAAAGCTCAAACACAAGGCTCACAGATCCACTTTTGTGCTTGGCGATGTGCAAACTCAACTTGCCCTGCTATATCAGCATGAATTACGGCCAACTACAGCAACTGGCGGAAGGTGGACAGAGATTGTAAGTGCATCTAGAAGAAACTCCGCTCTCAAAAATGGGGCATGCCCAAAGCATGTCGACTTCCTGCCAAACATCTCTTGGAGAGATTGAGGTTTTGTGCCATCATTGATACATAATCGAAAATAGCATCAAGGGCATATCCCTCAGGTATGTTTGTTAAAATGACCAAGCCAAAGCCAGGACGCTATGACTGGTACTTGAAGGTATGACTAGGAGTTTGATCCCATAAGGGATTAAGAATCTAGCTGGGGAGATGGAATAAGTGTGTCAATAGTTTCTACAGCTTGCACATGATATTGGCCTAGTTCCTAAAACATTTCCCCAATCGGGGGATATTTAAAGCATCTTTCAAAATAGGAATCCACTTAAAATGGGAATTCCTAGTTTAGATCTTAATTATTTCAGTAAAATTCTCGGATGTCTAGACTGTACTTTACTTACAGGGAACAACTCAAATGATACAGGAGCCATCTCATGTAAAAAAAAAAAAAATTAAAAAATTGAATAGTTTTATTGTGAAACTTACCACATGAATTGGTTTGGATATCAAGCAAGTATGGTTTGGATGGTAACTCACGTGGTAGTAGATCTGATTGTCCTGAAAGTTCTCTGAAGATTTTGGCAATAACATCCAAGCGATGTGTGTGCCGTGGTGAAACGATAAATCTATTCTTCCCAGCCATTTTGTATTGAGAGCTCCCATCTTATTCATGTAGTAGGATTCCACTAATATTCTTTTTTTTTTTAAATGCAGTGTTGCAGTAACCTCCTCGTTGCTGGCACAATGCACCTGAACAGAAGTAGCTCGTGGGAGGAAAGGGCTTACATTGACTTACAGACTCAAGGGGAGACCCATGGTGGCAGGGGAAAGGATGGCATGAGCAGAGGCTGGACATCGCCTCTGCCACAGCAGGTGGAGCAAGAGCAGAGTGTGCCAAGCACAGGCAGGGAGAAGCTGGCCAGAGTACCCATAAGCTACCCCCTGACCTCCCCCGCCTCAACGCACCTTCTCCTGGAGGCTCAGATTCCCAAATGGCCACTAGCTGGGGACTCACCACTCAGAGTCCATGAGTTTATGAGGGACATTTAATTCAAACCACAACATGCAGTAAAGACATTTTGAGTCACATTAAAGAATGTCCAACAGGTAGAAGGGGAGAGAGGAGAAGAAACACTTAATACTATCAGGGTACATTTGCAAGTTTCTAATCATTTTCAGGAGATGTGAAAATTCGCAGGTACAAAAATACTCGCACTTAAAAAAAAATAAAAGCTGGGAAAGCAAGTTCCTTTCAAATCTACCTTTTCGGTTAGTGGAAATTAGTGTCTCCAGAAACACAAAATGCCGAGTAGGCAGGACTTTCTTCGGAGTGTTTGTGGAGTTCTGCACAGATATGTTGGCTCTGGAGGCAAAGATCAGGGGAAACTTTTGATTTTTCCCTTTTCATAATGGAGGTCCATATTTTAAAATGGAACACTTCAATGTTTCTGCTTTTTATTCATTAGGAGAACTAATTCAATTTTAAGCAACATGCATTTCTCTAAAACACTGTTTTTAAAACCATTTTTGTACCTGCCACTGCCTGGGTGTTTTCCAATCTTCACTATTAAATGTTTGTTAGGTTCTCCAAGTCATCGTTTCGTTTTCTTCATCACAACTGGGTACCTAACGAACACGATCCAAGACCTTGGATTTGGCTCAATGGTTTGCCTTAGTTTCTGGTACGAATCTCTGCTGAGGTTGGCTGTTCTTGTCAAATTACAGCACTCATTCATTCATGTAATATTAGAGGGGGATTTTTAATGCTTCAAAACATGTTTTAAATCTAGGGAGTACCAAGAGTGAAGACATAGTTATTGCTCTAGCAAGATCATCACAGAGTGATGGAAGAATTATATAATTAAACAGGTAAGATATTCAATCCTTTTCAATGACATCATTTTATTTCTTCCAGAGAAGCATTGAAGATGCTCTGGAAATGTAGACAGTTTCACAGAGATAAACTGAAACAGTAGAATTAAAATACCCACATTTCTGACTCTAACACTAACCTGTTTTCCTTACTTCATGATGTTCCTAGATATTGGCAGAATATTTCTTTCTCTCATAGCAAATGCACACATACCCTCCAAGCCCACGAGACGGAGGGTAGCTACATCTGTTCAGGTTACCCTCAGAACAAATCCTCGTGGTGACGAACTGACAAACGCACTGTGGTGTGCACCACATGATGTAATGAACAGGAGCAGGTAAGGCTGTGTTGCTCTCCGTGTTGATCACAAGGAGAGGCCCTGCCCAAGTTATGCCAAGCGCATTAGGACTGCCATATATTTAAGGTCCTCTTCATCATTCTAATGGCATGAAACACTTTCTCATTGTTTCTCACAGAAAAGAACTGGACAACCTTTTTCAACTGAGATGAGAAAAAAAATACATAATAAGAATGCAATGCAGAGAAAGAGGCAATTTTTTAAATTCTCACTTTCATGTGACCTCTACAAAGAAAAAGAGCATTAAAACAACATGTCACTAATATTTTACTCAATGCCATTCACGTGTCATCTGTGTTAACTAAAAACCTTTCAACAATATGACAACGTCCTGGGTATTTGTCAAATACAAATGTTCAGGCAACTGAAAATATAAAGTCAGAAATAGACTGGATTTGTTGGTGTATAGATGTTCATGCTACAGCGAGGGTGGGTAAAACTATGTCCCTTATTATAGTTACATTGATTCATGCTACCCTGCAAATCTTAATAAGTGTAAATTCATGGACATTGCTATCTAGCAATGAAGGGGTGTTGATAAAAACGTATTTGGGTCCTGAAAGAATGACTTGGCAGTTAAGGCATTTGCCTGGAAAGCCAAAGGACCCAGGTTCAATTCCCCAGGATCCTTGTTAGCCAAATGCACAAGGGGGCACACGCGTCTGGAGTTCGTTTGCAGTGGCTGGAGGCCCTGGCGCGCCCATTCTCTCTCTCTCTCTCTGTCTCTCTCTCTCAAATAAAGAAAGAAAGATGTATTTGGAAATCTGAAGGACTGTTGGATAATTGTCTTGATACACAACATAATTAGAAATACTTCCGTGTGCACACACAACAGCTTGTGCCAAGGCTCTGGGTAAATCTTGAACATGGAGTGGCACGACTTTGTACTTCACGGAACATCCTTGGGCCAAATAACACAAATATGAGGGATTCTGATTAAATATTTGTTCAGAAAATACGCTTTGGCAATATACTGCCAATTCCCTACCTTGGGTAAATAGCATGCCCCTCTGCCTAGGTAAGTGGGTCTTTGCTATATTAGATTTTATTTACAAAAGAGAACTCTGGCCACAAAACACACAGCAGTATGCGAAGTGTATGTGGCCCAGCTTACCTCAAAACGTTGTCCATGTGACCTTTGTCAAGGACTTAATATAATAGCACATTCCCTAAAGAAAAGCAGCATTCATTTTGCTATAACCTGTGTAGCAAGATAGACTGTCAATGCAACTTGTCCTGCTTCTAGTGCCCATAGCATAAGTTACAACATTTGGCTTGGTCACAAGATAAATTTCAAGTTGGTGTGTGCACATAAGGGCACACGCAATGTTTCCATGGAAATGCTACCTCAATGCCCTTATGGATGCTTTCAACCTTTCTGGACTATGTTACCTCTCTGGAAGTCGGTACAGTGGAAAGTAAAGCTTTAAGAAATGAGCTGGACTCTGAACTCTGTGTATTCATCTGGAGGGTGATTAGAGTGACTGTGTCATCAATCCCCCTTCCAGTATTCCTTATATTCTGGATGCCAACTCCAGAAACAGCAGACCAAAGTTCTTTTATAACAGCCCAAACATAAAGATGACAAGCTTTCCCAAGCATATCAGGGAACAGGCTCAGTAGTTTCAAGGACAATATTTTTAGGAGACAAATGCTCTGGGTAATTGTGCTGAAAGCTGTTTTCTAGCCCATTTTATGGCTGTCCTACCTAGCTAACTTTCTGTCTTCTTTTACTTGGTGTATCTTTCACTGGCTTCACCAATCCTTCACTGCTTTCTATCATGCAGATTCTTTGGAAAGCTTTGAAAGATCATGTGACTGATCAAGGGTCTCAGTAGCAGAGGGAGGATTCATGATAAAAAGGGCCAATCTTATCAGCGCATTAATGCAAAGCTCAAATTGATTAAGTCTCAGCTATACACACACAAAAATACATACACAAATGCAGGTAGCAAAATTTCTTGTACAAGATTGAGTATCCTGCTAGACATAGCTCAGTTTGATAATGCCTTGGTTGGAAAAACAATAAACATCCAATATAGAAACGGGGACTCAAGATAGTGCCATTTTAAGGGTTATATCTCAGAGCTGGAATAAAAGAGGCTTGTGATTTTTCTCCATACTTTTTTTTCCTATGCTAAAAAAGATAATTTGAATTGGGATATCTGTGGGGATGATGATGAGAACCAAAATAATAGAATATAATTTTTATATTTTGTTCTTTCTGTCTTTGATAAGTATGCTGCTAACATAATTTAAATGAATTATAGGAAGGAGAACTTCTATTTACAGCTACAGTCACCTCTATATTAATAATAAATTTATATACCACACAGAAGTCATAAATATATCTTTGGATAGAGCTGTTCTTTAGATAGATACTGTTTGTCCATCCTCGTTCATCCTCTGCTAACTTCTTCATGCCCTCTACTTTGCTCATTCCATCTTAGGGTAATTGTGCTGTGGTTTTCAGTGATTATGGGTCCACTCAGTAGACTTAGTGAGAACTATGTGTAAACAGGTGCACTTTCCTCATTCTCAGCCTTTATAGGTTGGTAATCCCCACTTGATAACTGCAGTGTACCTCTTATGTGTTCAGAGACAAACAGAAAACCCAATCAGAGGTACTGAGGTGGTGGGAGATATGAATCCAGGGGATTAAAATCCAAGAACATGTTAGGGACTGCAAATGAATAAGGACATGTGGTTTTTCTCTTTCTGTGATTGTGTGAGTATGCCGAGTATGATCTGTTACATGTCCATCCATTTACCTACAGATTTTATTATATCATTTTTTCTTACTGCAGAGTAGAATTCCATTGTGTAAATATACCACAAGTTCATTATCCGTTCATCCAATGATGGGCACCTGGGTTGATTCCCGTTCTTAGCTATTATGAATTGAGCAGCTATAAACATGGTTGAGCAAATATGTCTGTAGTGAAGCATGGAGCATTTAGGGTAAATGCCCAGTAAGGGAATAACTGGGTCTGTTTGTAGCTCTATATTTATCTTTATCAGGACTCTCCATACACTATTTCCATAGTTGTACAAGTTTATATTCCCACAAACAGTGAATGAGGGTTCCTCTTTCTTCACATCCTTGCCAACATTTGTTGTCCTTTGATTTTTAATGACTTGCTGGCATACCTGATAGGCAGTTCCAGGCCCAGACAAAAGAGATGGAAGAGCCTGGGGGGGGGGAGTGGAAGGGGAAGTTGGGGGAAAACAAATAAAAAATAAACATAAATTGAAGTGTTACCACAGAAACCTTTATCCATGAAGGTAGAATAAAATATTTAACCCTCAACAGGACTATGGGGGGAGCGCCTATGAAGGTGGGCCCTGGAAAGGGTAAGATGAAGCCTACACTTACAAAACTTTGGCTCTGACCTGTAACTCACAGTACTAGAAATGGGTGCTACCCACATTGAGCTGTTGATCAAAGGTTCCCAAAACAAGACAGGTTTCTGTCAAAGCACTTTATTATCCACCTGAGGTAAAAGGTAAGACCCTATTGTTGAGGACACCACACACTGCTGGACAGAACATAGAGAGACCTGTCTGGAATCCAGAAGAGTCAGACACCAGAAAGTTAACCTGTCTAGTCCTGGAAAGCACTACATGAGCTAGTGGGGCAAGGTGGCCAACAAAGGTACCAGCAACCAGTGGTCTAAGGTACTCAGACGCAAGCAGCCTGCACGCACACACCAGTGCAAGGGGGGCACACAGCCTTGTTGGGTAGCCAATAGCTTTCTGATTGGCTAAGAGATTCACTCAGTGGAGTGGAGCCCATATCTGGAATTGGGAACCAGGTCAGAATCTTATGGAGATAAAGCTTATGCTCTCAATGACAAGCCCCTACCAGTCTTTGGCCAAAAAGAGAGGCTGCATCCCTCAAACTCTCCCTAAACTGGTCATGCTTATCCAATTTAACCTATGCTGACTTCACTCTTCATTGAAGAATCTGTTTTTCTTTTTCAGAAGGTAGCCAGACCTGAGGAGATAAACCACAATCCCGTACTCTTGCCAAACCCCAGCTAAAACCACAGAGGGATGAAGAAGAGCAAGAGTGCTGCTTCCATGGTGAGCCTGACAATCAGCACCAGAGTGAAGGAGACAGAGGCAGAGGACACTCAAAACCTACCAAAGCAGAGATCCAGAGGCGCCCAAGAGCTCATCACTGAAGGAGATTTCAAACACATGGTTCACTGCGGCTCAGGGAATTTTGTGGAAGGCGTGGGGGTGGGGGTGGGGGTTAAGGAAGGGAGATTGTAAGAGCCACAGGTTGGGACTTCATACTCAGAGATATTTCCTCCCCCTTTCCCCCAGGTTCTGACTGCTGCTCTCACAAGGCATAGCTCACAAACCCATGGGTAATACCAACAACTCCACTAAAGAGACCCCCCAGTGAAATGGGGGCAGGGTCAAGGGAAAAGGTAGTACCAATACATGATGTATCCATACTAAGTATGCCTGAATTAAAAATAATGATAATTAAAAAAATACTAGAATATGAAAGGTCTGGGGCTGTAGCAGCCATCTTATGACCGTAAGGAGAGAGTTCTCGAACTTCTATTGAGAATAAGGTCAATATAAAGTCAATAAAAGAATTGAGACAGGTGTCAACTTCTACCTGCAAGTCTCTCCATTGTGTTCTTTACCTATATGAAACAATAAACATCCTTATCAGTCAGTAGAAAAAAAAAAATACCCCAAACGGCTGTCAATCAAAGGCTGTGGTGGTCTTGAATGATAATCACTTTTAAGCATGTCATTTGAACTGGACTGCATTGCTCCATAGACTCAAGTGTTTTAGTAAAATTGAATTTGCAGCTTCAACCCATAGTAGGCAGGCTCCTGCTACATACAGGGGGAATTGTCACTGGGAGCAGAGGTGGTTCCAACCTAAAGAGAGGGCGTCGGTTGAGCTCTAGGGTTGGTGTTTGCTTGCTGTAATTGTCTTTTCTCTCTCTCTTCTTGGATATATATATATATATATATATATATATATATATATATATATATATATATATATATGTGTGTGTGTGTGTGTGTGTGTGTGTGTGTGTGTGTGTGTATGTATAGTATAGGCAGATTCTTAGATTCTTCTGTCATTGATGGAACTTCACTTAGATCTGTAAGCCTGAAATAAATGGCCTCCCCCCAAACTGTCTTCCCTCCAATCCTGCTCAAACTACCCTATGATTGACCTAAGCCACCTTCCCGCACATCCATTTCCTTTTCCTCCTGAGCATCTGCCCCCCCCCACACCCACGGTTATGCATGCGGCACTGGGAACGGTTTGAGAGAACCGAAAGAATTCCAGGAGGAGAGCTGTCTCGGATCGCTAAACCAACGTTCTGTCACAGAGCTGCAGCCTCTTCTCTTTGTTTGAATGAGACGCGGACATTTTCACAGCAGAAAGCTTCGGAAGGGAAGTCTGAAAGGGTGGCCCCGGCTTTCTGGTCTAGTCAGCTGCAGGAAGGGCATGAGCTGACTTCCGACTCTGGCTGAGTCGCACACCTGTGAGATTCTGAGAAGGTGGTCACACGCCATGGGTCTGCTTCCTCATCTAAATTCAGGAAATCACATTTATGTAACTAAATACATAGAGAAATATTATTTTAGGGCATCCATGATATACTCTGACTTAAATTGTCAAAGTCCTATTTCCAAAGGTGAAGAAGAAAGAAATCAACATTACTTTTATTTTTAATAAGGCAATAATTTCTTTTTTTTTCTGATTTTTTTTTAAGATTATGTCATACTATGTAGTCTAGACTGGTGTCAAAGTCATTGAAATGTTCTAGTCTCAGCTTTCCAAATTCCTGGCTTCTATTTTTAAAATTATTTTCGTCCTGCCTTAGGTTTTCTTGTTTTTAAAATTATCCTTCCTGTTATTTCTCACCACATCCTAGAGCCAAAGGATATTCCATACCAACTCACTTCCCAGTGTCTCCCTTGCCCTACTTCACATGTCAGCAATCCAGTATAACCCATCCCTAGCTCTGCCTTTCCAGCAGTCAGAGTTACTTCTATATAAAAAAGAAAATCAAGCTGGACATGGTGGCACACACCTTAAATCCCAGCACTGGGGAGGCTGAGGTAGGAGGATTGCTGTGAATTCAAGACCAGCCTGAGACTAATTCCAGGTCAGCCTGGTCTAGACCAAGACTGTACTTTGAAAAAGCAAAAACAACCTCAGTTCCTTGTGTGGTCAGTGAGTGGGTGGGCGTGAGTGAATGGGACGGGCCCATTTCTGGGCAGGGAGGAGGGAAAGGATGGTACCAGAATGTCATGTTTACATATAAAATATGTCCGTATCTAATAATAATAATAATAATAATAAATAAACAAATAAATTAGAAATTAAAATAAATAACAAAAAGAAAATCAGACTACTTACAATTTCACCAGCCCTAAGAAGCACCCAATGATTAGACAATACACTTAGCATTAATTCTAAGCTTTTACCATCATCTGCTAAATCCTTGCATGACTGTATACTCTGCCTCTTGCTCATTAGGCTAGAAACACAGGTCGTCCCCGTTGGACCATGTATTCTCATTCAGTCTCAGAGCCTCTGTACCTGCCATGCCCTTTGCTTCATAGGCTTACCCACTACCACTGAACCCACTGCCTTTCTATTTGACTCACTCGGTCTTCCCTAGTGCAAACGCCTTCGGAATTCTGCCTATCCCTCCCCACTCACTCACCGTTCATCCTTTATAAGGACTCATCCCATCGTTGTCATCTTTATTCTGAGATTTTGAGAACTTCCTACCCTCCTTGTTATCTGTATCCCCAGCAGACATTCACTGAGACATTCAATAAACATTTGCTGAGTCAATGCATAGACTGTATGAAATCAACATGGTTTATTGGAGCATATGTATTGATATTTCTTCCTAGAATGTTGTTGGATTCTCAAAAACTCTGTCACTGGGTTGTTGATATGCTGTTAATAGTATCTGGACACTAAGGTCATATAGAAAACACTAAACATGTATCAGCAACAATAAGAATTTTCCTTTGGTCTAAAAAGGTCTAAAGGATAACTTTTATTTTATTTTATTTTATTTTTGGTTTTGTTTTGTTTTCGAGGTAGGGTTTCACACTAGCTCAGGCTGACCTGGGATTCACTATGTAGTCTCAGGGTGGCCTCAAAATCCTGGTGATCCTCCTACCTCTGTCTCCTGAGTGCTAGGATTAAAGGCCTGTGAGCCACCATGCCAGGCCAAGGACAACCTTCTTATGCTAATAACCATTTAACACTTTGGGAGCTAAAGGCCATAGAAGGTAAACTCATTACTTACAAAATAGGCTCATAGCGGCACAGAGAAGATTCTAGTCTCACTGCTACTAAAATCAGTTCTCTAAATGTGATAAATACCACCAGCAACACATCTTTTCATATTAGTCAGTCATAGATATGCAACCAGAAGAGAAAACCAGCTAAAATTAATTCCCTTAAAAGAGCCCCTCACTGAGTGCTTATGATGCTTAAACCATGGTCCATGTTAATTTTTCAAAAGCGTGCTGTAGTGTAGGTCTCTTTGTTTTCCAGATGAGTGAATCTCCAGTCAGAGGTCAGGTGAAATTTGAACCTAATCTGGTGTGACTCTGGAGCCTGAACTGTTAACTAATGTGTGGTAGCGTTTCCCTCACCCAGTGAACAGTGGGACCTTAGGCCAAGTCACAAGTGACAGGAACCACGGGTCTGGGCTCTGCTACAAGCTGGGTGTAGTCCTATTGCACGCCCTATACATTCATCTTGGTCGAATGACAGATGTATTGTGTCTTTAGCTATGAAAACCAAGAATCACTGTGCTGGCTGGCCACCAATTCTGTCAAGTAGGGGGAGAAACAACCAGAAGCCTACACTTTCATTATTACATTAGTAGTACCTCTCTCATTTATTTTATAAGCAATAAACTGTGCTTGTCTGCTGTTTCATTTAGAAGTTTCAAATGAGATTGAAGATAATGCATCCCATAATTTCTTACCCTTCCCTGTTCCACAGGCTCAGGCAGACTGATTTCAGGGTGAAATTTGCACTCTCTTGATTGATGAGGCTAATAAAGCGCCTTTATTGTGATATAAATAGCCTTAAAAATGTCCTCAAGAGTCAATATTGGTGCTTGATGGCCTTACACCAGCAAAGTCCTTGTCTCCAGCTGCACTAAAGCTTAATGAGTTATGTTTTTGAAAAAGTTTGTCATTGAATTTGGGTATTGATTTGTGTGGTTACAGGATGGTAAGATCCACATTAGTGACACAGGGGTGGAGAAAGCTATTTTAAAACCACCCATTTCCTTCACACACCTCACATATTCATCATATTTATACCTTCTGGATCAAGCAGCTTGTCCAAGATAATGGAGACTGTAGAACATATCACACAGGTTTTGGTTCATCAAGATCAAGGGGCATTTTTCTCTCCTCACTTTAGTTACAATGATATAGTAGACCTTTCCTAATAGGTAAGAGTGTACTCCCAAGTCTATCTCTGGGTCACACATACATACACAGACAGGCTCCCCACACACTCATGGAGATCAGTGAAAGTAAAATAACAAAATGTGAAACTCAAAGGACTTTGAAAACCTGGGGTTAAACTGTGATTGTTGAATTGAATGTATCATTTTTTGAGCATTGGGAATATTATAAATGGAAGGTTCTGGCACCTTGAAAACATCTTTATGATTCTATGTTTCTCTCGAACCTATGCCCTTCCGGTTTCAAAAGTTGCTTTAAAGTCTTTCCATGTCTCTTTTCTACCAATTTTTCCCATTTTAAGTAGGATCATCTCTTCCTGTTTACATATATATATATATATATATATATATATATATATATATATATAGTTTTCTTAGTCTTTAACCATATTTTTGTTTTGTCTTCCTCTGCCGCTGTATTTGCAGGACCAGGACAAAAAAAGACAGTGTTTTAAGAGTATTAGGATCAAATGAAGGGTTTATTACCTCCTTAGTTTCTTAGAGCCACAAAAGACCTCTGTTAGTCAAATCAATCCTGAGCAAGATTAAAAAAAAAAAAAAAAAAACGTGGGGTTTGGGGGTGGATGATGGTATCACAATACCTGACTTTAAGCTATTGTATATAGATCAGTGGAATGAAAGAGGAGATCCTGAATTTCACCCACACAACTGCAGCTTCCTGATTTTTGACCAAAATGCCAAAACTTCTCATCGCTTGACATACACCCTCATGAACAAACGTGGTCCTAGGAAAACTGGATAGCCACATATAGAAGGATGAAATTAGATCATCATCTCTCACCCTACACAAAAATCAACACCACAGACTTGGGGACATCAATCAACAGAAATTCTCCCAAGGACCTGGAAGTCAAAAATCCAAAAACAAATCAAGACGGTTGACAAAAACCTCTGACTGTCATGAGGAGAAACCCTTCCCTGCCTCTTTCAGCTTGTGTCAGCCAAAAATTCCTGGTGCTTCTTGGTTTATAGACAAGAACCTCCTTCCAGTCTCTGCTTCCATGTTTACATCACTGTGATTTCCCTCCATTTCTCTTTTTTTTGTCCCTTATGGAAACATTTGCTATTTTGTTTAGGGCCCACACTAATCTAGGGAGGTCTTTTCTTAAAATCCTTATCTTAATTACATCAGAAAAAAAGTATTTTTCTATAAAAGTTAAATTTGGGGCATTCATCTAGGTGGTTCTTTCTTTATTTGTGGCAAGAGGAGTTGTATCAATTTACACTAACCTACTTATAGGCATCCAGTGTAATTAACTCAAACATGCTGAGTGTGTTTCCTTTTTTTTTTTTTTTTCACATACTACAATGACATTACTGATATTACAATTGGCAAGATTATAAAAAATTATCTCCTACATAGAAACCAAGAAACTATACTAGGAGTTTTTGCCCCCATTTTTCTTTGAATGAAGCTACATATGATACAAAAATTATTTGAGTCTCTCATGATAAAAAAAATAAAAGAAAGCAAGGTTGAAAGTGATATTTTTATGACTGCCAAGCTAATCAGTTTATTCTGTAATTATTGATTGATTATAGTCGAGTGTGAATCAGGAAAGAAGAAAGTGCTGAATATTCATAAAAACTTTTATGTTCTAGACAGAAGACTACAGCACTTTGTTGTAGAAATGATGGAGCTGGCATTGCCCTCGATAATGATATCCTTATCAAAGAATAATGAAAGCCCATGAAAGCAGGAGGGCATGTTTTTACATGTTGGCAATGAATACAAATAGATCCTCTCAGCCCTTTTCAAATAAGGATCTTACAGGAACCAAGATAAAGCTTAAAAAATACACTCTTAGAGCAAAAGCTTCATAAAACAGAGCCTGGCCATTCTAATAAAGGGATGGGCAGATAGAGAGCAGAGCCTTTCACAGCAATTACCTGGGGATCTTGTTAAAAAGCAGATTCGTGGCAGTAGTTCAGTGGTAGATTCTGAGATGCTGTAATTCTCACAAGCTCTCAAGTAATGACCAAGGAGCAACAGGGCTGGCAAATCATTATTAAGTCACACAGCTAAAGTTGGCATGGCTTTTAGTCATTCAGTAGGCATTCACCGAGCTCCCACTGTACCCGTTATCATGGTAAACACAGTGAAAGGTGAAATAAGATTCATGCCCTCCAGGATTGCTGTCTGCCTTTTTGTGGCTTTGTTATTGTTGCAATAAGAGTAGACATCAGACTTCTGTATCAAGCAGTACTTGGGCAGAAACATAAATGTAATATTTTACAAATAGGAAAGCAATCAATCTTTATCAATATTCTAAGAGTGAATAGAATTGGTCTCTATCATAGGATAGAACCTCCTGGCAGGTAGGGCATTCTCCAAGAGATGACATGGCAGCACAACTCTTTTTATTTTAAATATTTTATTCATTTATTTGAGAGCGACAGAGAGAGATGAAGCAGATAGAGAGAGAGAGAGAGACAGAGAGAATGGGCACACCAGGGCCTCCAGCCACTGCAAAGGAATGGCAGACACGTGCACCCCCTTGTGCATCAGAGGAATCGAGCCTTGAACCAGGGTCCTTAGACTTCACAGGCAAGCGCTTAACCGCTAAGCCATCTCTCCAGTCCGGAAGCACAACTCTTGCTTGGATTTTAGGAGCAATATTCACAGTGGCACTTTTTGTTCAAGCACAAGGAGAAAAAGAAGAAAAAATACTTCCAGAAAAAAAATTGATTTATAGAAAAATCAATAGGTGCACTTATTTAATTTCATGCATTGCCAAATCAATTTCTGAAATCATGACTCTAGATGCTGAAGTTTTATTTCTTCTTCCTTCTCCTCTTCCTCTTCCTTCTCCCTCTCCCTTTTCCTCCTCCTTTTCTTTCACCTTCTTATTTATTTGACAGAGAAAGGAGAGAGAGAGAGAGAGAGGGAGAGAGAATGGGCGCCCAATTCCAGATGTGTGCACACGCTTGTGCATCTGGCTATTGTGGATCCTGGGGAATTGAACCTGGGTCCTTTGGCTTTACAGGCAAACGCCTCAACCACTAAGCCATCCCTCCAGCCCATCTTTCACTTTCTTTTCCTTCCCTTGCTTTCTCTTCTTTCATTGAGGCTTGAGTTAAGATTGAGGAATTCCCAGGCAGGATGGCGCCAAGGTAACTTATTCTGGGATGTTGTGGCGTCATTGTCAGTGTGAATCCTTGTTGTGGCAGTGATTCAGATGCTGGCTCTGTGACTGGAAACACACACTGAGCGTTATTACACATAGCATGCCTACATTATATACAGCACCAGGAGGGCTGTGATGTGGCTTGAGAACTTGCCCTACAAAGAATCTTTTCATACGTCTTCCACTGCGATGATGTCAAAGTCTCCTTAACATTTTCCTTGCCTGAAGATGCAAGGTAATATTAGTATCCTGACTGTTGTCCAATAAATTCTCACAAAAGATGAGCAATTATGGCCCATGGCAGAATTGGTACCTGATATTAATCAACCATTCTGAGGGAGTGACTGTTGACATGCAAGCTTATTTAATGTGAAGCATTCGACATACCCAAGCTGGTACTAGGCATGAATCTTTACCAATTAGGGGATTGGGGTTCTCAAGTCAACATGGGGTTCATTGTTATGACATCAATAAAGATGACAAATGACTCCTTGTGCCTCAAATGAATCTTTCAGTGTAAAGACTAAATTCCTTCAGATGCTCAAACGTTTCGCTTTAGCTCAAATGCGATGTTATGCAGTACTAGGATGCCTTGAATCTTCATAGATCAAATGAGCGTGCTGGTTGCCAAGTCGATTCTGCAGGATTGAACGCCCAACTGTTTCGCAAAGTGATTCGCTGTCATTGTCCATGCCTTTATTTTCCTCCTTAGAGGCGTATTCAAATCAATATTTTGCAGCACATATGGGACCTATTTTTAGACCCATAGTGCTTCTCATGACTCCTGAACTATAGAAATGGAAAGACCCAGCAGCAAACAAGCAGATGATGCTGTTGTCCTGGCAAACAGGCATGCTGTGACTCACTCATCCTGGGGCGGTGGGGTGCACTGTCGCTGCGCACAGCTTCTATGGGGTGCAGTCTATGGTTCCGTGAGAGTACTTTCACAAACCAGTAGAGAGGTGGTTTTATCAGTCCAAACTATTACCAAGATTTCTCCAAGTCTCTTCCAGTTACAAATACATGTGAAGAAATACTGGAAAAGAAGACAAACTCTCTGACCCGCGAACAATATGCTGGAACTCTCAGAATGAGAAATGACCTGAGGTCACAGTTATGATGAGAGATAGAAAAAGGTTGTGTAGTTCTCACTCTGAACTATACTTGGTAAAGAAATGTGTTGCTGTTTAATCTAGAAAGTGGTTTGAGGAAAGATGGATGCAGTAACTGACATGCACCACCAGGTGGCAGTGTTCCTAAAATTAATTTGGAATTCGAGACCTAACATATATATAATTTTTTTTTTCTTGTATTTGGTGCCACTTGAAACAGGCAAGTGAGTGGACAATCACGTTTGCCTTTAAACAGTAAATCAAGCCATTTGCTGAGTTTCTTCTCATGATTTCAATGATTCAAAAGTGGTGACATCACATATCCAAGTACATTCCAAATCAGTGAGAATCCCGCTCCTGGTTTTCTTAGAAATGTGGCTGAGGGCTGGAGAGATGGCTTAGCAGTTAAACGCTTGCCTGTGAAGCCTAAGGACCCGGGTTGGAGGCTTGATTCCCCAGGACCCATGTTAGCCAGATGCACAAGGGGGCATAAGCGTCTGGAGTTCCTTTGCAGTGGCTGGAAGCCCTGGCGCGTCCATTCTCTCCACCCCCCCCCCCATCTGCTTTTCTCTCTCTCTCTCTCTCTCTCTCTCTCTCTCTCTCTCTCTCTCTCTCTCTGTCACTCTCAAATAAGTAAATAAAAATGAACAAAAACATTTTTAAAAAAGAAATTTGGCTGAGCTGTTTGTTCAGAAGTCCCTTGGAAGTTCTGGATCATCTGTGCTGAATTTGAGGAGGTGGAAGGATATTTCATTTATGCTGTATGATCACGATAGAAACCAACAACACTGAGGTTGTGCTCAAATCATAGCAAAATAAGTACCCACGAAATAATTTTATCCAGAAGATATATTTGATCAAAGGCATATGCTAATACAGATAAAATGAGTATCTGAGATTTGGTTGCTAAAATGGACTTAACTTTAAGAAAGTAAAACTAGAGAAGGGAAAATGGGGGAGCAGGAAGAGCTGAAATGCAGATCCCTTGATTACAAAGAGGGCGGTCCCCATGAAACCCAGCCACTGTGTTCTGTTATTTCTGTTTCTGAGAACCAAGGAAAGCTGCGTAGAAGGTGTGTTGAGAAAGGTGAGAAGAAGCTGAGGAAACCTTTGAGAGGTAGACATTAGTAAAAAAAAAAAGATGAAAATGTAATCAGAGCTCCAAAAAGAGGCGGCGCACCCTTGGCCTTCCGTTTTATATCTTCCCCTCCTCCATCTCTGTCACAATACTTTCATCGTCATTTCCTCCCACAAATTCCAAGCTGAGTTATAGAATGTGACAGGAACGCAGAAGAGCCCTTACCACTGATGAATGGCTCCACGATCCAGTCCTGGAACTAAGGAGTCCTTCTGGACCGTGGAGGGAAGACTAGGCCTGCCTGATGTCTGATTCCCTAGGACAAAGTCTTTGACATGAAGATTTGCTCATAAAAGAACAACGTCGTCCTCCAGACACAAAATGGCCTGGATATCCATGACCTCACAGAGCCTGACACTACCTACACAAGACCATCAGAATAGGAGGAAAAGGTCATGACATCAAAATAAAAGAGAGACTGATAGAGAGGGGGAGGGGATATGATGGAGAGTGGAGTTTCAAAGGGGAAAGTGGGAGGAGAGAGGAAATGACCATGGGATATTGTTTACAGTCACGGTAGTTGTCAATAAAAAAATAGTTAAAAAATAGAAAACTGAAATAAAAATAATGAGCAGACAAAAAAAATTAAAATAATACAATGCTCATATAAAAAAAAAAAAAGATCTGGAGTTGGAACAGCCTTCCTGAGTTTGCACCACCTGAGGGCAAGGAGACCTCACCAGTCATTGGATGGGAACTGTCCTTGGCGAGATGGCATGACTTAGAAAGAAGCGCTTCCCAGGTCATTAGTATTCACCAGAGCTTGGAAATGTGTTCTTCATCCTGAATAGGGGAGGGGACAGTGTCCTGCAATTCCCATCACTGTGACCTGGATTTGCTCATCAAGGCAAATCCCCCTCACTGTTACGGCAGCACACCGACTGGTGATTCCTGAATCAGTTCTTTGGGAAGTACACGCTTACAGCGTGGACACCGGTGATTGTAGGAATGCAGTGTACCCGTTCCAGGTATACAAACATTATTAATCTCATGGTCCCACTGAATTATTTTACACTTATAGAAAATTTAAAAAAAATTAACATGCAATGAATAAAACATGTTCCAAGGGATATTCTACTCAGGCAAACACAGAAGATAGATTTTAGATTTGTAAAATTAAGGGACATTTTAATTTTAGATTTCACTAAGATTTAATTTAGATTCAGAAAACTCACGTACATTTTATCTGGACTTCCATCTGATGCCCTGGCCCTGTCTTCCACTTCTGAATTAACAACCCAGCCTGCGTGTCTGCACCTCTGCGAACCTGCAGGTTTTGAGACCCAGCAAGAACTCATTCCATGTTCTGACACATCCAATTGTTGGAAACTTCAGTTAGCAAAGAGATCTTCGTTCTACAAATAATGTTGATGTATCAATCTTAATTAATTTATTTATTTATCTTGTTTGGTTTTTTGAAGTAGGATCTCACTCTAGCCCAGGCTGACCTGGAAATCATTATGTAGTGTCAAGGTGGCCTCGAACTTACGACAATCCTCCTACCTCTGCCTCTCGACTACTGGGATGAAAGGCGTGCGCCACCACGCCCAGCTTAATTTACTTTCTTGAAGTTACAGTGCCTACCTATTGCAGTCAGGTTCACATTGCTGACAGAAATCACCCAATCAAGAGCAGATTTGGGGGAAAAAGGTTTATTTTTGCTTACAGACTCGAGGGGAAGCTCCATGATGGCAGGGGAAAACGATGGCATGAGCAGAGGGTGGACATCACCCCATGGACAACATCAGGTGGACAACAGCAACAGGAGAGTGTGCCAAACACTGGCAAGGGGACACTGGCTAGAACACCCATAAGCCTGCCCTCAACAATACACTGCCTACAGGAGGTATTAATTTCCAAATCTCCATCAGCTGGGAACCTAGCATTCAGAACACTTAAGTTTATAGGGGACACCTGAATCAAACCACCACACTTCCTTTAGTCATTTTGCTATACGTTATCACTTCAGATACTTGAAGACAGAATACGACGTGACTTAAAATCCCCTAATCATTTTTCCCCTTGGAATATATTCTAGTTTGACAAGGGTCCCGTTAAGCAGTGGACCAACAGAATAAGACAGCAGGCCTCGTCTTTGGCTGTTCAACTCTCTTGAACTTCCAGATCTCTGCTCTGGTAAGCCAGGCTGAGATAGGGAGTGGGGACCCCTACTCCCACATGGGCTCCCTTTTCCCTCCGGCCTTCCACAGGACTTGAACCATCTGTACTTTTCTTCTCTTCATCTAATAAAATCTATTCAATCTTAAAAAAGTATAGAAACCCAGTTCCATCTTAATAGCATCAGGTTCAGATATTTCTCCTTTATACCAGCAGTCTGAAGGGAACAGCCTCACAAGAGTTCATGTGCCATCCAACCCTTGTGCTATGACCTTTGGACAGCAGCCATCTGATGAGCTGATTTTTTTTTTTTCCATTTTGTTCTAAAGTTTAACATTATAGAATTATAGTGTATGAAATGTACTCGCTACTTGTCCAACATGGATACCAGAGCATGGATACTACTCCGTGCACTCTTGATTTCCTCTACAATCATCCGTAAAAGAGGAGCAAGCCAGGCCTTTACTTGGCATACTGAATACAATTTGTGTGTGTGTGTGTGTGTGTGTGTTTAAAAAAAAAAAACAAAGAACAAAACAAAACAAAAACAAAACAAAAACAAAAACAAAAAACCAACAGTGCAGGGCTGGAGAGATGGCTTAGCGAATAAGGCGCTTGCCTGAAGAGTCAAAGGACTTAGGTTCTATTCCCCAGGGCCCATGTAAGCCAGATGCATAAGTTGATGCATGCATTTGGAGTTCATTTGCAGTGGCTAGAAGCCCTGGCAAACCCATTCTTTCTCTCTCTCCCTCTCTCTATCTGCCTCTTCCTTCCTATCTCTCTCAAATAATAAACAAATAAATAAATAAATACATAAAACAGTGCACAAATAATTGCTCATTTCCTCTAAAATCTATTTTGTCATTAAGCGTTTTTCATGTCAGTTTTCAAATGCATTAGAATAAAATTGATTATTTCATGCCCTTGTATTTTTAGTTTTCTGCTGTATTTTAATTATGGCCCCATTTTTGCATATCAGGGATTTTTCTGCCATATCTTTTTTTTTGATCAATCATTGCTAGGCTTTCTACTTTATTAGCTTTTCAAAAGAACTAGTTTTTGAGCTTGCTGACCTCTTCTCTTATTTCCTTATTGTGTATTACATGAATTTGTTAAGATTGTCCTCTATCACTATATTCTGTAACTTAATATGTAGCTCATAAGTTTTGATTCATTTTTTCAAAACATATTTATTTATAATATATGGCTAAACTTTCTTCAAAAATCCTCTTAGCTGGGGCTGGAGAGATGGCTTAGTGGTTAAGGGCTTGCCTGTGAAGCCTAAGGACCCCGGTTCGAGGCTCGATTCCCCAGGACCCACGTAAGCCAGATGCACAAGGGGGGCGCACGCATCTGGAGTTCATTTGCAGTGGCTGGAGGCCCTGGCACGCCCATTCTCTCTCTCTCTCTCTCTTCCTCTTTCTCTCTCTGTCTGTCACTCTCAAATAAATAAATAAAAATGAGCAAAAAAATTAAAAAAAATCCTTTTAGCTTCATCACGAGACATTTTGGTATGTAGTGTTTTCATGAAGTTCTGAATACACTAGAATTTTTATTATGAACTGCTCTGATGCATTATTTATTTAGAAGTACATCTTTTAGCTTTTGGAATATGAGATGAAGGGAAGTTATTACATTGTTATCAGAGCTACTTATGAAACTTATTATGGGGCCCGTATTTAAAGTGAACCATTCATGCTTCAAAGGAATATATAGATTTTGCAATTTTTCTGTGTAGGGCTCTATGCATGCTCATGCTTAAGCTGATTCTGTGGTTCAAATTCTCTGTATCATCAACATTTTTTTCTTTTAGTAATATGGTCAGTTTATCTGGATATAAGTCAAAATTTGTCACTTAGGTACATATAAGTTTAGTTTCATTATCTGCTTTTGACAAATCAGTTTGGTGATGTTATTATTGATGTGTCAAATTTTTAATTTAGATTTGCCTCAAATATTTTACTCATTGTTTTGTTTTCAAATTTTCTATGTTCCACATGTGTTCATATTTAAAAACATGTATATCTATACCCACCCTTAAATATACGTGCCCAGTGGGCCTCATCGTAGATAATAATAATATAGTTGGATTAGAGTTTAATAAAATGATTATCTTTTTTAATTAATTAACTTGAAGGTAATAATCTTTTGTCTTCTGACCTATATTGTTGTTGAGAAGTTTGCTTCAACAGATTAATATTTCTTTTTAGGTGCTGTCTTCTGTTAGGTTGCTTTAAAAGATTATCTCTCTTTCATTACATTCTTTAATTTCAACACAGGCTGCTCTGTTTTTTCTCTCTCTCTTTACTGATACATATTTAGTTTTGGTAAACTCCCCCATCTAACTTGCCCTATTTTTCTATCTTGCTACCTTGCCTTTACCCTCCCACCTCTGACATGCCTCCTTTAGCTTTCCTATTATTTCACAGTTTTCAAGATATGCTGTTTTCCCTACCCTTGTCCCTTAAAGCCTCATTTCCACTCCCTCTCCTACGTGATCCTTGCCTGGCATCTACAGACCCATCTCTCAGACTATAATACACACATATAAAGATTCTAAGCTAGGACCTAGAGGAGTGGACATGTAGTATTTGACTTGGTGTAGCTGCATTACCTCCCTCACAATATAATATCTCCATTCCTTTTATTTCCAGCAAATTTCATTTTCCTTATGATTGAATCAAACTTCATTGCATGTATAATCGATGGACACCTAGGCCAATTCTATTTCCTTCTTATCATGAAAAGCACAGCAGTGAACATGGGTGAACAAGCGTTGTTCTAGAAGCATGTAGAAGTGTTTGTGGATATGCCCAAGAGTGATTTGGTTGGGTCATATGGTAGTTCAGTTTTTAATGTTCTGAAAAGCCACCACCACTTTCCCTAATAGCTGTACCGACTTACACTACAATCAGCAGTGAATAAGGACTCCTCACTGCACACATCCTTCCCAGCATATTGTTTTGAGATTTTCTTTTTTAAAAAATACTTTGTTTTTATTTATTTAAGAGAAACAAAGAAGCATAGGGAGGGGGAGAAAGAGAGAGAGAGAGAAAGAGAGAGAGAGAGAGAGAGAGAAAGAATGGGTGTTCCAGGGCCTCCTGCCACTGTAAATGAACTCCAGACACATGTACCACCATATGCATCTGGCTTACATGGGCCCTAGGGAATTGAACCTGGGTCCATTGGCTTTGCAGACAAGTGCCTTAACCACTAGATCATCTCTCCAGCCCTACATGTTTGTTTTTGATGAAAGCCATCCTAACAGGTTTGATGGAGTCTCAAAATAGCTTAAACTTGCAATTTCCTGATGGCTAATGATGTTGAATAATTACTTAATTATTATTAATCAGGGCTGGAGAGATGGCTTAGCAGTTAAGATGCTTGCCTGCAAAGCCGAAGGACCTAGGTTCAATTCCCCAGAACCCATGTAAGCCAGATGCATGAGGTGGCACATGCGTCTGGAGTTCCTTTGCTGTGGATGGAAGCCCTGGTGCTCCCATTCTCTCTCTATTTCTCTCTCTCTCTTCTTTCTCTCTTTCTGCCTCTTTCTCTCATGAATAAATAAATAAATATTTAAATACTATTGGCTAGTTTTGTCTCCTCTCTTGAGACCTCCCTGTTTGATTCCTTAGCCCATGATTTTATTGGACTATTTGTTTAAGTTTTGTTTACTTTTCTGAGTTCTTTTTATATGCTAGATATTGATTCTCTGTCCGATGGATAGCTAGCGAAGACTTTGTTCCAGTCTGTAGGCAACCTCTTCATTCAGTTAACTGTTTTCATTGCTGTAAAGACACTTCTGAATTTTGTGAAATCCTGTTTATCAATTGCTGACCTTATTTCCTGGGCAGCCAGAGTCCTATTTATTTTTATTTTTTTATTTATTTTTTTTGGTTTTTCGAGGTAGGGTCTCACTGTAGCCCAGGCTGACCTGGAATTCACTATGGAGTCTCAGGGTGGCCTCGAACTCACGGCGATCCTCCTACCTCTGCCTCCCGAGCGCTGGGATTAAAGGTGTGCGCCACCACGCCCGGCTTCAGAGTCCTATTTAGAAAGTTTCTACCAAATTCTATTTCTTTAGGATTTTTCTCTATTTTTGTTTCAAGTACCACTTTTGGAGTTTCGGATCTTACATTACAGTCTATTTGGAGTTGATTTCTGTGCAGGGTGAAGGTAATGATTTAATTTCATTCTTTTGCATATGGATATCCAGTTTTCCCGGTACCATTTGTTAAAGAGGTTGTGTTTTCTGCAATGACTGCTTCTGGCATTTTTCTTAAAAATCAGGTAGGTATTGCAAGAGCTTGTATTCTATCCTATTTTTGTATGTATGACCCTGTCCTATAGCTTGAAGTTAGGAATGGTGATACCTCCCACTGCCCATCCACCCCAGGATTGATTTGGGCATCTGAAGTCTTTTGCACCTCCAAATGTATTTCAAAATTTCTTTTTATTCTTGTAAAAATGGTATTATTATTATTACTATTATTATTATTATTATTAATTATTGCTTTGGTCCAACTCTGCTCGCCATGTCCATTTTTGATGGAGAGGTAGGGTTCATGGACACAATGGAAGGAGGGATATTGCCTTTTAATCCAGTGAAATTGTTTAGAGGTTTTTTTTTTTTTAATGAGGAATCGAGACACTTGTTTGTTCCCTGTTGTCATTATAGGCGTGTGTTTCTTCCGGTCACGGCGGTGATACAGCGTTTGTGGTTTTCCTTTTCTTCTCTTGCTTAACCGGTACTGTGCTTTCTTCTTCCGTGTGGCCTCCTGGGTCTTTGTACCTTTCTCTGAGTATCTTCTGTAGAGCTGGCTTAGTGCTAATGAATTCCTTGAGCCTATTTTTATTAGGGAATGTGTTCCTTTATTCTTCATTATGGAGGATATCTTGCTGACATGATATTCTATAAAGCAGTTTTGTGCAAGTGTAATTTTCTTCAGTCTGCTTAGACTTTTGAATTTAAAGTCTGTAATATCTGAAGTCTATCTGGTCTATTATCCTTTAGAATGTTTCTTGTTCCCTATTTTGTGTATTTTTTTTGTGTGTGTGCTGAAACCCCCATTAGAATAATTTTGGAATTCTCAATTAGTCTACTGAAGGCTCCTCATTTAATATGAGAGAGGGAGAGAGAGAGAGAGAGAGAGAGACAGAGGGAAAGATTCAGAACCTGGCCCACCTCATGCCAGGAGTTGCCTGGCAAGTGTGAAATTTGCAAGGGCAGTAGCTAGAAATTCTAGCAGCCACTGATGTTGTAGTAGTGACACCAATAGCAATCTGAAAGTGAAATTTCTCCCACTTTGGTCTAGTTCATTCTCTTCTCTTAGGCCTTCAATTAATTAGATGAGACCCAAACATACTATGGAAAATAATTTGTTTTTAATGTTAATCACTTCTAAAAAAAACCACTTTCACTAGAACATTTGAACTATTACTTCATTAAGAAACTGGGTATAATGGTCTAGTCAAGCAGACACTATGGAGACAACAATCACATGTTCTATCCTTTAAAGAACGCATAAAAATGCATAGAGGGCTGGAGGGATGGCTTAGTGGTTAAGGTGTTTGCCTGCAAAGCCAAAGGACCCAGGTTAAATTCCCCAGGACCCACATTAGCCAGATGCATAAGGGGGTGCACGTGTCTGGAGTTCGTTTACAGTGGCTGGAGGCTCTGGCATGCCTTTTCTCTCTGTCTCTCCCTTCCTCTCTGTCAAATAAATAAATAAATAATAAAATATTTTTTAAAACACATAGAAATATTAAATAAACAATATTTAACATTTTTGCTACATTCTGGATGTTTTTCCCAGATGTAAATTCCAGGTCATTAAATTCTACCTTTACTTGTGTTAGTCTAATTTGTAGCTTAATGTATACATTGATTCATTTTAGTGTGCCAACATTTTTATTTCAAGAAATTATGAATGTAAGTCATTGTAATAATCATCATTTATTGTGGTTTTTATTTTTTCTTTTATATCTTCACAATCATTGAAAGATATTTATAATCTTCTTGCTTGCCATACTGTCACTATTTTTCACTCTGAAATTATTTTGATGCATTTTGTTGCAGTTTCTCATAGTAGGGTTTTGTTTTTCCACTTAGTCCTGATTGTATGGAAGCTTTTGTTTTGCTTTTTTATTCTCTTTAGCTGAGGTTTCATAGTCCTTTTCCACAAAGAGCAGACTGTTTTAAACAAATATTTTATTTATTTATTTGAGAGAGATTTTAGTTTATATAAAGCCCAATGTAAGTCGATAAAATCTGTTGAGCCCTTTCAGGCAAGGTGGTTCATTGAAGGCCAGAGAAGTTTATTAGTATATATTTCTCAGGAAAACATAATCTGACAAGGGTAATGAAGGCAGTTTTCAGGTACCCAAAGATTTGTAAAATAGAAGATGTATTAGGATATGTTGGGGTGATTCAAGTGAGCAAAATTATATCCAGTTCATAAAAGTTATAGGCACATCAATTTTGGCCTGAAAGAGGATATTTTACACAAATTTCCCTATAAAAAATGAAATGCTTGGGAGGCTGAGGCAGAAGGATCCATGAGGGTTCAAGGTTAGCCTGAGACTGCATAGTGAATTCTAGGTCAGACTGGGCTAGAGTGAGACCCTATCTTGAACAACCAAATAAGTAACTAACCTGTTCTTGAAGATTTCAAGCATTGCTGCTTCTATCATTCATTGAAAATGCTTGGCTGTGATTCATTTTCTAGGGTCTCACCAAACAGGATTCCCAGGTTCCATAGCTAAGGGTCTAATTGAATCATTATCCTCCTCAACTTAAGTGAAACTTAAAAGTTTCTTTCTGATTCCTTTTGATATAATTATATCTGGCTGTTGATTTGAGGAGTCAAGATTGTATCTACTTCACCCAAGATAGTTTTATACAAACTGAAATGCTAAATTTAGCATATGTTGTTACTGCCTTAATTTCTCAGGTTAATATAGTTATTCCAGATGCCAGAAAACCTAAAATTCTAGGCCTGCTCCTTATCATGTTAATCACACACATTTCTATTATATACATCATCTGTGCTTTGAATAATCATATAATCTATTGATAAAAATTTGACTCTGGTAATATGTCATATAAGATTTCCTCCAGGGAACCAAACTACATTAAAAGTCTCTACCATTATTCTTTTTTTTAAAATTTTTTTTTATTTATTTGACAGAGAAAGAGAAAGAGGGGAGGGGTAGGGAGAGAGAATGGGTGCACCAGGGCCTCCAGCCACTGCAAACTAACTCCAGACACATGTGCCCCCTTGTGCATCTGGCTAACGTGGGTCTAGGGAATTGAACCGGGATCCTTTGGCTTTGCAGGCAAATGCCTTAACTGCTAAGCCATCCCTACAGCCCTCTACCAATATTCTTGGTTTTGTTACCAATGGTATTACAGTCTATAGTTTCCAGTGCTTTGTTACTATTCATCCAAACTGTTTATGATGCATTATTTGAGAAAAATAAGTTTATATGATCCCTAGAAAAGCTCCAAATCTGTCTGACCTAGTCCTGGGTCATACTTGATCACTACTTTCTCTTCTGATAATTAAGCTCACAGCTTGTCTATAATATTTCCAAGAACTGATGATAGGTCCTATATCATAGGATTAAGGTATTTATCTCCTTTCTTAAAAAAGATTTAAGTTTTTCTCATCTTTAATTTTCTAATCAATTATATTATTTTAAGCTTATAGTGATTGTAATTATCCTGATCCTCAAAAAATTTCAAATAAGTCTACAAGTGACTCTATTGGTAGGCCTTAGGACATATTTTTCCTGGCCAAGGACAACTGAAGTAACAAAATCAGATGTTTCACTATTCCTAGACGTCCTGGGCTTCATCTTTTCTGATGAGAATATTTCTCCTTTCCTCCGATACCAATTTCAAAATGGGGAAAAATAGTGGGCCTATGTCTGTCTTTTTGACTTAGTTTTGGCTTTCTTTATTCCTTCATTTAACTTTATTATAAAAGAAGATATAATTTTTCTGTCATCAGAAAATTTTCTCATAGTTGACCTAATTCTGTTAGGTCTTCCACATACTATTCAAGGATTTTCTGTAATTTCAAAATATTTTTCTTTGTCATATGTAATTATTGATATTTCTCCAAAAATATAAGTTTCTTCTATTTAAGAAGAACGGACTCCAACTGGAGTTCGTGCCCTCTGATCCTACTTAAACACATACACACAGAGAGAGACACACACCAGTAAGGACTGAGAAGATGGCTCAGAAGGTAAGGGCCCTTGCAGTGTAAGCATCAAGGTCTGGGGCCCTGAGTTCAATCCTTAGCATTCATGTAAAAATCTAGGTATGACTACACATGCTTTGTAAAAAATATTTTATTTATTTATTTGTGAGAGAGACAGAGAAAAGCAGAGAGAGAGAGAGAGAGAGAGAGATAGACAGAGACAGAGACAGAGACAGAGAGACAGAGAGAATGAGAGGGAGAGAGGCAGAGAGAATGGGCAGGGCAGGGCCTCAAGCCACTGCTAATGAACTCCAGATGCACGTGCTCCCTTCTGCAGCTGGCTCACGTGGGTCCTGGGGTATCAAACCTAGATCCTTTGGCTTTGCAGGCAAGTGCCTGAACCACTAAGCCATCTCCCCAGCCCCACACATGCTTTGAACCCCAGTCCTTTGAAAACAGGAGACGTGCCAGGGACTCAGTGTTCAGCAAGTCACACACACACACACACACACACACACACACGTCTGGATCAAGAAAATAATCTAGGGCTGGGGCTGGAGGGATGGCTTAGTGGTTAAGCTGTTTGCCTGCAAAGCCAAAGAACCCAGGTTTGTTTCCCCAGGACCCAAGTTAGCCAGATGCACAAGGGAGCGCACGCATCTGGAATTCGTTTGCAGTGGCTGGAGGCCCTAGGGCGCCCATTCTCTCTCTCTCTTTCTCTGTCAAATAAATAGAAACAACATAATAAAAAAAAGAAAAAAAGAAAAGAACAGAATCTAGATGAACAATGGAAGAGGATATCTCACGTTCTGCTCCGGCCTCTGTCCGCGGGGGGCGGGGCAAGAACATCTCCACGCCCACGTGCTGACCGTGTACAGACTCAGAGCACACCACAGATACAACACACAGAGCAAACACACCCGCAAATAAAATTGTCTGCTATTCATTGAGGACCCTCAGTCCACAGACCTGAATAGTGCTTTCTGACGCAGGTGACTCCAGCTGGCCTTCCCTGGATCACGATCACAAGCGCAGAGCTCGAGTCAATAAAATGTGAAGCTGTACAAAAATCGTTCTTTCTTTTCCTGTTTTTTTTTTTCTTTTCTTTTCTTTTTTTAAGCAAAAGTCCTACATGCTGCTACATTTAAAGGGAATTGGCCATTTTACCTTTATAGTCATTCCTAATTGTAAATAAAAGGAGTTGTCTTGTGGGGGAGGGGTACAAACCAGTGATCAAAGAACACATATAGAACCCTTAATAAATTTCATTCAGTTTCTAACTCCGTGGGAAAAGTCCTAGAGAGCTAATGACACCGTAAGCTAATAATAAGCCACCCAATGCCTTTGTTCTGTGTAATCTCAAAGACGACATTTGCTTGCCTTTTTTGCAAAAAAATACATCTGTCAGAGTAATTTAACATGTGATTGGTAAACAGAGAGGGGTCTCTTGCAGAATCAGAATAAATGAGTAAATGGTATTGGACAATAGTTCCCGCTACGTTTCTAAAGAACAAACAGCAACTACTGATTTTGGACAACAGCACCCACTGCATGGTCTGCAATCACTGAAGTGAACAGCTATGAAAAACTAGTTGTCATGGGAGGCCCCCAGCCGTGCCTTGCTGGGATACAGTCACAGAACAAGTGATTGCATAAGACCATCTATTCAGCCCTTAATGAGCTGCTCTTAGTACTCCTCCAGTCCACCCTTCTCCTGGGCAATTATATGTAGGGCTAGCAGTTTGAGTACATACTTTTTTCATATATATATATGAGAGAGTCTGAGAGAAAAAGAGAGAGAGAGAGAGAATGGTTGTGCCAGGACCTCCAGCCAATGCAAACGAACTCCAGATGCATGCACCACCTTGTGCATCTGCCTTACGTGGTCCTGGAGAATCTAACTGAGGTCCTTTGGCTTTGCAGGCAAATGCCTTATCAGCTAAGCCATCTCTCCAGCCCTGAATACATACTTTGCTTGTATAGAGAGAGGGATCCTGTGCAGAACTGTAGCGAACACATCACAGCATGGCCCTCATCCCCTCTATGTGAAGGCTCCAGAACAGAGTGAGGTTGTGACCAGGAGAAGAAGGGAAAAGGACACAAGGAAAGGAGGTGGGGAAGGGAGTGGGTGAGGGGTGGTGGGCGCCTCCTGCCTTTCCTGCTCCTAACTTGAAATTACAACAAATCCAAAAGGCTTGCCCTGTGACTAAAGGAGCATTTGTTCCCGACCATTAAACTGGGCTTGCTCACCAGAAGGATTTTACAATCTCTTTGACCATGCTGAAAATTTGAGGGTGGAGATAAGCCCTTTCACTCCTCTTTTTTGTTGCCCTGCAAAACCATTTGAGAAATTGAACCTTGGGCATTTGTCGGGGGGTGGGTGGGAGGGGGATAATGCACATTTTGCTCCCTTTCAATGGGTATGGAGAAGATGTCAGACCTATAACAATTCTACTTAGTTCTTGCCCATTTTCAGATCTGGGGTGGGGTTGGGCAGCTCCGTGTTATCTGAGAGGTGCCAGCTGTTGCTATTATAGACAGCATTCAGTGGTTCATTTATCTGAGTGTGCACTGTGACTTGGCAGAATCTCAGGAAGGGGACTTTGTTGTAATGGTGATGCACTTCTTTTTTGATGGGGTTCTTGAATAAATATCTTAAAAAAAAAAGATTCTCTGACTGGAAACATTGCTTGTACACATACAGACCTGAGAAATAGATGAAAGTCTCCTGCATACTTCTCTCTCTCTGTCTCTCTCTGTCTCTCTCTCTCTCTCTCTCTCTATATATATATATATATATATATATATATATATGCATATATATATATATGCATCAATGCTATAGTTAGGAAGGTACGTACATATATATGTATGTATATATATATATATGCATTGATGCATTGATTATTACTCAGGGATATGTAAGTTAGAAGCAATAACCACATATATCAATTTGATTGCAATTAACATGTTTAATTATTAGATGATGTACAAAATGTTAAAAATGTACAAGGCTGATTCAAAAATACACAGGCTTCATTAAAGCCATTTAGTGTGTTTGACGTAGTAAATTATGTCCTTTTGACCTCATAAGTGTATCAGAATTTCACATACTTCTCTTTTATAGCAGGGTCCTGAATTTAGTCATCAATTTCATTTAAATTAACATAAGAAATCAAGGCCTGGAGTTTATTTAGGTAAATAGTGGGGATTTTTGGCTTTAATTCCTAAAGTATAAATAGATATCTAATTAATAAGTTAGATAATTATTGTGTTTTAAAATAGATCTTCACGATCATTACATAATTGACTTTGGTATGTACACCTATTGATTTAAACAACATTTGGTTTAAATAATTGGTTTAAGCTGTGGAATAGGAAGCCACTTGCCAACATTACCGATGCAGCATTTTTATTACGAATTCAAGTGAATTTACTCAAATATCAACTACATAGGATCAGAATGTAACGTGTAGTATACCAGTGCATCTGCATTAAGGAGAGGATGAGAATCCCAGGAGGGGCCGGGTCTGAAACCATGCTCTATTTTCCACCTTTATAACATGTGTTTAGAGAACCGCCTGCCACAGTTCATTTTCAGTCCTATCATTTGTAAATCCTTCCTTACATTAGACTAAGGCTCTGAAGGTAGAGAGCTGAAATTCCAAGGCATTACAACCAAAATTCTTAACAGTTTACTGGGGTAGATCTTATGAGCACTCCATTAGACTGTTAGAGTAATATGCACAGGTTGCTGTGGGTTATAAAGTACCATGCTTCGAAGGAGAGGGGGAAAGATTGTTAGAGCCACAAGTTGGGACATTATGCACAGAGACATCGCCTCTCCCCCATAACTGACTGCTGCCCTCCACAATGCATGAACCATAATCCTCATGGGATTGGCCTGCGTCCACAATGATGAGGGCCTTGTAGGAAAAGGGGTGGGGCTGTGGGAAAGCATGGTACCAACATGTGTTGTTTACATACTGAATATGTCCATATCTAATAAAAATAAATTTTTTAAAAGCACCACACTTCTGCCCGGCATGGTGGTGCACACCTTCAATCCCAGCACTCGGGAGGCAGAGGTAGGAGGATCACCATGAGTTCAAGGCCACCCTGAGACTGCATAGTGAATTCCAGGTCAGCCTGAGCTAGAGTGAGATCCTACCTTGAAAAACCAAACACACATACACACTTCCATATCTCCATGTGAGTAGTGGTGTAGGCATAGGATGGGATGGGGATGCCTGGAAGGAATGGACTGAGGAACATATGGACCGAGTGTCCAAGAGCATGTGGAAATGCCACAACACCTAGGAATGGGTATTATGAACTAAAGCAAGCATACATGTATCAGGCTCCCAGATACCTGAGCAAGATTCTCTGGTGTGGGAACACATGCATGTAATTCAGCAGAACCTCAAGAAAAAAGCTTGTTATCTTCTTTAAATTCTTAATCATCCAAGTACTGATTATGCCTCTTGCATGTGTTACTTCTCTCTCTTCCCTAAAGTTGCTTGATTTAAAAAAAAAAAAAACTGATTTATTTATTTATTTATTTATTTATTTAAGAGAGAAAGAGATAGAGAGAGAGAGAGAGAATGGGTGCTCCAGGGCCTCTAGCCACTGCTAACGGACTCTAGACCCCCTTGTGCATCTGGCTTACGTGGGTCCTGGAGAATCAAACCGGGGTCCTTAGGCTCCGCAGGCAAGCGCCTTAATCACTAAGCCATCTCTCCAGCCCAAGTTGTTTAACTTTCAATTGGGGGAGAGGATGGGAGAAGGACAGACAAATCCGAATTTTCGATGGAACTCTGGGTGACTCAGTGGTAGTAAGCTAACATGCGTTGAGGCGCTGGGTTTGGTGATAAGCACCACTAATTAATTAGAATAAACAGGACAAATGGATGTTTAGAATTCCAAATGCGACTTAAAAGTCTTTGGCATTTGAGTCCTTGCTATGCTTGAAGCTCTCCAAAGCTGGAGCCCCTTGGTTTCCTTTGAGACCTCTCCAGGCTATCTCAGCACTGCCCTACGATGTGACTCTCCGGCTTAGCTAAAGACTCAAGCCAGCCATCCAGCCACAGCAAGAGGAGAAACTCCATACTTAGGAGAGCAGCTCAGCAGGGTTGCTCCTGAATAATGGCTCTGAATTATGCCACATGCTATGGAGAGCTTGCTTTTTTTTTCCTCTCAGAAAAGATGACTTATCAAACTGTGCTATCTCGTCCCTAAATTGACTAGGCAGAAGAACTCAACAAGGATGAAAATAGCTTTGGTGCTGGAAAGTGCCCATGCATCTCCCAAGAGTGAGTGCCGTAGTTACAGAGGAACAATATCACCAACCTACAATCCCAAACTGTCCCATTTTCCCTAACCCCGGCTACTTTTTCCAACTTCAGCACAGTACTATGCATTATGACTCTGTAATTTTTTGTGTAGAATAACACTTACATATAAACTAATAACGGATATAATTCATAACAATATGAATTTTTATAGAATGACAGCTGTTTTGTGTTTACCAATTCATAGAAAACTTGTGTGTGGAATTACTACAGTATTCAAAGAAGCATGAGCAAGAGGTTAACTAGAATTTCTTGTTTTATTTAGGGCTGAAAAATAGTTCAAGGGGCAAATGGGCCCCCTACCTAGGACCATCTTAACTCAGTCTTATGAAATTTCTTTAGATATTAATCTAAGTGATAATGTTTACAGTACTTAGCAACTACAAAGACATTAACTTGGTTAATGATCTCTGGTATTTTTCCCATGTAAACAAGATGAAAGAAAAGTGAAAAAAAAAACAGGATAAATTTTATATAAAATTCATTAAATAAAGATCTTATAAGCCTGGCATGGTGATGCACAGCTTTAATCCCAGCACATGGGAGGCTGGGGTAGGAGGATCACTGTGAATTTGAGGTCACCCTGAGACTGCATTGTGAAGTCCAGGTCACTCTGGGCTAGAACAAGACACTTAGTTTGAAGAAAGCAAATATTATAAAACATAGGTTTCAGAGCACAAAACCTAATCAAGCAATGAGAGCTCTTACTCTAAATAAATAAATAAACAAACAAATACATAAATAAAAACACAAATCTCACAAAATAGCCCATGTGGAATGACCTGTGCTCTTAACCTATCACATACACAACCTGAGGGTTTAACCTGAGATTAATAGAGTCCTTGCGAGGCAGGTGCAAACTTGATGATATAGACAATAAAGCAATGTGCCAAGGACAACTGAGAATGGAGGTAGTGATTGCAACCTAAATATTTAATTAGGCTCTTTATGCTATTTGGCTCATTATATACCCTGTTTAATTTAGAAACAGACTGTAAATAAGAGAAAATGGAATAAAAATATAATCACAAAGCCTTAAATTTGTTGTAAGCAACCCACCAATGTCAACATCAGTTGCCCAACATTTATTATATGTGTTCTACCCTACTGGTTAAAATTATCTTACCAGGTGGGCTGGAGAAATGGCTTACTGGTTAAAGCATTTCCCTGCAAAGCCAAAGGACCTCAGTTCAATTCTCCAGGACCCATGTAAGCCAGATGTGCAAGGTGGTGCATGGGTCTGGAGTTCATTGCAGTGGCCAGAGGCCCTGGCATGTCCATTCTCTCTCTCTCTCTCTCTCTCTCTCTCTCTCTCTCTCTCTCTCTGTGTGTGTGTGTGTGTGTGTGTGTGTGTGTGTATGCCTCTTTCCCTCTCTCAAATAAATAAAAGAATACAAAAAAAACTTATCTTACCAGAACTCAGAAGGAATTTACCCATTCATAAGTTAAACCCCTTACAGCTTCCCATTCCTTCAGAACCCACTATGCCCTGATTCATCTGCAACCTAAGCTGATTGGTCTCACTGAATGGTGATCATCTTTCCTGCCCCAATTTACGCTCAATCCCAATGGCTCTTTTACTGCCATATCATACTTGGTTCCCTTCTCTGAGGCATCAAAATATCCTTGTCCCTTCCCCACTCTCTACCTACCCACATCCTCATCAGAGTGTTCAAAGTACCCTCCCCATAGTCGGTAATGCAAGGCGGTCCTTGAGGACAAGAGAAGAAAAAGAGTCGCAATTTATATTTCTTTCACCTGAACTTCAAAGTAAGTCATGCTTTAAAAATATTGAAATATCCATCAGTATGAGTTTATGCAGGCAATTTATATACAAATATATGCATAGTTAGAGCCTGTTGTACAGAAATGTTTGCAGTCTACTGCCTCCAATCTCAACTTAACTGTCGCTTCTTTATAAATGTCTTTCTTTATCAGTCAAAGACAACAAAAGCAGTGTTGACCCTCAAAGCACCACATACTTCTGTGAAGCATTAGGAGAGTTATAATTTCACATTTATTTCTGAAGCTTTTTGAATGATGGCTTTTCTCAGTCACTATACTCTCATGAGGACAGATACTGAGGTCTATTTTTGTCACCTTTTCACTTTATAATGCCTAGCAAGTTGACTAACTTATGATAAGTACTTAATAATTGTCTCTAGTTTTGAAACACACACACACATATATTTATGTATTTATATTTGAATACATACACACACAGACACACACATAAACACACACGCACACACTTAAATATTGGCCAAGATAATAATCTAAAGCAAATGGAGGACTTCACTTTTTCCATCTACATTTGTAACCCGTACGCTCCGTGTTTTAGCTCCTTTTCCATTGATTTTTCGTCAACGGTGTGTCATGTGTTTATTTGCTACAGACGTGTCAGGACAAAGCTCAAATGTCAGCTGGGTCCATGATGCCCACAGTAATTGCAAAACTGTTTGCTGTAAAGCAGATTAAGAGGCCCTACTCAGCGAGCAGTGAGCCAAGTTCTTCCCCTAGTCGTTTCAGGAACATGTGGCAGGGCTCGGTAATGTGATGGATAACATATGAAGTGCAGAGGGCTGTCCATATGCTGCTGCAATTTTCCCGTGCAGGGTATGCTCTTTGGACTTAATAATGGTGATTTAGGACACTGGTGAAAATCCCAGTTCTCTTTAGGTCTCGTTCAGAATCCCCAGGCGGGGATGGTAAAGCTGTAATCCCACTCTGCTGGAAAGAACCTGTGAAAAGTGGCAAACAGCCCCGCATGCCTGACTGGGTTGGACCCGCTCAGTTCAGTTTGCGGTGCTTGTCACAGCAGGGAGCCGCCGTCACTCCTGGAGCCATACGAGTGGAGCGGAAGATGCAGAGAGTTACATAAAGCCCTTTGGATTTGGAGGAAGGTATGTTGATGGGTTCCTACTTGAAACTTACTGATAATAATCATTAGAGACAATATAAAATCTGTATTTGGGATTTGAGAGGGGTAGTATGTGAAATAGCACTGCCGATAAGATAGTTCCTGGGCTTGTGAGGCAAAAAGTGGGGTGTTATAAAATAGGACTACCAGATATTAAGAAATGTCACTATTTGCTGAGAAAAAAAAAACCCAACAAATGACCCATAATGGTACATCTTGAAACAGTACAAGCAAGTGAGAAACTTCTTGAATGAAAGACTAGTGTGATAACAAACTGGAAGTGTTATCAAACTTAATAGAAACAAGGGAAAGGAAAGTGCTAGAGGAATGGCTTGCATAGTCTCAGGAAGACAAATACGCCCTGTGAGAGACTGTCATGTGGAGAATTAGGTAACCTGTGAAGCCTTAAAGGGCAGCCCTGGAGCATGTGGAGTGATGCTTCAGACAAGAGCAACTCCAAGTATAGAAGGAGCTTGTTAGGAGTTTGTGACGACGGTATAGGCAACCTCAAAGGTGGCCGCATGTCTACCACTGGAGGGCCTCGCTCAGAGATCCTATTAGCGGATTCCAAGTCTTTCAGTTCTTCAGAATCACTTGGAGAACTTCATGACTCTGTTCAGGCGTGTATCCATAGTGATTGGCATGCCTAGACAAAGTGTGGAGGTCTAGGTGATCATTCCACGAGAGCACAGGCTAAATTCATGCAGGGTGATGAAGGAGAAATATAAGGGTCCCTTCATGCTTGAAACTATGACTCAACCTTTCTTTATAACACAGGGACAGTAACAGTGAGACTGACATAAGGAAGTAGGGCATCACTGAAGATTAAAAAAAATATTTAATCTATTTATTTGAAGAGAGAGAGAGAGAGCAGAGAATGGGTGCTCCAGGGCCTCCAGCCACTGCAAATGAACTCCAGGTGCATCTGGCTTATGTGGGTACTGAGGAATCAAACCTGGGTCCTTAAGGTTTTGCATGCAAGCATCATAATGGCTAAGCAATCTCTCCAGCCCCTCACTGAAAAATTTGAAATCCTTCATGATTTATGAAATTTTCAGTGGAAATTTTATTAAGAAACATAACCAAAAGTGAAATGTTTGCCAGGTACTCTTGTGCTCAATACTGTTTTCTCTTGTCAGGTTTGTTAATGCCACAGTCATTGGCAATAAAAAGAGATAAAAGATCTTGCTAGTCATTTCAGATAAAACAAGTAGGGCTAGAGAGAGGGCTTAGTGGTTAAGGCACTTGCCTGCAAAGCCAAGGACCCAGGTTCGATTCTCCAGGACCCATGTAAGGCAGATGCAATGGCTGGAGGCCCTGGTGCACCCATTCTCTCTCTGTGTGTGCCTCTTTCTCTGTCTCTCAAATAAATAACTAGAAATTAAAAAACTAAAAAAAAAAATTAAAAAACGTAGTAATTACATTATACTTAAGTAAAATAAATTGCAAAATCATCTCAGAAAAGGAAAGAAAAGATATCAAAAATGGAAGTAAACAACAAAAGAACTATTACAAGTAAAGTGCATTTGGCAACGTGTCTGGCATGGAGATAAGTAATTAATATAAATGTGTACTTTGTAAGACATTCTCAACTTTCTTAGTACATAGAGAACATTTAGGAGACTTGTCATGTCATCATGTATAAGTCAAGGCTATCCACCAGAGACTCTAATGTAGTTGTTCATGAATGAAGCCCGATATTTGCACATTTAATAAGGCCCAGCTCTATAAACTCCCTTTAGAAAAACACTTTTAGAACACTCGCCAACGGAACTTTTCACACTGATGGGAATGCTGCATATTTAGCTGTTCAATGACGTGGTCACGAGCTACATTTGGCTGCCAAGAGTGTGAACAGAGAAAACTACAAGTGAGGAACTCGACGTGGAATTTTGTCCAATTTCAATTACTTTATGTTTAAACGGGCCGTGTGGCGGCCATATTGGAATTCAATGCAGAATAATATTTTATTTCTGGACAAGATGAATTCAAAGTTTTCCTTTGCATTGCATCACTACAGTGAGAAAACAAGAAATATTATCCAAATCCCAATAAGAATAGCGTGAAATAACATTTTTTTTTCCTGCAGAATGTTTCTATCTAATCCACGAGGGCTGGCTGCCAAGAAACTCACCCTAGAAGCAAAAGTGATTTCGAAGTGTCTCGTGGATGGAGTTAGTGTGAAGTCTTCTACCACAAAGAGCATAAGTGCACAATGCGCATTCTCCCAGAAGGGATGACACAGCGGATGTCAGTCAAAGAGTACTTGGATTCCTGTGGTCAGGGCTCAAGGGGTGTGACGGCTTGTTGACATGGGACATGCTCTGAGAAGCATTTGGATAGTAAAGGCAGAACACACATGCACAAAGACAAAGAGACTAAATAGATGGAGATGGCAAGGCCAAGGCTGGGAACTGAGAATTTGGATGGAGGAATCAGAGTGCATAATCATGTCAGAATAGCTCGCACCCGAGAAGAAAATAAAATGAAGGGGAAGTAGGGCAGAAAAAAAAGGAACATTAATAGATCCACTGCTTCCTTTGCCCCAGAGACAAAGGTTCTTTCTGCAATTCGCATTAGCATTTTGGCATATGAAAATGAATTCAAGTGTAGTCTATAATAAATCACAGCTCTCCACACTCAGATCTTAGATGGTCTCCTGTGACTGGTAATAAGGAGTCTTTGGGAATTGAAGAAATTCTGGGATTGGGTATATACTCTTGTCCCTGGATTGATTCTGATGATGTTCCATGGCCTGGACAGGCTGGTGAAGTTGCCTGGCTTGTGAGAGGACCTCCCCTAAAAAACCGGGCCTGGACAGCAAACTGTAGGAGGACGTAATTCTGGAGCCAACAACTTCAACTCTGTCTCCAGTGATGTTAGCTGATACAGAGGGCTCAGTCATTCACAGTTTTGTTCCTTAGGACTCACTTTGTAATCCAAGTTGGGGAATTTTTTTCCCTATTGTAATGTTCCATAAAGCTATCTTCTCCATAGCATGTCACTGTTTGGAAAATTTGGAAGACTTCAATTTGTACATTCCCACAATGTTAGTAATGCAAAATGAGAACTCCTAGAGTTACAATATTAAAAAAAAAAAAAAGATCTATTTGGGATTAAAGTTCTGACTTTTTCTAATTCCTAAGCCCAAACACATTTTGTAATGCCGTACTACTCCACCGATTATACCATGCTGGTAAAGGATTTCTTGAGAGGCTTAACAATTTAATTAAAAAATGAAATTTTTTTTGCATTTTCTGTGGTTAGTTTCTCAGCATATCATTTCATCTTTTTTTTACTGTATGTTTTGTTTGGACTGTCTGAGAGATAGGCAGAGAGAGAGAGAGAGAGAGAGAGATTTCAAGGCAATAATATTGCTGGATATTCCAGCCTTGATAAAGTCATAAAATTGACATCTAGTTCTAGCAAAAATCTAGATTTTTATTTCTTTTTTCAGTATAGAAAAACGTGAGTAATATTGTCTCATTTGAAATCAACCCTGGGTCACTAATTCAACCAGTATGCATGGAGTGCTTTTATCTATCAGACATTTTCCTTGCCACTTTAGATATATGAGTGAACTTGAGGAATTCCCTGTCCTCATGGGGTATCTACCGCAGTGAGGGTCCTAACCACCAAGCACCGTCTATGTCAAGTAGCTGGCAGGAGAGGAGCATGTAGGGATTGTCTCTAAACAGCACCAAGGCCACAGGGAACTCCTGCAGACAGTCAGTTCTCTCACATACCACCTCAATGGCCTTTCTCAGCTCAGCTGTCTGTCACACTGACTCCTCACTTCTAACTTTGTAAAAGACCCCATGCAGCTCTAAGATCCCTGGGACATTAGATGCAAACTGTCACTGAACCTACCTTTATACCACAGTCACCCAACGCTTTGTCAAGGTATGAAGTCAACATATCTTGGAAGGGCATAGCCGTTGCTTGAAATTCTGCAAGCATGGTATGTAGACCACATTCTGGCCTCTTTCATCCTTCGGTTGGGGCTGGGTGCTGGTCTCACGAGCCTGACGTGGGTTTGTCTGTGTTCTGTCCTGGCCTCTCTCAGCCAGAGCCCAGCTCCACATGGTAGTTGTGCCCCATCATTACAGCCTTCTCTTCTCATGTTAAATCAATAGTTTATGACATGTACAAGGGAAAGCTGTAAATTTAATTCCGTCCCCTGCAGTGCAATTTCTATCTTGTTTGCTGGCAACATAATGAATGTGTTTGCCCTCCAGACCCCCTGCCCCGCTGAGCAATTGGAGGATAAAGAGAGAAAAAAAGGATAAAACACAATTAGATAGATGTTTTAAAACTGGATTCATCAGAAACTCACCTGAAGACAGGCAGATGTCTGTTATATGCAAACTTATTTTTTTTTTCATAAATCAACTAAACAGAAGATGATAATTAAGGGGAAAATGGACTTTATATGCCCTTGGTAAATAAACAGAAGTCCACAATGGTTGTGTTCAGTGATGAGAGAGATGTGACCAGAGCAGGCTGGTCTTTGCAGGCTGGAATTACTCTACCACATGCGCCTTAGTTGCTGTCACTCCCACCTTGCTCTCATGCCACGGCTATGGCTAGTGCCCTGTCACTAGGGGCTGGCACTGCTGACTCCCTAGATCCTGAGCACGGTTGGCATCTTCTTGTCCTTGAGCTCTCATCTACTTTACCACTCCACCCCGGCTCCCCCGATCCGTTCAGCTCCACTGTATAATCTCTATTATCCGAAGACAATTACATATTTTTGTGTACTGTATTGTTCCTTTCCCCCAATAAAAGAGGAAAGGCAAGTTGGTGAAGGCAGTGAATTCTCATATTTTATTCTCTGTTAGGCTCCAGTGACTATCACAGTAGTCACTGCTTAATGAGTGAATGATGTATTGAGTTGGTAGCACACCCAGGCAAAGTCGAGCAAACTTCCAGTAGCCTCTGCTAACAGAACAATCCCTGGGTTATCTTGTCACACTGCCAACCATAGTGTACTTAACAGGCATGTTTGCTCCTTCAGATCCTGTGGCCTAAAGTTAAAACAAGGAACCTATTCAGCCCAGAATTAAAGCAAATTTTCAAAGTTTTATTTATTTATTTGTGAGACTCAAAGAGAGAGAGGGAGAGAGAGAAAGAGAGAGAGAGAAAGAATGGGCATGCCAGGGCCTCCAGCCACTGCAAACAAACTCCAGACACATGTACCACCTTGCGCATCTGGCTTGCGTGGATCCTACAGAATCGAACCTAGGTCCTTTGGCTTTGCAGACAAGTGCCTTAACCGCTAAGCCATGTCTCCAGCCCAGAATCTAAGTATTTTATGTAATTGTGATGCACATAAGTAAAGTCATGTTTCTTCAGAACGTTATTTGGGCTGAAGGGTTATTACAAAAATCCACAACTTTAAAAGGTAGAGAGAAAAGTGTGTGTAGTAAACACGTCATATAGACAAGAAAGAATTTGGAGTAGTATATGAGTATTGTATTATTTTTTTCACTTTGTCCATATGTCTTTGATTTGTCTATCTTCAGTCCCTTCATCTGTCCGTCCAGTCATCCACTGATGCCACACTGAGCCTGCATCACTAGATGTAAATAGCGATTAAGTTACACACTGATATACACAGATGCATTCTGGTTATGTTCTATTTTCAACGTTCCCTGGTTGCGCATGAATTATTACACAGATCCAATTCATTAAAAAAAATTGCTAGAGACAAATCTATGTGTAAATATAAAGACCGAGGACGGAATGGGGAGCGAGAGAAACAGCCATTGCAACAAGGGGCAGTGGATCACAGGGAAAGGAGCAGGTATGAGGTCAGCAGATGAAATAGTGGGACCTGCAGAACGGCAGCATCGAAGAGGGTATGACAACTTTATCCCAGGGTTTTCGAACAGCTTGACCCCAAGATGCTAGGATAAGCAGGACTGTTTGTCTTCAAGTTGCCTTAAAAACTATTTCAGGATATGTTGTTCATACTGTTCATTTTTTTTCAAAGAACTACATGTAATTTCTCTACCAGCTCATCACCACTATGTTTGCTTTGAGGAAGGCATATTGAAGGCTTTGATTTCCTCACTGACCCATGGGTTTGCCAGGCATAAGAGATGATATCCCTGGAGGGGCATCTCCCTGTGCCACTGTGGGAGGCAGAACTGGGGCTGCATTTCCTGAGAATCAAAGAACCTTCATTTACATTTGAAACGAGAGAGAAAAAAAACACCATCATTTCATTGTCAGCTATGCTCCAATCAATCCACCCCCTCACTACCACTGCCAAGTTGTCCTTTGATGGAAATTCATCTCAGAGATAAGATGTAAAATTTTAATGAGATTATTTTGATGTTTACAACCTCTGAGAATGTCCCCCAAAAGTCTTGTGGAGGAAAATATTTCCTTCTGCTTTCCGCTGCACATATCTGATCCCCGAGCATTTAACTTATTGAGTCCCAATGCAGACTGATGGGAATTTCTGGGGCTTAGGAGAATGTGTTTGCCTGGCAGTGTGTGTACATAGCGCATAGAGTGGCTCCCTGGTCTCCCCCACTGATGTCAAGGATTCAGGAGACATCAAGGAGCCACTATGGATTAGACATTACTAGGTACAGGTTTTATTTTTTATTTATTTGCCCCCATTTACACTATGATCAGTTATACATTTTTAGATACTGAATATAACTCTGCTATTTGAGTACTGTCCTTTTGTAAAAATGGACATCATTTTGAATGGCTTAGAGATGAAAAAAAAAAAAGCCCTTTAAACTCATTTGTTGATCAAATAGCTTTATTCACCACACACCTGGGTTTTGGGATAAGGTCAATGAGAAGAGGAGAAAAAAAAAAAAAACAAGAAAGAAAAGGCAAGATACACTATAATTTATAGAGGTATAATGCTGCTGATTGTAGCCATGGACTATCAAACAGCAATCGCAATGTCAGGCATCCCAAAAAGTTTTTGGTCAGGGAAGCCTCTGAGGTCCCCCAAAGTAATACAGTCTATTGTCATTGCCCTTAGTTGCCCACAGATCTGAAAGGTTAGGTTCTCCTGCTGAGCACACCACACCTTATGGGTTCAGGACATAAATCAAGCTGGGGCCGAGGTAGAAGATTCCCTCCTTCAGCCTGGCTTAGATGATGTCAGAAGATGCCATGCAGGTTGCTGGCAGAGAAAATTCATCAACAATCCCACCCAGTGGTTAGTCTTGACTTCTACAATACTGATCCATTAGCCAAGATATGCCTTCTTGTGCTACAGGGGCAAGAAGGTTCCTTGGGTCCTAAAAAGCTCTATGATTGGATATGAGGCCAATTCATAGGAAGGAATATATACCTGGTACTGAGAATCAGTTCAAAAGCCCATGGCTGGGGTCAATGTAGTCCCTAGGAAGAAGTTACTATTTTTATATAGATAAACAGATGTGTTGTCCAGCTACCACCTAGGTATCCAACCTAATACCCACAGATACATTCTGCTCTCAGCCCCAGTCCCAGAAGATGCCCCCACTCCCAGCAGTGGGAGGTGGTTTGTGCTGGAGAATCATAGCTGGTTAAGTGCTGAAAATAAGTGACTGATGAAGGCCAGTAACTGTATGTCACATACCCACCCTCTCTTGCTGGGCTTAGGCAATGTCCTGGAAGATAGGATAGGGAGAACAGAAGGTCTGTAGCATAGACTGGAGTCCTGTGAACCACTGGGAGTTAGATAGCACAAGGCCATTACATTCATGAACTCCCACCAGATTGGGTCATGTGCACAAAACCTGCACCTGATAAGGCCAGTCAGCATATTGGCATAGGTAGGAGAGGGGCTTGGGAGGCCAGTCCTTTCTGCACTGACCTAATGACAGCTCACGGTTACCAGGGAGCAGGAACTAATGTCTTCCGTGGCATAGTCACAGGTAAGTGATAAGAGGGAGTAGAGTGAGACTGGGCGAGATAAGGGAGGGCAAGCTGGGGCACATAGGATTCCAAACATAACACTTGTCTTTGAAAATGTAAAAAAAATAAAAAATTAAATTACCATTTTCCTAAACTTCTCTAGTGAATCAACCATGGGACAGTTGTTTTTAAAGACTAGAAGACAAAATGGAAAAGACAGGCTTAGGTAATGACTGAGCACATGGGCTAAGATATGATATGATAAATTTCCAAAGCATGTCTGCTTTTCCTGTCTGGCATCCATGTGTTACTCATATTATCAAAGAACAGCATCTAACCCTTATGACTATGGCAAGTAAGCCTGGAGCCAAGCAATGCTAGCAGCATAATTCACATTTCCAAACCAGCACTGCTTACGAGGAAATTAAAGTTTTTTTTTTAAAAAAAAAACCTTCTCTTCATCGCAGAGCCCATCTTCTGAAGACAACCCTATTTCTTCAAGTCTATTCCATTCTCTGTAAGACCAGAAGAATCACCGATGCTTTCAGCTGAAAAGATTTTCAAATACAGATCTATTTTTTCTCCCCACTCAAGCCATTGATTACTGACAGTGGGTCTTGTGAAGCTGGAAACATCCATTTTTAATGCCTACTATTCACTATGCTTTCCAAACAATATGTGTGTGAGGGTAAAGATTTGCGCCACTTGTCACAGGCTGGGAACAGCAAGGCAGACATTAACCATTCTCTAGTTAAGTGCAAGCCACCAATCGTTAAGGAGGTTGACGCTCATCTGTGAGAAATCCCAGTCGTGGGGCCAGCTGTCTTGCTCATCTGTAACTCAATGATCATGTTGGTTTGTATGCTTTATCATAGTGTTTCCATGTCAGACACATTCAAGGGCAAGAGCACTACGCAACCATATGTATGGACTGCAGACATAACTAAGTACAATTCAATTTGGAACAGTGTTTTTCAATCTTCATGGAAAGCAGAAAAATATAACAGAAAACTGAAAATGCCATCAATTTTCTTGATTTGGATTACTCAGGATGTATTACCTGACTGACTCTAGGACCACATTTAATTTACTCAATGGGAGGATAGAAACGTTATAAGAAAACTGAGTTGTATTAAGTACTGCACACAGGTCTGATCACCACACTCCAAATATTATTACACTTATTCTTTCAGTAATATCACCCCATGGCTTTTCTCTACAAACAAGTGTCCATTGATTGAACAGTAGATGGCTCCTATTTGATGGTTTCACTTTTTTTAAAATATCTATGAATTTTAACTGGAAAAATATTTTGTCAGCAATTATTATCATTACAATTGTTATTTTTGCACAATGTCCTGTGACTCAAGATATCAGTGAAAGAGGATTTTCATTGCATCCCATAGTTCTCTATAAACCCAAAAAGCACAAGAACTTATAGGCTTTTCTGACCTTGGAGGAATCATGACCCATGGGCTATACTAAAGGAAGGTTATCACAGAAGGCAACTAGGAGAGATGGGATAGTTAGAGAAGAGAAAACCAACTTGCTGAGATCGTCTGTAGATCCCTGTGCCTTTGAAGTTCAATTTTGTGTCTAGTACACTGTGGTTTCTCAAAGAAGGACATCTGTATAAAGGGAAAAATGAGTCAATTGCAATGAAACATTTTGGTAATAGACAACAAAATTAATTATTTCCCTGCATAGCTCCAGCAGTATTGGGTAATATGAATACAGCCATGTAACCAAGAACAAAATAAAGATGGATCATGTTGTCACATCCTGCCTGGAGCCTATTCAACAAATGTCAGTGGAGATGCTGTATCATGTCAACACCTGGGTAAGGTGCAGGACTGTAGCTTAGGAAAGGATGTCCTCTGACTATAAAGCAATTAGAGCACAGATGTTTACAAGCTCCAAATCTCACCATAATTTAACATAAAAATGGATGACAATTATACCAGGGAGAACTGATAAGAAGTAAAATTGGCACTTAGCAATTTTACTAATTTAAAAATTCCCATTCAAATTCCATCTTCTAGTTAAAAGCCATTAAGTTCTTCTAACTGAATCATATTCACATATAGACATGCACATATGCATAGAAAGTAGAAAATGCAGTCAGGATAAAAGCAATTCAAACTTCAACCTTAGGGTTTAGAACAGTTGAAACCACCCAGGAAAGTTGATAGCAAAAGCTGTGGAGAGGATTGGGGATGAAATGTAAGCACCTAGTGGCTCTCAATTATTGTCTCAAGAAGGCTTGCTTCCAGAATCATTAGTGTTATTGATGCTGTGTGTCAAGATTCCGGTTTTGCTCAATAAGCTGAGAGCAAGGATTAGTTTACTCATATTGGCATCGCTGAGTGAAGTGCTTTTTCTTCCCCCTCTCTTCATGATCAGAAGCAGAGCAAGGCCTACGTGTCTACAATGACTACTGACACACGGTGACAGAAGTGGTCGAAAGGAGAGAAAAGAGTGTCATCTCAAATATGATGCGGAGTCAAGGTGTGGATACTACTATTCACAAATGTCTCACGAGTCTTGACGTTACCTATTTCAACTGGACTTATTTACCTAAAAAAATAAAAATTAGGTGAGTATTGTTTCTGTAATGAAAGTTAGGCAAGATCAGAAGTATTTAACTTGTAATCCTAGCAGAAAGTAACTCCTGCCAGAAAAAAAAAAAAAAAAATACTGAGCTAGATACTGAACTGGCAATCAGTCAATACTGAAGAATAAATGAGGACAAAAGTTGGGGGACAGCCAGGTTCACCATCTTGGACATATGCATGGATCTCTCACAGCAGAGGGAGTCTGGTTAAAACTCTTCCTAATTGCTCATCCCAAGCCTCAGTAGCACATAGTTAGCTGCCGTACCCTACTCAGTTCATCAGCTAATGTCTGAACACTGATGAAGATGGAGATAGAATAAAGATATGTCAGAAAAAAAAAAACAATAGTAGTAACTTGAATGTTCAGTCCAGTGCACACGGCCATGAGTAACTCAAAAATTTGAAGAAAATGTAAATCGTTGCCTGTCATTCTGTCGCCACTGTGGTTACAGCAGGGACAGGAATGTTAAAATGTTAAAGTCTGAACGCACACACTCATGTGCACCCCCACACACGTGCCAGATTGCTGTGGTGGGTATGTTTCAGAATCAAATGTTTTGAAATTTGGATCTGTGGATTATGAAAGAATCGAAAGTCAAGTGCTTTAATTGACAATATAGAAGCGTATGAACAGTGGATGCTACTCCCGTCGTCATAGCTGAAAGAAAGAGAGAAGTGCTTTCTTCTCAGTTTACAGTCGGGGAAGCAACGCCTGCTCCCTTCGGCTGCCTTCTTCCTCTCCCTCCATCTTCTCCTTCAGAAGATACATTTCACACAGCAGCCTTGTTATTGGGCAATCTATTTCCTACCCCCTTTGAAAAAGTATCTTGCACTTTGATTAAACAGCTTTTGGTTCTCACATTCCCATACTTTTCAACTCTGACAGTTTAATTTCCAGACTCAGAACTTTTCCAAATCAGAAAATGCCAGATTTGTGCATTGACATAGGTAAAAATCAAAACAGTCTCATTTATTTCCAAAGGCTGTTTAGCTGCATTGGGACATTTTTTTTTTTTAACAGTATGGCTCCAAAGCTTGTTTCTCACAGATTATAGCTGCAGGATGAAGCTACTGCAATTGGTTCTTATAAATATCCCAAGACAACAATAACAATCAACACAGTTATGGTTATTGATAATGACATCTAGCATTTATGTGGTGCCTTTTATTGGAGGTGAGATTAAATATTCAGCAAGCCATGGTCGTGGACATCACTTCACCCACGACTGGAATGAAATCACCTCAGGTTAAAGAGCAACAGCTTCTGTGCCACTGTACCAGCCAACAAAATAGCTGCATTCACCCACCGGCCACATCAGGATTATTACGATCACTTCAAATCTCCAAAGGGATTTTTATAGCAATAGTAATCAGTGTGTCTTTCATTGCGACCATCTCTGCCCTGCTCATGGACCCCATGGGTTGTTCTGTAAAGGAAACATGGCAGCTTTGTAACAAAACACCCAAATAATCGGCCTCTCAGTTATTCTCCATATTCATTTTCCCCCTCACTTTCACAAACACGATAATGAGTAGGTTGTTATATTGTCAAGGGATTTTTTTTTCACTATCTTTTAGGTAACATTCTTATCTCTGTGTCCCTCTGCTATGTTGAGTGAAGTCTAGATCGGAGCAGTACTGACTCCATCCAGTACATGTAAGATGCCTCACGCATCATCTACAAATGATCAGTTTCCTTTCATGGTCGCCTGCCCATCACTTTACCCATATGTCACTATTTTCCTTCTTTGCTTTGAACTTAACGGTGAGGTACTCTTTGCTTTAGCCCATTTTCTGCCACCCGCCCTTCTTCTACTTTTTTGTTTAACTATTCACTTGTAAAGTTACAATACAATAAAACACATTTTATTATGACATTTTTAATACTTTGTTCTTATTTGTCCTCCCATGACGACCTTCCCAGTTGCTCTGCTGAATGTCCCCCATTTTCATATATTATTTATTTACTTATTTAGAGAGAGAGATTTATTTATTTATTATTTAGAGAGAGAGAGACAGACAGACAGAGAGAGAGAGAGAGAGAGAGAAGAGGCCGATAGGAAGAGAGAGAATGGGCATTCAAGGCCCTCAACTACTGCAAATGAACTGCAGAAGTATGCACCCCTTGTGCATCTGGCTTACATGGGTCCTGGGGAATAGAACCTGGGTCCTTTGGCTTTGCATGCAAGTGCCTTAACCGCTAAACCATCTCTACAGTACGGCCCAGTTCTTTTCATATTACACGTCACATGTCTTATGCATTCTATTACCCCGTCACTTTATTACCTCTTTAAGATCTCTTAGGAGCTAGGTATGGTGGCACACACTTTTAATCCCAGCACTTCGAGGCAGAGGTAGGAGGATCACTGTGAGTTCAATGCCACCCTGAGACTACATAGTGAATTCCAGGTCTGCCTGAGCTAGTGTGAGACCCTATCTCAAACCCGCTCCACCCCCCCAAAAAAAAACCAAGATCTCTTCTTCCTCCCTCAAGGTCCCCTTTCTAGTCCTATGACCTAAAACCTTACATACTATATATTAAAATCTAGAATACGCATATAAGAAAAATGTGTCATATTTGTTTTGCTGAGTGGCTTCTTTCACTCAACAGCAATTTCAAGTTCAATTCATTTTTCCTGCAAACATCCTGAATGTAGTTTTCTTCATGGCTGAATAAAATTCCATTTTGTATATATGCCACATTCTCTTCTGTTCACTCATCTGTTGATGGAAAGCTAGACTGGTTCCATATCTTAGCTATTATGAATAGCTCAAATACTATAAAAATCAGTATGGAGGTTTAATTTTATAAAACTTCATTCTACATTGGCTTATGTCAGTCTCTCCACAACCAACTCTAGACTCAAATGGCCTCTCCATCAATACAGGGTCAAGTCTAAACACCAAGATTATGTTCGTAATAAACACAGTCTCCTCCAAAAGTGCCATTTAAGCTACATGGCCAACTGTTCCTTACAGCAAGTCACACAGTTCCAAGACAGCTGAGATTATGTTTCTCCCCCTTTTAGTTTTTCCTTATTTAGAATAGTTTCTGCAAAGCCAAGGGCATACCCACTTATTTCTTTGATTTTACAAAAACATCCAGAGTAGTTCTGGGAAGCCAGGAAGTACTCAATAAACATTGATCAAATGACTGTATGACAGGTGTATGCACAAAGAAAATGAAGAAGGAACAGATCTGTACCAGCACTTGTGTGTGTGTGTGTGTGTGCGCGCGCGCACAGACACACACACACACACAGAGAGAGAGAGAAAGAGAGAGGGAGAGAGAGAGGGAGAGAGAGAGAGACAAAGGACAGGAAAATTCTCTAAATGATGCTAAAAGAATGAAGTTTGGGTCAGAGTGGGTGTCATATTGATACAAGCAGACATATTTGGAGGATGGATAATGACAAAAGAATTTCAGTGGTGAGAGCTCAGATGCCTGGTATTTTGAGAACAATGCAGAGAACATTGTGCTAACATTCACTGGAAATCCACTGAAAACTCACAGTGAAGGCTGCGAAAAACTAATGATCAAAGTTAAACTTATGTTTCTGTTAATACAATTTAGCTCTTGTGCAATAACATAATCATAAAATAATAATCATAAAAATTAAGAGGTGGAAGGAGGTTTGGAGGCCATTCAACTTGAGCATTTGCGTGACACAAGCATTCTTGATATACGATTCCTGCCAGGCAAAGTCCACTGCCTTGATAGAACTTCATCTGCAGCTCCAAATACCTGCAATACTTCAGTTATTATCCCCACTAGAAGAGCCAGAAATACAGAAATATAATAACTGGCATTTTTTAGACATTTTATGGAATATTGTATAAGCACAAAGAATTGTAGTCAAAGTGGTAGAGAATGGAGCAATTCACTGGTGAATAAGAAATAAACCCTGCTAATAGGATGGTATTATATATATGTAAGTAGAAGAACAGATTAATGGGGGTGAAAAGGCCTAAGTGAGGTCAGGGCAAGAGATTGAGTAAAGGAAAGGTGGAGGGAGGGCTAATCAAAATCTAAGAGGATATAAATAAGTCATATGGAAACCTACTTTTTTGGACAATGGAACACACAGGAGCCATAGATTGTTACTAGAAAATTTTCAGTGCCAGGGATGGGATACCTTTCAGTGAATTGTTGGCCAGGGAGGTCACTGAGACCCCCACCCCCCAAACATTACAGGCCATTGCCAAGGCCCTTGGTTTCCCACCAGGAATAGATGGGAAGATCCTATTGCTGAAGACTCCATATCCTTGGGCTGCAAGGCCACTGAGAAACTCTGCTGGAAGTGAAATGAAAACCTCCTCCATGTAGACCAGAGACTGGCTGACAGAAAGCTGGGCAAAGCCATGCTGAATGCAGTTCAATGGGAGAGAGAGAAATCACCAGAGAAGATACTCAACAGTGGACACTGCAAGCCTTATATTTGGCCAGCCAGGCCAAATGAGCCAACAGGTGCAATAGTGGCACATTTGTTATGGGGGAAACCAACTGCCTTCTAATTTGACTGGAGGCCTGCTCCATGGGAGGGAATATATCCCTGATACTGAAAACCTACAACAGGGGTAGTCATGAGCCCTAGGAGTGTAACGTCTGCTGCTGTCTGGCTAAAAGTATATACTATGCCCACCGAAATGCCCATTAAGCACTTCTTTTAATGTTCATACCCATATATTAATGCTACTCTCACTTTTGGCTAGAGAACCTTCTCTTTTCAGATTGCAGTAACCTTGGGATGACTCAGGAGGCACCATGGTGTTGAGAAAAAGTGACAGAGGAGTTCTCAGCGCTGAAATATCTCAATCACAATTTCCATGGCTCAGGGTCCATTGTGGAAGAGGTGGCAGAAAGAATGTAAGAGCCAAAGGAAGGGTAGGACTCCTTATAATGTGCTCCTCCAGACACAAAATGGCCTGGATATCCATGACCTCACAATGCCTGAAAATACCTACACAAGGTCATCACAATAGGAAAGAAAGATCATGACATCAAAATAAAAGAGAGACTGAGAGGGGGAGGGGATATGATGGAGAGTGGAGTTTCAAAGGGGAAAGTGAGGGGAGGGAGGGAATTACCATGGGATATTATTTATAATTGTGGAAGTTGTGAAAAAAAAACTTAAAAAACTTAAGAAAAATAAGTAAAAAATAAACTCTGATCTCAAAAGGGGTAAAGGAATTAGTTTCTAGAAAAAAAATATGGAGAAAAATAAAAATGAAATGCTAAGTACAATACTATATGGAAGAGATCATCCTATATTTAAATTTTGGAATGTAAAACATTCTCACTGACATCATTTTATTCATCAGAGTAATCAATTGTAAGGCAACTACGTAGGTAAGCAAATGACCAAGTGACCAAATGTTCAGTTAGTATCAGAAATAACGGTTTTCGAGAAACCAGAAAGAAGACTGGGAAGACAGCTCAGTGCTGGACAAATGTCATTCCCTGCATCTATAAAAAGGTTGCGTGTGCAGGGAAGCCCATCTATAATCTCAGTGTTTGTAAAGAAGATAGGAAGAAAGACAGACAGAGAGAGAGAAAGAGAGAGAGAGAGAGAGAATGAGAGAGGATCACTGGGACAAACTGCCTAGCTAGACTGACTGAATTAGTGAGCTGTGGTTTCTAGTGAGAGACAGTGACTCAGAAAATAAAATGGGGAGTCATCAGAAAGACATCTGCCATCAAGCTCTTGCTTCTCCACACCCACACTAAAGTGCGCACACACACACATACACACACACACACACACACACTAAAATGCACACACACAGGAAACAAGAAACATTCTCACTACACAGGAAGCTTTATGTCACTTAGACCTACACCTGATATTTGTTTGTTTTATCTGGTTGTTACAGCTATCAAATATCTACCACATGGAAGGATTTAATATTTAGAAGAATAGATAAATATTCAGCCTTTTTTTAATGACCATAAAGGTGATGTACCTCTAGGAACATAAAGATAACATTTTCTGCCCAGGACACACATCCACAAACTTGTAAGCATTAGAAAAAACCCACATACACAAATGGTAACCCCAATATCCCATTTATAGTTTGTGCTTTGCGTGAGGTGTCCTTATAGTTGTATTTGTACTATAGCCTAACATCCTTATTCAACAAGATGAGCGCTGGAAAATTCATTGTAGTAATTCATTGTCTTTTCACAAGTAAAATATCATTTTGAGCTCATACTTTATAAAATAGGACAAAGCAAAGTTGACAAAAGTTGGAGCTTTTATTTATTTTTAGAAAACATGAGTTTAAAGCTCTTGAAACACAGTTTAAATTACTTGTTGAAAGAGTCAGGAGGCCGGGCGTGGTGGCGCACGCCTTTAATCCCAGCACTCGGGAGGCAGAGGTAGGAGGATCGCCATGAGTTCGAGGCCACCCTGAGACTCCATAGTGAATTTCAGGTCAGCCTGGGCTAGAGTGAGACCCTACCTCGAAAAACCAAAAAAAAAAAAAAAAAGAAAAAAAAAGAAAGAAAGAGTCAGGAAATGCGCAACGTTTCTTCAGCACAGGCACAGTGACTGCACTCTTACGCACGGCTTTGTGTGCAGTATTCATGGTGGCAGGAAACAGGACGGACATGGCTTATCGTATTTCCCAAAGACTGAGGATAATAGATGTTTGGATTTTACATTTTAAAAGTAACAAGTAGGATAAGTCCAAAATGCAAATAGCCTGCCCCTGGGATGGAAGCTAATAGGATCCATGTACTGTGGAGCGTATGAACTCTCCACACGAGGAATCTCCCATAAGGTAAGCAGAATACGGGCCTCTGGAGATTCAGTAAATATAAAATATATGCAGCATTTATACATTGTGAACAGAAGGGTGTTTTTTTTTTTTTTTTGCATTTTCTAATGTGAAGGGCCACATTTGAAAAAGACCAGGAGGCAGTGAAACATAAATAAAATAACATAACATAAAATAAAATAAAAGCAGGCTCTTTACAACTATCCAGGGATGAGAAGGATATTGATCTTATGGAAGGTTTTTGCACAAATTCATTTCATGGGGGAAAATAGGGAGAGATATGTTTTAAGCGCACTTTTCTTATGGTCTAATGAGGTTGCATCCAATAATCACTCAAAAAAATTCTCCTATTTACAAGTACTTATTGAGTAATTACTATGTGATTATAGCAACCTGCTTATTAAAAGATAAAGTAATTGAGTGTTGTCCCTGACTTCTGAAAATTCATAATGGAGATGTAGAGGAGCATGCTTCTATAAGCAAGATTCTAAGCTACGCTACAGATCATGTTAAGTTCTACCAGGGATGCTTTAGTTAAACCAATTGGCAATCGTGAATGTGAACTGAAATCAAAGTATAAAATTATTTCTCCTTCAGGATGGTCATTCTGATACTTTCGTGGGTATGGATGTGCGTGTGCATATATATGGACGTGTGTGCTCACGTATGCTTGCACATGTGAACATATACATGCAAAGAAGGAAAAAAAAAACATTTAAATCTGGCAGACCAGAGAGGAGCAGTGATAAATTTCGGTCTAATAATCTAGAACCAGAGAAGTGATAGAGAGAGTAGAACGGGCGAGGTGGATCAAAGGAAGAATGCTATGAATTATAAGATTAAAAGGTAGGGTTTGACAGGTAGGTTAACATATATTTGGTCCAGTGTGCATGCCAATAGTAAGAAAGAAACATATTCTGGTCACTTGGAAACACAAGCCAAGGCAAATTACTTTCTCATCAGTTTCTCCTAACCTTAAAAGCATAAAACAAAAATTAATATATGTTAAAATTGAATAAATAATAGGGGCTTGCTGGCATAGCCAGTAATCCTAGGGAGGCTGAGGGAGGAGAATAATGAGTTAAAAGCATGACTAGGCAACAGAAGGAGTCCCATGCCACTAGGTACCTTAGTGACACCTGGGCCCAAAATAAATAAAAAGTGACATAATTCAATAAATAAAAAGGACATAATGTGAGAAGTCTTAGCTTTGATGCCAGTACCAGAAAAGAAGTATTAGAATATTTTAGTCAACATAAAATTAAGTATTCTCTTCAAGGGTTTAATCAAACAGGGTGAAAATAAGGACTTTCTGACAAAAACTTCTGTGTGCTTTCTCTGTTCTCTGCTCTGCCTTAATTCCCAGAAACCGCAAAACCATTTATAAATACATTCTGTGAAAATTTTTTGCCTAATGTGACTTCCTTAAATAATTTCCCTGCTTAGCAAATGAATAGACCAAGCCAAACACTGAGATGTACAACTTTTGCCCTTGAATACTCTGTTGGGAAGACCCCTGTGTTTAATACCTGAGCACTAGAAGTCGAAGTTTGGTAGAAGGAATTAGAAGTGGAAGAATTGATTAGCTGAGCACGTTGACAGTTACCAAGAAGATTAAGGGAAATGTTGTTAAAGTGAACCTAATCAATTTCTGTTAGAAACAGATATTTTTTACTTCCTTGTCTATTTATTTACTTTTATAATATTTTGTTTTTATTTTTCCTTCTATTTATTTACTGGGGGGGGGGGAGAAGGAGTGGGTGCATTAGGTCCTCCAGCCACTGCAAACTCCAGAAACATATGCCAAGTTATGCACTAGCTTAAGTGGGTCCTTGGGCTTCATAGTCAAGTACCTTGTACCTTAACTGCCAAGCTATCTCTCCAGTCCAAAGATTTTTTTTTTTAACTTCTAAGGTAGGGTCACACTCTAAGCCACGCTGGCTTGAATCGCATTCTGAAGTCTCAGTCTGGCCTCTAACTCACTGTGGTCCTCCTACCTCTGCCTGCCAAGTGCTGGAATCAAAAGTGTGTGCCACCATGCCCAGCTTGTCTCTTTATTAATTTAGTTTTCTTTTGTAAAATAGAGTGCTTGTTCTTCACCAAAGAAGTATTATCTGTTCTAAGAAGAAATCACAAATTTATATTATCATCGTAACAATTAGATCTGGAAATGTTTGTTCAATTTCAATCATGTTTTCCAACATTTTCAAGATCATACCAACATCCTTAGTTTCCAGGTGTTTGCCATGAGGTGCTACATTTTTCTCAAGAACCACACTGACATAGCACTTGCCTTTAGGAAACTTACAGTCCACTTGACATAACAGTCATTATACAAATAACTGATTGCATGAAAATACAGTTACTATCATTAAGCAATTTCAAGCAAAATATAAGATACTATGTGGATATCTCTCCAGAATGTGGAATATCAAGATTATATTTCTTCTCTAACATGTTTTGTACTATCATTTTCTTTTAAAAGTTACCATTGAAATAATGGTAAACAAATAACATACGTGTTCAAAGTTTAAGAAAAGTGAAGTTCCATAAAAAATATTTCTGGGCAGGGAGTGGTGGCGCACACCTTTAATCCCAGCACTCGGGAGGCAGAGGTAAGAGGATCATGGGGAATTTGCGGCCACTCTGAGACTAAATAGTGAATTCCAGGTCAGCCTGGGCTAGAATGAAACCCTACCTTGAAAAACCAAAAAAAAAAAAAAAAAAAAAAATTTCTGGAAGAGTGAAGAATATGGATGGTACAGTTTAAAATTGCTTTTGGTTATAAAGGCTACATTATTTTAGATATGACCTCAAAAACATATGCAGGCAAAGGACATATAGACACATAGTATGACATCAAACTAGGATACTTCTCTCTTCTACCAAGGAAATAAAAAGTAGCCTAAAGAAACAAACTGAAGAAAGGAAATAATTGCAACCACACGTCTGATAGAGGTATTCAAAATATATTAAGAAATCAAAGAACTCAATAGCAAGAAAATTAGTAACTTTATTTAAATGGGCAAATGTCACAAGTTGATATTTCTCAAAGGAATATATGGAAATGGTTAAAAGATAAAAAAAATTCAGTGGTACTAATCATAAAGATAATATAAATAAAAAACCTCAAAGAAATATCATATCTCTACCATTAAGATGGCTATTTTTTTTAAAGAGAAATCATGACAATCATTGGGGAGGATGTGGGGGAAAATAAACTCTTGCACACTGTTGGTAGGAATGTAAACTAGTATATAAATTATGGGAAATTATATAGACCTTCTTCAAGAATTAAAGTTCAATTGCCTTATGATTCAGTATACCCCTAATATCCAAATAAAATGAAACCAGTATAATGAAGGTATATTTTTGCTTGTAATTTAATTTCAGTACAGTTCACTATAACTAAGAAGTGAAATCAATCTGAGTGTACATAAATAGAGAAATGAATAATGGAAATATGGGATGCACACCCAAAGGAATTCTATTCAGCCACAAGGAGAATGAATTCCTTTCATTTGTGACAAGATGACCCAAGAGGGAATTATATTAAATGAAATAAGACAGAAACACAAAACAATTACCATCTGATCCCACTCACATGTGAAATCTGAAAACGTTTATCTTGGAGATGCAGTTTACAATATGCTGGGGAATGTGGGAAATGAAGACTGAGAGTTGTCCAAAATATAAAGTTAGTTAGGAAGAATAAATTCTTGTGATTTATGACCAATTTTAGTCCTTAAAATGCTGAGAGGATGGACATTACATTTCTTATCACAAAATTAAAAACATGGAAAGTATTCATCTATTAATTAGTTAGAGTTAACCATCATACTAATTATATATGATTCATATATATATATACATACATATATATATATATACACACACACACACACATATATATATATATATGAAAACATTATGCTATACATGACAACACATAACATTTATTTGCTAGATTCAAAACTTCTACTAAAAGTAAAGGGGTCTACTAAAAACAAAGGATCATAGAGATGCTTCTCTGATGCAATATGTTATTTATCATTATGGTGGAAGAAGGAGAAGAAGACAAGGTGTGAGTGGATTTGGTGATCAATAGTTTTATGGGTTACTTATTTTGGTACACATAAAAGTTATGTTTGCTTCTGATTCATACCTTTGATCTATAAATAGTGCTAAGCAATTAGCATAATTAAAGACAGGGATATTATGATTGTCATTATTATAATCTAGAGATTTGAAGGAAGAGTATAGTTATAGCACATCACGGGGGGGGGGGCAGATGGTATGTTAAATAACCATTTTTTTCTACCCTCCAAATACTTTATTCATTAAGATGCATTAAGTAATTGTGGATGCTTTTCTTAGAACATTTAGAGATATGTTCATATAAGACAGAAAATGAGCACTGTTAACAGTCAGTAAATAAGAGTCTAACACAATATCCTTAGTGGTTTATACACTAATGTTTCAACTATTAGTTTATGGTCCATTGGTTTACTATCCTACTTCATTCAGTTACACTTACTCACTAAACAATCTATAATATCCCTTATCATAGTTCACAACCCCTGAAGAAATCATTTTTAAACTTAAATTTAATTAAATTCTTTTAATTTCATTTGAGTTGTGCTAATGTAGTGACAAAGACAAATGTTGCTCCCAAAGTGAATGGGGCTGTGTGACACTAACCCTAGTTCTCAGCCCCAGGTAGATGCTAGCAATGAGTTTTGCTCCAGTGTAATTAAGTTCCAAGGATTTAATCCCAAGTCTTCATGGAGATCTGTGTCTGTTGATAATGATTTACAATGTTCCCTAAGTATGCCTGTCATTTTAGCACTGGGAAACCTTGAACAGTGATGTCATCAGTATGATGAATGCAAAGTAAAAATAGCTGGCCCTCCTGTGCCCTTTTGTTTTCTGTATGCATTTCAGACAGATTATTTTTACACTTGTCATTATATGCTAGGGCAAACTGCCATTCTTGTTCTCATGTAGATTTCTACCTGCATAGCCACTTTGCCTCAACACTAGAATTTCTCTACTATTTATTAATACGATTTTCTGAGAAATAGGTTTGAAGTTTTACTTTTCAGACCATAAAACAGCTTTTTGAATGAAAATCTATCTCCTTGTGTAGAATCCAGGAATCTGTGTTTTCATGTTTCTCCCAGATGACTCTGTTTCAATCTCCCAATGATTGCATTTAGGGATCACTGTGGTGGAGCAGTCCTGGAAGCAAATTTAACGATGAAAAGATCTACGTTTTATTAAAAATGAATAGAACATGTTGTGTTTCAGCTTCACTGGGAATTACTGGCCTGATCTGTGCAGGTAGGCCTCAATAGTGCTATGTTTGAAAAGTTATTTTAAATTAAAAATCTGGAAAGCATTCTCCCATAGAAATTTTTGAGCCTGAGAACGTTCATGAAAACTGTGTAACAAATGAAGCAGCAAATACCAATGCCATGAGGTGTGGCTTCAGTTGTCACCAAGGGTCTTTTCATAAAACATATTCTCTGAAGGTAGATAGATATTGTGTTCTATACATGTATGGTCTTAGTTGTGTAATTACTGAAATACTCTGTTGTATTATGTGTTTGTATGTCTTAGGCAGGTATAAAGAATGAAACAATGTACAGAACAGAAATAGTCTACCTTTCATGAAACTTACAGCCTAATGATAGAAGTTTAATGTCAAAACAAAGTATCATTAAGTCCTAGGACTTATGTCAATATGTCAAAATGTCAATGGAGAGTACATGATTCTGTCAGGGTATGTGGGTATATGTTAGAGATGAGGCAGTGAGGACAGAGTCCGCATAAGCTTGCTTAGAGAAATATTTCCAAATTCTCTATGATCTATCTCACTTTCTAACTTTTGTTTATTTATTTTAATTTTGAGATGGGGGTCTTCCCATTCTACCCAGACTGGTCTCAAACCCCCATACTCAACTACTCAACTGAGTCTTTTTGCTCCACTCATTGATTAGCTAAATCTACACGTATGCCCTACTGTGCCTGGCTGTAATATAATTTATAAACAGAATGGTGGTGGGGGAGTGTGCTAAAGAAAATCACCTGACTTTTTCTTCCCATTTTTTTTTTTTTTTTTTGTCCTTCTAGTAGAAATGCCTGAGTGTGAGTTTGGTGGTGGTAGTAGGGACATTCACCTGGTGACAAATATGTTTGTATGCACTAACAATGAAACGTTTTTTTGAGCTTTTATTTTATATTAGGCACAGTGTTATACAATAATAATTCAGAGAAAAACAGCTTCAGAATTTATCATCACAATGGGAGATCAAAAAGCAGAAAACTCAGGGTGGGGTCTGAGCATAGGTCTACTTGAAAGTTTTCACATTTCCACGTAGCATCTCTGAGCAGTAACTCCAATGAGTATCCAAATTAGATTGAGGGTAGACATGGCTTCAACCTTGATAAGGAATGACAAAGGGGCTATCTGTGGGTGCCCTCTAGGAACAGAATGACTAGGTGGTGAGAGTAAAACTAAATCCAGGGATAATACTCTCTTTAAGGAGATTCCCTTGAATTTAAGACTGAAGAATGAAATAAGTTTACATCTCCCAGCTTTGGCAGTAACTTTTTGTCAGAAAGTCAATTCAGTTCAAATTCAGTTACTGCATGAAAGGCACTGCAGGGAAATATACCCAGGTATGACCCTGACCTTCAGGAGATTTTACTTTGTGGAAACAGAGGAGAATATTGGGCCCAAACAAAAGCATGCAAATGAATTACAGCAGGGTAATAGGTGAGAGCACAGTGCTTCAGGAGTGAGACAGAATTGCATGTGTATATCAATCCCATCTTGCTGGCTGCTATTATTTTACAAGAAATGTTTATTTATTTTTAAATTAGTGATACACATAATTTTCAGCTCATAGGATAGAGTTCCTGTTACACTCTTATCAGTCAAATAAAATAATATGGTTACCAATTGTAAAAATAATTTTAGAACATATTTATTACTGAATAGACAATCAATATTCCCATCCAGAAGAACTAGAAAGAATTATAATAATGAATTTGTGGGAAAGCATCACTGATAATAAGAATAACAAGAAGAACAATGAAGAAATTGTAAAACCTAGGACACATCTGGGATGAAGAGGAAAACAAGCCAATGATCAGGAGCAAGCACAAGGATGCTGGGTTGTTTGAATCTCCCTAGCTGAGACCCTGAGATGCCTTTTATTCCATTGCAGAGAATCAAATCCAGGGCCATCTGCATATTAGGTAAGTGCACTATCATTAAGTTCTATCTCCAGCCCTAAATAACTTCTAAATGAGAATGGGAGCCATTCTACCAGCAGTAAGCCTTTCAAACAGCTGGGGAACATTATGAGATGTGTTGTAGGATGCTGATTTTTATAGAATGTAAAGGTTAAACTTGAAGGAATAGAAAGTAGAATGTAGACAACATTAGAAAACTCTGTCTCATGAAATCCTTTTCTTCATAACAGTGATTGTAATTGTTGTCATCATTGCCAGCAATAGTAACTAAATCTATTGAGTACTGCATGTTTCAAATAACTTAAACTTTACCAAAATATTTTGCTCCTATCATTTCTAGTTCAGAGAAAAGTGATTTAATGAACAAAGAGATTAGTAACTTGACAGATCTTACTGGAAAGACAAGGGTATTTATAAACACTGACAGCCCACTCTAGAGATGGTTCTCTGGATAGCTATATTAAACTGAATCCCAAAGAAACTGGAAAAGTAAACTGTAGTCTTAGAGAGAATCAATTTCTATCTAGGGAAGTGATTGAGATAGAAATCTAGAAAGAAATGGCTCAAAAGAAAACACTCAGACACTTTGAACTGAAGTAACTGGGAGGTATTTTTTGAAAAGTACCATATTTGGGACAATATGATTCATTATTTATTATTTGTTTATTGTGGATTATGTTCCAGGTAATTGCAGGAGAATCCATGCATTATAATGGTAGAACATCTGAAAGCTTTAAGAGTGGGAAGAGGTAAGGAGACTGTACATGTGGCAAAACAAAATGATTCTTGTAGAAATGAATCTATAGACTCCCGGCTTACAAATTCCATGTTCTCTTAGCAACCAAGTTATGTGAAACATTATCTTTTAACCAAATAGCCTAATCAATATATCTATGATCTACCTCTCTATCTATTTATTTATCATCCCATCTTTTCTAAAATATTCTCAGAAATACATCTTTTTTGTTTTTATTTTTATTTATTTATTTGACAGCAACAGACAGAAAGAGGCAAATAGAGAGAGAGAGAGAATGGGTGCTCCAGAGCCTCCAGCCACTGTAAACGAACTCCAGGCGTGTGCGCCCCCTTGTGCACCTGGCTAACGTGGGTTCTTGGGAAACGAGCCTCGAACCAGGGTCCTTAGGCTTCACAGGCAAGCGCTTAACCACTAAGCCATCTCTCCAGCCCTATCATTCCATCTTTAACTTCATTCTACTAAATATATGTCATAATGACATATATGTTATGTTTATTAAGGTATAAAATTATGATATTTTCCTATGATACATTGTCATCTAAAAGATAGAGTAATACCCAAAATTAGCTCCTGAATAGTACTTCATAGTACAATTTAAAGACGAAAGGTTAATAAAAAGGCCATAGTATAGGAGAAACAGCATGTTATATAGTTCTCATTTACTAATAAAGTCTGCATTGTCTTCACTAAATAGCATTTTTGAAGGTTTATAGTATTGATCTTCTGGTCTCTTGATATATTCTGCCCACTTAGGAAATCCAAGCTATCAAACAACAGCAACAAAATAACAAAAGTAGAATCATGATCCTGATTAAATAGAAAATATTCTTTGCTTTATAGAAGCACCAAAGAATTAAGACATGAGAGGAAATGAGTGTCAACCTCACATGAGAGATTGTGGTCACATTTTTTTTTCCAGCTACCACTAAAAACCCATTTTACATGTTTAAATATATATAAAATTTTTATTATGTTTTCTTCTACTTAGCTTTTGCCTCCTCTTAGATTAAAAGGTTCCACAATTTAAAATCTTTCATGCAAAGTTACTATTCTCAAGCTTCCAGAGTTACACTATAATGCTTTCACACACTTATCTATTAATAAGTCATATGCCTAACAGGCATGTACTCAATGGTTTCCAGTCAGTTCATCTTTCCTTTGCAAATCAAAGTTTTATTCTTTCCAGAGTATAATGGGATGAGTTCTTCTTTAAGTTACTCTCACTTTTTGCAGCTCTATTTGGTTACAAGCAGGTCAGATGAGCCAGAGCAAAACTATCTTGTGGTTAATTTTCAATTCCCGAGTGTTTATTTTTCAGGTTTGTATAATTTACTGATACACAGTCAACTTCCATAAGTAGAAAACAATATAATAACTTCTAGATCCCTATTGTCCTTGTCTTCTTGTTGCTGGGATAAATTGCCTGATTAAAAACAGCTGATGGGAGGAAAGACCTTACAGCCTCAAGAGGAAGTTCCGTGATGGAATGGGAAAACATGGCTTAAGCAGAGGCTGGGCATCACCTCCTTGAACAGCACTTGGAAAACAGCAACAGGAAATTGAACCAAACTTAGGCAAGGGAGGAGCTGCCTATAACACCCCAAATCCCACCCCCCAACAAGACACCTCCTTTAGCACCTACAAAATTATAACCAGATGGGGATCAATAATTCAAAACACATTAGTTTATGGGGAATATCTAATCCATATCACCACATTCTGCCCCTGGCTCATAAACTGATGATCGTTCATGATGTAAAGTGCGATTCAATCACTCCACCTTTAACAGTCCCCATAGTTTTTATTAATCCAAACCCTGTTCAAGCATCCCCTATTCTAAGGCCTCTTAACTGTAAAACCCCAAAACGCATGATGGTGCACAAACCATGTTACAAATCCAGTTACTCCATCTTTGCTGCATTTATTGTTCTCCCATAGTTCCAGGTGTGCTACCTACCAAATTTGCTAATCAAAGAACAAATAAAGCCAACGTTGAAGAGCAGGAAAACTCCTTCAGCATCTGGACCCCTGCTTTCAAAAGAGCCAACATTCTTGCTGTTCTCCCAATGTTGAACAGCTGTGGCCCCATCTCAATAGCTGTAACCTCTCAAACAATTGCAGCTTAAACACGCTGCTATCACTAGCCTAAAATTTCCAGTTCTTTCTCTGCCATTTCCTTCTGCTTACACCAGTCCATTTCTCCTAAACTCGACCCCGAGCAAGTTCTCATGACATATAAAATTCAGCAAACCCCTCACAAAATCTGCTTCTAGCCAGGTCCCAAAAACGTTTGGAGCATCACAAGGAAGTTCTCAGTCCACAGTTTCCAAATCATTTCAAATTCCTTCTGCAAATTAGTTCCAGAATGCCAAAACTCACAGTCATGTTCCTAACAATAATGACACCACTCCTCTGGTACAAATTTTTGTGGTGTACTCCTCATCTCATTGCTTGGCTAGAGAACCACACCAAAAGAAGCTGATAGGAGGAAAGGTGTTTTGTTTTCTTTTAAAGCTTTTATTATGGAAGCTTCATGATGGCAGGAGAAAGAATGGCATGAGCTACTAGAGGGTGGACATCATCTCCCTATACAGAAGGTGAAAATCAGCAGTAGGAGACTGAGCCAAACTCTGGCATGAAGGATCTGGCTATAACACCCCATACCTGCCCCCAATAACACACCGCCTCCTGCAAGACTACACCTCCTAAATTGTCAATAAATGGGGTCCAAAAATTCACCATACCTGAGTTTATGGTATACATCTGAGTCAAACTACCATAATCCCCTTTAATGCTCTTGCTGATCCCTATGTTGGGTCTTGTCTGTCCTTCAAAACCAGTGACAGCTGTGTTGACGGCTTCCTTCCATTTATTCCAACTAAGTCAGCATTGTATAACCCAGAAAAGGATAGCACCATTGATAAGACTTTAGAAATTCCTCCCATCGTCAAATTTTAATAAAAAGCACAATGTGTACACATTCGTATTGAGTTAGTCTTCATTGTTATTGTTGTATTTTCTTTCCTATCTTTTTTTAAAAATATTTATTTATTTATTTATTTATTCGACAGAGAAAGAGAGAGAGAATGAATGGGTGCACCAGGGCCTCCAGCCACTGCAAATGAACTCCAGACATGTGCACCCCCTTGTGCATCTTGCCAATGTGGGTCCTGGGGAATCAAACCTGGGTTCTTTGGCTTTGTAAGCAAACACCTTAACTGTTAAGCCATCCCTCCAGCCCATCTTTCCTATCTTTAATATCTAGGTTCAAAATAAAACATCAACTATTTCCCGAGTATCAATTCCCTAAAATTAAAAAAAATCTGTCAATTTAGAAATTAAATTTATTAATTGTCAGTATTGAGATTGAGACAGGATTAACTAAATTGCCCACACTGCTCTTGAACTCATTCTGGAGCCCAGGCACATCTAGAACTCCAGAGCCTTCCATGAAACCAGGAAAAAAAGATATAGCCATCACAGAGGGTTCTTAATAGTTTCATCACAAGTTATTTCCATTCACAGACTCTATGCTGCTCTTCTACCAAGAAAGGAAGATTTGTGAGTAATAGCTGAATTAACTTCTTTACACATACCTCCAAGAAGACCAGTATGGAAATTAATGGCCAGTGACTTTTGCCATTATTTATCTAATCACATATAGATCATTACTGCTCAGAGATTTACTAACTTATTTAATAAAGGAAGACAATACTTCACTCAACTTATGACTTTTTTTTCCCTTTTCTTTCTAAGCACCTTGAACATCAAAGAGCTCTTTAAATTCACAAAAGGGTTTGTCCCTTGATACATGAATCAAGTGCAGCCTCAAATGCAGCTGGCTCCTAACAGATTGAACTACCTGGCTGAAAGACATGCTGAGCAACATTCGCTAAGTACCTCTCCCGGGCTGCTTTCTTTAGGGACTTTCCAGAAATTTGGTCTGGCTGGTGCTGGCCCTGGTTCTTAACATTTTTTTAAACCTTCCTTCCAACAAGAGATTCTTTGACTTTGTAGGTTATTTGGACAATTTTGTTTACTTTCACAACCCTCTCATCTATTTGATCCTCAGAATGCATTTATCCTGAATTTACAATGAGGGATTTTACATTCTTCCAGAGTTTCTGTGGTTTATTTAACATTACATATTTTTCCCCTCAAAAAAATTTTTTTTCAACTCCCACATTTTTGGCACAATTTCCTTTCCTGGAGTTCAATAGCTGGGTGATAGGTTTCTTCATCCCGACCCTCCTTCTTTCTCAAAACTTCTGTGATTTTTCATGGATATTTACATATATCTCCAGCATTGGGTTTGCTTCAGCTCTGAGGACGATCTCGAGGCACTTCCTCTTCACTTGACTTCTAACCACCTGCTGTAGAACGTCGACACTTTTGCTATTTGCAGATCTCATCATGTCTACTTTCCCCTCATTTGGGGGTTTAATCCAAGCCTCTATGTACCTCTATATTTCTAGAGCAAATTCATTGTCTATGGTTGACAACAAAGACTGCATGTCTCAGCCACACATTGCAACATGAGTATTTATACAAATAGATGTTTAGAGTTTCCTATGGACTCAAAGGTGCTTGTTCGGTTTTCCTTGATACTTTCCATATATAGTACTTCATCTCTCTTTTATGCATCCTCATAGATTCTGCCGGCTGTACCAATCACACTCTGTCTATTGCCTTTTTTCCTTAATATCACCTAATTGTAAAAATAGCTATGTTTAACAGATGTTGAACGTGGTGCTGTGCTTTAAAGCATTCTAATTATCTATTGTCATTGTTTAGCAGTAAATGAATGTTCAGGCTTTTTATGTGTGGTTGTGGTAGATTACTGTTCTAAGAGACAATTATTTTCTAGTTCTTTCTTGCTCCATAGCAAATGCTATTACATACTGTTGAAAATGGGGGAACTGAGGTGAAGGGTAGGGAGGGAGCAAAGGGAGGGAAAAATTCTCTCTAGTTTTTTTTTTTTTTCTTTAAAGAAAGGTAATGATTTTCTCCTGGAAGGATTTCAAAGGCTGCATGAAATATCTGTCCCTTTAAAAAAATGTAAGCTGATTTTTTTTTTAATGCCAGGCACTTTTATCCTTGTAGCTTAAAGGCAAAGAATGAATGAAATGTGGGAAATGAAGGACAAGACATGTGATGGCATCAAAGAAACAAGGAAAAAGCTGAAGAGTGTGTGCATCTGGCTCTGTCAGACCAGGGTGGGCCTTTTAGGAAGACCATTAAGGCAATCTGGCTGCCAGATGAAGTCTTTATGAAAGGGCAGGAGAGATGTAAAAAGTCTTTTTTCATGTTTCAAAGGAACCTCTCCTTTAAGCTCCGCTCCCATTTCCCGCCATCAGCTTGTCCTGACCAGTGCCATCCCACTTGGAAAGCAAACCGTAGCCATCTATAGAAGTGATTCATGTTTCAGAGCACCTGGATCTTGGCTTCATCTCCATCTTGCATAATGCTAGAGATTTTTTTTTAACTTTCTGATGGCAAGAAAAAAGTGGGTAAATTCTAGGTAGAATTGGAAGAACCTTTAGGACATTCTGAGAGGCAGTGGTTAATCAGAGTGGAATTAATCAAGCTTTATTTATCCAATCAAGATAAGGATTATTTCTTGAATAGACTTAATTACCTCACATTTGCGCCATTAGGGCATCATGACAAATCCCCTCGTTTTTATAACAAGGAAAACAAGCTTGAAGCACTCACAATTAGTTCAATGAAATTAGAGGACTGTAATCCATTTCTCCACTCCTTCGCTTCTTATAATATGTAATCGTCCCTTTCACTTGCTCAAGACCCAAATTACGTGTCTACTCGCCCTTCCTCTTCCTTGGTATTAGATTCCAACCCTCTACCTGTGGAAAATTATTTGACTAGCTGGCTGTGTCTCAGGGTATTCAAGCTTTGAGCAGAGCTGGGCCAGCATAGAAAGAAAAGCTCTAGAGCATTTCTAGTGGTGCTGGAGGCAGGGGAAACATGGGAGTTATACATAATAATGAGCATCTTCCTGGGACAATAAAAGACTCACCATAGGACATCACCTCATTACCATGACTTCTTTTCCGTTAATGATTTTTTATAAATTAAGTGTATTTAACTGTCATCTTCTGGATCTCGATCAACCTGGTTGCCCACCTCACCTTTCCAGATTGTGCTTGGTATGCAGGCAGCACCCTACGTAGCTTACCTGAGTAGCTTATTGGAGTGCAACACAAGGTAGAATGGTTTAAGGGGAAACCAAAGGGCTCCTGGATTCAAGCATGGGCAACCAATATCCCCCTATGTACTTCTGGGCAAACTGCAAGCATAGATACGGCCCAGAAAGATGAGGCGAAATGAAGATCGCAGTCTCAGTGACTGCCAGAGGGCCCTTAACCACCTTTTAAAAGGCATCAGGACAAGTGAATCAACTAGTATTCTCTCCTTCTCTTCCTGGCACCCACTTCCCGTCCTGTTGCCTCACTGTAGCGATCTTTCTTCAGCCTCAAAATGTTAGCAGTACATTTTTTTTCAAGATATGAAGACCTTAGAGGACATGAAGAATGTGTATTCTTCCATTGCTCTTTCTTTGAGAAAAACTCTTCCTTCAGCATATCACACGGTCAGGTATCCAGTGGCTTCTCTCTGCCTCTTCCTTCCCTAGAATCCTTCCCTTCCCAGCACACACTTCTTCCTGAGATCCACAACAAAGGTGCATATTGCACCAGGATATTGCTTTTGTCTTGACACAGAATTCTCCCGGAAATCTCTCCGATACAGCGGGAACACGGGCAGTAAAGGTTTGCTGATCTCAAAGGTCATAGTTCCACGTCCTTCGATGTTCTCCCCATCCTGAACTCTTGAGGGGGAGTTCTTTGCCACTTTTGTGATTCTGCTTTGCGCGAGGAACACCAGACATGGAAAATGCATTGCCTCGGAAGGGCTACTTGTCAAGCTTATGTCTTTCCTGGCAGACTCCCCAGGAACAGTTAAACGTAAAACTCTCATGGACAGCTCAATTGATTAGAGGTCTAACATGACACCCTACAACATACTGAGGAATGCTTGGTGTTGGCACGCTTCCTGGGAGAAGTCTCAGGGGAGACATTGATCTATCTGCTCGGTTTCGAGACTTCTCCTTGCTTGCTCTTTTCTGAAGCCGCCCAAACTCACTCCATCTTTCTGGTTTTTTTCTCTAGACTGTCTCTAAGTTCTTCCTGGCCCTGAAAGGTATTCATAAACAGCTTCTTCTTCTTTTTCCAACTCAGGGATAACTTGAAAAGTTTTCCCTGAGAAATTCAGGATTAAAAAAATGTAGAAAGACATAATGAGTTCACAATTCAATCAACATGCATTTATTGAGATACTGGTTTCTAGATCTACAGAACTGAAGAATAAATGAGGAATGGTGCCTCCTCCTAAAAGGCTCCCAGCCCAACAGACAAAATACATTTATTCTCAACAAACGTAATGATAGAGAGGTGAGTGAAGAATGCCAAAATAGGATACTGGAATTATTATGATATTTAAAGATCAAAAATTGGGCTTGAGAGATGGCTTAGTGGTTAAGGCGCTTGCCTGAGAAGCCTTACAACCCAGGTTTGATTCCCCAGGACCCACGTAAGCCAGATGCACAAGGTGGCACATATGACTAGAGTTATGAAAATTAAACATAGTCAGTACAGGCACTGCTGAGAAGTTGAAATTTTAATGGAAGCATAAATGAAATAAGAGAGAGTGGTGGAAGTGAAACTAACTGAAGAGTATTCCCAGAGTGTAGAGGAGCAACAGCAAAACTTTTGTGATGAGAGCTATGCTGGCATTTTGAGGATCATGAAGAAATGCTGTAGAGACATTGTAGAGCCTCTCAATTGGCCACAGTGGGAATATTTATACCATGGAAATTATCAAATGCTATCAGTCAAGGCATCCCTTGGGTCTTCATGGCCCTGAGAAAATACTTTGCAACACCACACATTCCAGAGACAAAGGCTCGTTTCTCAGATCTCTGAACCTCAAACCACCTTAGTTCAGGAGGAGGTCTTCATCAGAAATGAATGGACCCAGAACCTGGGCCATAGTACCCAGAAAGCTTCTGAAGCTGATTGGCTCAAGGGTAGAAACACACATAAGGAAAATCCTCCAAGATATTTTGGTTAAAGAGTTTTTAAATGTACTCTGTTATTTTTATGAGACTCAGGAACCCATTTCCTTATAAAGATGCAATTTCCATTTTCCTCCTTTCCTTTGTGTGTGTGGGGGGGTATCATACACACCACATGTAAATGCTTAGTGCAAGGGAAGAATTTAGCCTGCAACTGAGAGGTGAGGAGATAGAGCTTAGCAGAGGTGAAAGGAGTGATAAGATAATTCTGTAGTTTATAACTACTAACAGTGATTTTATTTTAATAAGTAATATGAAAGTAAGATACCAGACACCTAGACTTTTCCATTTTACCATCTAAATATCATTGAAAAAACAATGCTATGTGCTATAAATATATGCAATTTTATCTGTCAATGTAAAGAAAAAAAAGGATGACTAAAAATAAAACAAAAACCAGACACAGGCTGGAAAGATGGCTTAGCAGTTAAGACACTTGCCTGCAAAGCCAAGGGTCCTATGTTCAATTCCCTAGGACCCACGTAAGACAGATGCTCAAGGTGGCGCATGTTTCTGGATTTCATTTGCTGTTGCTGGTCACCCTGGCATGCCCATTATCTTCTCTCTTCCTCCCTCTCTCTCTCTCTCTCTCTCTCTCTCTCTCTCTCTGTCTCACTCTGCTGATTTCTCTCTTTCTCAAATAAAGAAATAAGATATTTAAAAAACTAAAAAAAAAAAAAAAAAGACACACCAACATGAAACTCAGGCTTAGTATTAGAAACACACACACACGGATATTAAGAAATTCTCCTTGCATTTATTTTCTGCTGGGTGATATCTCCACCTCAATTCTCCAAATTCTTGGACTGTGCAACTGGCACACAAGAGACTAAAGCATTACACGTGATGGGTAATTAAGAATCTTTTCTACCCTGTCATATGCACAGTCTTCTCTCTTTGTGTGACTCTTTTGTGACTATTGCAAAATTTCACTTTTCAAAACCAAAATCAAGTGTTTGCTCAAATGAGGGGAGAATATTTTTCTTTAATGCTGAGCCCTCATCAGAGTACTTTTTGTTTTCCACCAAAAGCCATCAGTCTGAAAAGGCATTGAGAGTGGAAATCATGTTGTCTGGGATATCGGCTTCTTTGTATATTATATAAAACATATGTAAGTGTCTCTCCATTTGGGCTGAGGTTTGCATTCTCCTCTTGGCAGATTACCAAGAGAAGCCAGTGGGCAGGAGGCTGTCACCATGCCTAGCATGCGCAGAGCCCCCGCCACTCTGTGTGTACAGGGTACTGGCAAGATGAGACCTCTGCTATGGGGGGGGGGGGCTCTTGAAAGACAAGAAGTTTCACTTCTTTCTTAAGTGGAATGTTTATACCTTACTGTAACATTTGAACTTTAACAAGTGATGTAATCATTTTGATAATAAAATTCTTAATTATGATAAAAAAAAAAAAAAAAAAAAAAAAAGAATCTACACTTTCACTGAATGGCAGTGTTGCCTCCCCTCTTTTTATTAGAGGCAGCCCAGAGATAAAACCTGCAAGTTATGAGTAATTATACCCTGCTGAGAAAAGTGATGGAGTGCTACACTCAGAAGGACTTACCAAGCCCTGGAAATGTGGAGTCAACACTTAAGACTCTTTTTTTTTATTATTATTATTTTCCACAACACTAACAGTTTCCCAGCTTGTTCCCAGAAGGAGATAAACAAACAGTATGTACCTGCATTTTAATGGGAATAAACAGCACTGGTTCACTCACTGTTTACCACATGGGCTTCCTGTTTCTAAGCCAGTGGGATACAATGAAAAGGCAGTGGAAAGCTATGAGGGAAGTAATGTTTTCTATTCTACTGGGTGGAGATTTGGAATAAAGGAGATATAACATTTTGTTCACAAAATTGTTTGGAGTCTAGAATACTCTTTTATATGGTACTAGGAAATGGGGAACAACCTTCAGATGCCTTCTGAGGCTCATGATAGGTTACTTTCCTAGCTTAGGGAAACTGGCAAGTCAAAACAAAACAGAAAAGAATAAAGTATGTTTCGGGATGGGGAAATGGCTTAGTAGTTAAATGTGTTTGCCTGTGAAGCCTAAGGACCCCGGTTCAATTCTCCAGGTCCCACTTAAGCCAGATGCTCTAGGTGGCACATGTGTCTAGAGTTTGTTTGCAGTAGCTGGAGGCCCTGGCATGCCCAATCTCCCTCTCTCTCTCTCTCTCTCTCTCTCTCTCTCCATCTGACAAATAAAATAAATAAAAAAGAGTAAAGTATGTTTGTAAGAATTAGCTGTGTTGCTTGTTATAAATGTAAATTCATAGCCTCCATGTAGAAATATTCTGGCTGGTTTGGAGTGAACCGGAATTCTTTGCATTTAATAAACAAGCATTCTAGGAGAACCTGATGAAGTGGTCCCAGGGGCTCATACTGTGAAACAGTTCAAGGGATCTACAGATGTGGTTTGGAAGTGTCAATGAATTCCCGATACTAAATGAATTGTTGGGATTACCAAATGGATCTTCAGTCTAAGGAAGGCTAAGAACTTTTGGAATGGGAAAGCAATACCAAGGGGTGTGTGGGCAGGACACTAAACTCCACATATTTGGGTCACATGCAGTAACAACTGAGTCACAGGGCAACTCAGCAATGTGGCCAGGAAATAAAAACTACTTCCATGGCTCTTTTGTCTTCCTGCAACAGCTCAATTAGCTTGGCTGATTCCCACATGGAATATTATCCAGTGACTTGTGTGAGGAGCTTAAAGGGATTTCTAGTACAACCATTGTGGACAACAATATGGGGATTCCTCAAAAAAGTAAACATAGTTCTAGTATCTTATTCATCTATCCTTCTTTTGGCTATATAGTGAAAGGAAATGAAACCAAGATACCAAAGAAATCCCAACATACCCATGTCATTTGTGGCACTATTTACCACAGCTGAGTCATACTGTCAACCCAAGTGCCCTCCACAGCTGGGTGGATAAGGAAAGGTGATAAAATACACACTGGAATGTATTCAGCTGTAGAGAAGGGGAGAAGTATCAAATCCCACCATGTGCTGTAAAAATGTATGGAAACTGAGTACATTATGTTAAGTGGCAAAAGACAGATGTAGAAAGACAATTACCACATGTTCTTCATCTTAAGGAGCAGTTTGAAAATGTCAGAGTGGGGCTGGAGGGATTGCTTAGTGGTTAAGGCACTTGCTTGCAAAGCCAAGGGAATAAGGTTCAGTTCCCCAAGACCCATGCAAGCCAGATGCACAGGGTGGTGCATGCATGTGGTGTTCGTTTGCAGCAGCTAAAGGACCTGGCACAACCATTCTCTCTATATATCTGTATCTATCTTCTCTCTCTCTCAAATAAATAAAATATATAAATGATTTAAAAATGTCAACCTGGAGGTAGTCTGTGATTGCTAGAGGTAGGATTGGTGTATGTAAAGGAAAGGTAATTTGGTTGGTAAATTTGATTGATGCTATATGCACATGTAGAACTATTATACTGATCACCATTCATGAGCAAAATAAATATATGCTTAATAAAAATTGAAAAGCTGTGAGTCTCTATGCTCTTTAAGCTTTGAAAACTTTAAAGCTTTGTGTGTGTGTACTTGCATGTGTGTGCACATGCATATGGAAGCCAGAGGACAATCTCGGGTGTGATCCACAGAGTGCGGTACTTCTTTCATGAGATAAGTTCTCTCATAGATCTGGAGCTAACCAAGTAGGCTATACTGATGGCCAGTGAGTGCAAGGATTTCATGTCTCTGTCTCACCAGCTCTGGGATGGCAGGTACACACTAATATTTTTATGTGGACATTAGGGATGTTGCAGTCAGGTTCACATTGGTGCCAGAAAACACTAGACCAAGAGCAGCTTGTGGGGGAAAAAGGGGGGCTTGCTTTGGCTTACAGACTTCAGGGGAAGCTCCATGATGGCAGGGGAAAATGGTGGCATGAGCCGAGGGTGGACATCACCCCCTTACCAATATCAGGTGGACAACAGTAATAGGAGAGTGTGCTAAACACTGGCAAGGGGAAACTGATTATAATACCCATAAGCCTGCCCCCAATAATACACTGCCTCCAGGAGGTATAAATTCTCAAATATCCATTTGCTGGGAACCTAACATTCAGAACACCTAAGTTTATGGGGGACACCTGAATAGCACCACCACATTCTGCTCCTGTCCCCCATAAACTGATAATATACATAATATAAAATATAATGCATTCATCCAACTTTAGAAGTCCTTATAATTTTTATCAATCCCAATGATGTACAAACATCCCCATAGTTTGAGATCTTTTAACTGAGCCATAATACGAAAAGAAAAAAAAGAACAATAATGGCACAGAATAAACATTCATACTGCAAAAGATGACATTTGGCATAGCAAAGAAATATTCAATCAATACAAGAGTTAAACAGGGCAAACTTCAAACTCTGTAGCTCCAAGTCCAACAACTCTAGTCAGTGACAAACCTCTAAGTCTGATAATTCTAACCAGCAAAATGTTTCTGACATTCCAATTCTGCCCCTCCACTTAGGCTACTCACAGTCATGGAAAACTTTATCTGGGGCCTGCAGCTCTTCTTAGCAGCCATCTCATGGTCCTGGAATCTCAACTGTGTCTCCACTGCAAACCATGGTCCATCCTCACAGCTCCATGGGGTCTCCATGCAGGCATCCAGCAAACCTGCTTCACATTGCCCACAGCCATTTCCAAAACACAAAAGCATGTTGCAAAATGACCCTCTGTTTTCTGCATTTCTATATTCTATAATTCCAGGTGGGATGCCAATTTGCTAATCCATGGGGTAATAAAGCAAACTTTGAAAAACAGGGTACTCCCCAAGCATCCAGGCCCCTTCAAAAGAGTGTACATTCTTCCTGTTGCCCCATTGCAGGTCAGCTGGCCCAATCTCAATGATTGTCATCACTAATAATTGCAGCTGAACAGGCAGAAGTTTCAACCCAAAGATTTTATTTCTGTGCCATATCCCTCTGCTCACACCAGTACATGTCTATGCAAAGCAACCCTACACAAATTCTCAGGACATGGGCATAACACAAATTGCTTCTAGCCTGGTCCAGACCCAGCTCTTTCTCACCATCATAAGCCAAATCTAAGTCTTTGGTTCTTACTGCATTCAGGTCTTTCAACCCTGATCATAGTAGTCCATCAAGCTGTACTTACAGCACAGCAGGGCATCTCTTAGGCCAAGGTATTACATCCTTCCACATTCCTCTTGAAAATCAGTTCCAAAAGGCCAAAAGCCATACAGGTGTCTACTTGAAAAAAAAGCAGCATATGGGGGGGAAAAGATTTATCTTGTTTTACAGGCTTGAGGAAAAGCTCCATGATGAAAGGGGAATATAGTAGCATAATCAGAGGGTGGGCATCACCTCCTTACCAATGTCAGGTGGACAACAGTAATAGGAGTGAGCCAAACACTGGCAAGGGGAAACTGGCTGTAACACCCACAAGCCTGCCCCCAATAGTACACTGCCTCCAAGAGGTGTTAATTCTCAAATTTACATCAGCTGGGAACCTAGCATTCAGAACACCTAAGGTTATGGGGGACATGTGAATCAAACCACCACAGGGATAAAACTCAGTTGATTATAAGATAAGTACTATACTCACAGAGATATCTATCCCACCATAAAATGTGAATTTTCTATATTTATTCATTTCAAGTACCTAACATCTCATGATCTTCCTTATCAATATCATATACTTGGATTCAAGGATTATATTCCATTTCTGTATCACTTAAGTAAATATTATCTACCTGATGCATAATCGCCAGCAAATTACATAATAGCCAAAGGCCTTACCATCTCCATCAATACTTCAAGGACACTAATGTCTCTATAAATTTCAGACAGATAGGCAGGGAAGTTGAGATAACAGACCATGAGCTAATATTAAAAATAGTTTAAGGGCCTGGAGAGATGGCTTAGCAGTTAAGGTGCATGCTTGCGAAGCCTATGGATCCAGGTTCAATTCTCCAGGTCCCACATAAGCCAGATGTACCTAGTTGTGCCTATGGCTGGAATTTGTTTGCAGTGGCTGGAAGCCATGGCATGCCCATTCTCTCTGTCTCTGTCTCTCTCTCCCCCTCTCTCTGTCTCTAATAAATGCATAAAAATAAATCTTTAAAAAGAAGTAAAAATAATAGTTTAAAATGTTTTATTATAGCAGGGAACATTTTTGTAAGCAAAAAAAAAAAATATACTATTCCCAGGTGATTGTTAAATCCATGAAAGTACATGCTATAATACTAAAGAGTTATTCATGAATCAAACAAACTTAACACGGGTTTAAATTGTTACTGATCATGAAAGTTGGCTTGAGAACCAGCTCTCACAATATTGCTGCCACATGTAAGAACACGAGAATCAGAAGGAAGTAGAACCAATGTGGGTCTCTAAGAAAGCATGCCCTCAGCTCTAAACTCCAACTACTTCCTTGCCTTGTCAGCTGCCTCTCAGACCAACCATCCTCATCAATGCTTCGTATTGCACCCTTTCCAGTAAACCATTATTCTGATTCTTTCCCTTCTTTCTGAAAGACGTTGACTTTTCCATTTTTCTCACCCTATCTCCCAAAATGTTGGGGCAAGAAAATTTGAGAGAATGACTTTGGAAGAAGTGATGTTATAATCATTATATGACACCTTTAAAAAGATGGAATGAAAACGAGGACTAGGTAGAGGAGTGGGCATATACAGTCAAATGGATAGTTTTTCTCCCTCTCTCCAAATCGTATCTAATGAGCCCTTGTGAATGGTTCGTGCTATGCTATTCTCTCCTGGTTTCTGGTGATATTTTTCATGAAGCAATTAGGATATTGGACTCGATGATCTCTGTGGACCTTTTCAGCTCTACAAGCCTGGCTGAGGCGCAGAGAGCTGTCCAGGCTGAAGACTAAATTTCCAGGCTAATTTCCTTTACTTGGTAGACGTAATTGGATTACACTAGTACCAGAGGTGTTTCAACTACCACTTAATTAGGAAACTTTTGCAGTGGTGCGCTAACCACTGCACTGTGACAGAACAACCCCATGGCAGGTGAACAAGAGACGAAGCAATTAAAAATGAGGATGAGGGTGAAGCTAGTTGTCTTTATTTGTATCACGTCTCAGTGTTTACAAAGCACTTTTGCGTATGTGAACTCATTAAGTGCACACTAAAATCATGAGTAAATGGACACTTATTTCTTTTACATTTGACAAGCAAAAGTGCTGAACTTTCAATTGCTTGATTTTTTTTTTTTAATGTTAACTAGGAACAGAAAGGCAGTCTTCTACCCCCCACCCATCCCATCCTGGGGGAAAAATAAATGGTGAACCATTTTCTGATTGTTATAACCTCTTTTCTGTATTTCAGGCAGCCAGGTACCTTGAATTTCACAAAGTTCTTCAGATTTTCCACCTATGGTATTCACAACAGATGGTACACACCGGCCTTGGAATCATAAATTCCTGGGAAAGATGTCCATTAAGCCACGTACTTTGGAAAACTATGGCATTTTCTTTTTTTTATTTAAATGCCTCCATCTAAAAGTTGTTAAGCTTGAAAAAAAGAGGCCTATTTACAAATGGAGACGATCATGTTCACTGGTGTTGTTTTGCAGCAACTTGTCTCATGGAACACTTAGGACTAGCTCAAGTTAATATTAAAAACAGAAAGCAGAGAGGACCAGAAAGTCCCATAAATAGGTGGGGGGGGGGGAACAATACCTAAAACCACACAGCATCTAATAAAAGAACACATTGAGGTGACATGTCTTTAGGAATGGAGTAAAACATACACTCTTATTAGGTCTGTAGAGCTATTCTTTTTGCTGTCCCCAGTTTAAGCTCACATCTGCTTTTACGGATCTGCGCGTGTTTGTTAGGTCATACCAAGCTCCAGAAAGGAGGATGAATACCTTTTGCAGATATAGTCGGGTGCAATCAGAACTGGCCATCCTAAAGTGTGCCAGTTAGAGCACTTCCCCCACCCCTCGCAGGTCAGAAGCCTGTGAGGTAAAGTATATCACATTAGGAAAGAGTGCTAAAAGGTTAGTCGTGAGAAGTGGGGGCTCATAAGCAATGGATACAAGATCGCTGTGCTTAAACTAGGGTACACAGGCTGAAAATGGCCAAATGCACATGGCTGCCATGCACGACCTAGAGTGAAATGTGCAGGAGTTTTAGGAATGATGTAGGCATTGGGAAGAGGCATGCAGGGGGAAGAAAATGCCAACTTCATTCTCACTTGCCCTGTGGATCTCATACTATGCGGTTAATGATAGCTGATCTTAAATGACTCCACTCACTCCAGGCCTCACCTTAGGTTTCAAAAAAAAAATTCATTGTTCAAAATACAGGTGTGGTATAATGAAAACAGGGATTGCAATGGCTATCAGAGGAGTTAAAACTTCTTAGCTTTAAGGTAAACTTAGGTAAATCACTAAAGTTGATCTGGGGCAGATGTACCCCACGTTAGTTCTTGGCCCATTAATCAGATTCATTCTCATCCCTCCCCATCTCTTCCATATCCTTCAAGAGTTGACTAATACAGCCTGCATACTCTCAACCCATCAAGCCATTCAACGAGAGCACTTACAGAAACTTCGAGGAGGACCAGGCAAAGCTAAGGGATCACTTCCTTTCTTTCACCATCTCCTTCACAGACTAGATCAGATCAGACCAGTGTCCGGTCTCCAATCCCTCTGGTACCCAACATCAGCTGAACTAGTCACTGGGTTACCTCAATGCCTTGTAATCACTGCTTGAAATTGTTATAACACCTGTGTTACATACATATGTTTATATATATGTATACGTATGTGTATATATATATATATATATATATATATATATATATATATAGTGTTTAATTTGCTTTACTTTAAAAGTTTGATTGAATTCTGTAATTCTGATTTCTTTTTTGACTGTTTTATTAATTAAACCTATTTTAGTATTTGTTATATTAATATTAATCAACATACCACAAATATAGCTAAATTAGCCAACATAGGAAATCCAGAGTCTAAAACATAGTTTTATTAAAATTTATCCCAAATTAGTATGACAAAACATGATACAAATTACCACAATATTAATTAATTAATATTGTCTGGCACCAGAACAAGTAGGTAAATAACTTAACCGAAGGACACTTGAAATAGAACACCATATTATGGTGCTATTTCCCTTTTGGTAAAGGTAGAAGCCTAAATATGAATGAATGGATTTTATAACAAATTGCTATAGGAGAAAGGTATTTAACAAAAATTAACACTTTGAAGGGAAAATTATCCTTCCCTAAACCAGTGTTTTATAGATTCATGGTGTCAGAATCACTTAGTCTGCTTTTCAGCCTGGCACTCATTCCGAATCCAGATCTAGTGGACTATAATCCTTCCTGTGCTGCCTTCAATAGTCTGTTCTAAAGACAAATGCACATCACTATCATTACGTGTGTTATGCTTGAGAGCTATTGTACTGAAGAAGGAAAAGAGAATGCTACTGATGATTAGAAATGATGAAACAAAGAATAGTTTAATATTTGGGACAAAGCCCACATTGAAGAAACACAAAACAAGTTTTTACACAATATATGTATTCATAATGGTTAGTCCTTTGTCATATACAACCTCCCCCCACCCCCCACAAAAAGGCCTTACAACGACTTACAGGACTCTGCAATCTTTTTATTTATTTGTTTATTTTTATTTTAGAGACAGAGAGAGAGAGAGAGAATTGGTGCGCCAGGGCCTCGGACACAGCAATAGAACTCTAGATGCTTTCACCAACTAGTGGGCATGTGCAACCTTGCACTTGCCTCTCCTTTGTGCATCTGGCTTATGTGGAATCTGGAGAATTGAACTTAGACTTTGAAAGCAAGTGCCTTAACCACTAAGCCATTTCCCCAGTCCCAACATTCTTTTTTTTAAATTAATTATTTATTTTGAGACGGAGAGAAAGCGGAGGGGCAAGGGAGAGAGAGTGGTTGATTCAGAGCCTATGAACTCCAGATACATAAGCCACCTTGTGCATCTGACTTTATGTGGGATCTGGAGAATCGAAACTGGGTCCTTAGGCTTCACCGGCAAGCACCTTAACTGTTAAGCCATCTCTCCAGCCCCCAACATTCTTTTTTTAAATATCCAGGGAACCTTAGATGAGTTGTGGAATGATTTTTCTTATAAATTGTCATTTATGTGTTTATTTTGAGAGAGAGAGAAAGGCAGATAGAAAGAGAGAGAATGGGTGTGCCAGGGCCTCTAGCCACCGCAAACAAACTCCAGATGTGTGCGCCCCCTTGTGCATTTGGCTTACATGGCTACTGGGGAAATTGAACCTGGGTCCTTAGGCTTCTCGGGCAAATGCCTTAACTGTTGTTGTCTCTCCAGCACATCATATGATTTTTGATGGAGATTACTAAGAACTGCTCCAAGGACCAATTTTGACAATCACATTGGTAATATAATACTAATGTGAAGCTTCATCTTTCTGTAGCAACTAATGTCTACTAAGTCCTCTCCAAATGATATTTTATTTATTTTTTTTGGGGGGGGGGAGATTCAAGGTAGGGTCTCACTCTAGTCCAGGCTGGCCTGGAATTCACTATGGAGTCTCAGGGTGGCCTCGAACTCACGGCCATCCTCCTACTTCCCGAGTGTTGGGATTAAAGGCATGAGCCACCACGCCCAGCACTAAATGATATTTTAAAGAATATTTTTATTTGCACTTATTTAATTGAGAGAGGAAAAGAGGGAGAGAGGAGAATGGGCATGCTAGGGTTTCCAGCCACTGCAAACGAACTCAGGATGCATGTGCCACCTTGTGCATCTGGTATACATAGGTTCCTGGGGAATCAAACCAAGGTCCTTTGGATTTGCAGGCAAGCACCTTAACTTTTAAAGTATCTCTTCACCTCCTCTAAATGATATTTTTATTCATCTTTTTTATATACAGAACCTTATAAGTGTCCATCTATCAATATGTTTGTTGAAAACAATTGAATTGATAATTCCACTAAATGCATTCATTTCATGCAAATGCAGCAGTGATCAGTTGGAAATATTTGGTTATCCTCCTTCATGTAGATCATGATAAGTGACATGTTGATTTATTTATTCTCAATAAGCTTTAATTTCCATTTTCAAGGGATTTTTCTCTTGAGCTGTTTGGTGCTTGGATAAAATTTCAATTCTCTATGAAAAGTACAGGGAAGAGGAGGGGGAAGGAAAAAAATTCAGACAACAGAATGTAGCGGGAACTTGTTCTCACTTCTAGAACTCTCTCTTAACTTGTATAGTCAAAATTAAAAGTTCATGTCTAATCTGGGTAAAATTTGTTCCACCTTGTTACCAATTTCATTTCTCGTTATTTTCACACGCAGGCCTGTGTTGTGTGTCTGTGTGTGTGCATGTGTTGTGTGTCTGTGTACGTGCATGTGTTGTGTGTCTGTGTGCATGCATGTGTTGTGTGTCTGTGTGCATGCATGTGTTCTGCGTCTGTTTGCAGGCATGTGTTGTGTGTCTGTGTGCGTGCATGTGTTGTGTGCCTGTGTGTGCATGTGTTGTGTGTCTGTGTGCATGCATGTGTTGTGTGCCTGTGTGTGCATGTGTTGTGTGTCTGTGTGCATGCATGTGTTGTGTGTCTGTGCGTCCATGTGTTGTGTGTCTGTGTGCGTGCATGTGTTGTGTGTCTGTGTGCGTGCATGTGTTGTCTGCCTGTGTGTGCATGTGTTGTGTGTCTGTGTGCGTGCATGTGTTGTGTGTCTGTGTGCATGCATGTGTTGTGTGTCTGTGTGTGTGCATGTGTTGTGTGTCTGTGTACGTGCATGTGTTGTGTGTCTGTGTGCATGCATGTGTTGTGTGTCTGTGTGCATGCATGTGTTCTGCGTCTGTTTGCAGGCATGTGTTGTGTGTCTGTGTGCATGCATGTGTTGTGTGTCTGTGTGCGTGCATGTGTTGTGTGCCTGTGTGTGCATGTGTTGTGTGTCTGTGTGCATGCATGTGTTGTGTGCCTGTGTGTGCATGTGTTGTGTGTCTGTGTGCATGCATGTGTTGTGTGTCTGTGCGTCCATGTGTTGTGTGTCTGTGTGCGTGCATGTGTTGTGTGCCTGTGTGTGCATGTGTTGTGTGTCTGTGTGCGTGCATGTGTTGTGTGTCTGTGTGTGTGCATGTGTTGTGTGTCTGTGTGCGTGCATGTGTTGTGTGTCTGTGTGTGTGCATGTGTTGTGTGTCTGTGTGCATGCATGTGTTGTGTGTCTGTGTGAGTGCATGCACATGAGTGTCTGTATGCATGTAGAGGCAGGAAGTCAATGCCAGGTGTCTTCTTCTCTCACTGCCCACCCCATTTAACACAAGGTCTTTCACTGAACCTGCAGCCCACTGATGAAGACAGACAACCTAACTAGCCAGCCCTGGGGATCCTCTGGTCTTTGCCTCCCCAACCTGGTACATCACCGCACCTGCTTTTTTTGTATGTGTATGGGGAATACAGTTTCAGTTTCTCATGCCTGTGCAGAAAGCACGTTAACCACTAAGCCACTACCTCAGCCTATGATTCCTGTTCTTCCTACAAATCCTTTCCTTTTCATCATACCCTGCGGTAGTTTGAGTCTGAGGTCACCCATGAACTCATGTTATTTCAATGCTTGGTCCCCAGCTTGTGGAGATGGAACTGCGCTAAAGGATGGGTACTGTTAGGGGGTGGGCTTAGGGGTGTTACAGCCAGCTCCCCTTTGCTAGAGTTTGGCTCACTCTCCCGCTGATGCTTTCTACCTGCTGTGCCAAGGGTGATGATGTCCATCCTCTGCTCAAGGCATGCTTTCTCCTGCTACCGGGGAGGTCTTCGACACTGTCAGCCAAAATAAAACCTTCCCTCCCATCAGTTGGTTTTGATGAGGTGCTTTGTCCCAGCAATGCAAAAGTAACTAGAACATCCCCTCATGCAGACATGGCCCCCCTCATTGAAGGCTGTATATTCTGTTTGGACTCCCAGACCTTTTCTGGACAGATCCGTGTGTTGCAATATTAAGTCTTGAAAGTGCCCGTTGTCTAAGGTTTGCATAGCCCCACCTCTCAATCCGTTCTTCTGTTCATCTACGGGCCATTTTATTTGATGTGTGTCTTCCAAATGGCTCATTTACCTAAAAGGGGGACTAAAGGCTGGTCAAAGTTTCTCTTCGAAATCAAGCACTGTTGAGCAGGAGTTTATGACATGGCTCCTTGGCCTGGTTACCCAAACAAAATTACTTCCCTTCTGAAGCACCCACGTGCACACACACACACACACACACACACACACACCTGGTTCCATCAAACGCTCCCTGTTTTGACACTTCTCTCTGTCCTCTCCCTTTCCAGGATGGCTTTGGGAGAGAGTTGAGAGAACTCTAAGAATGCAGACTAAGCAAGGGTTTAGAAATTTGTCCTTGTCACTCCTTCTTCAAAATGTCTCTCACCTCCAGAGCTCACACAGAGCCAGCGTGTGTCAAGATGCAGACAGCATCATTTTTTAAAACTACAGTGCCAGGCAATCATAGTTTACAAACTAGTTTGAAGCACACAAACTCACCTTACTCAGCTGGATGAGATAAGTTACAACTCTACTGACTCAGCATATTAAGTCAGAGAGAGTTGAAAGCCCACACCTGCTCTGTCCTGTCTTCCCGATTACACTGTCTGGGCCAAGCAGCATTATTAACCCAATCTTTTTAATTGTTCTTTTTTTTTTTTTTCTATCATCATAACCTTAATTCCTCTTTGCCAAAATCTAGCCACCTGTTTTGGATTATTTGTTGTACTAGTGAGGATTTCGGGTCCTTTGGAAGGATCCTAGGAAAGTGAAGGCCAGAATGTCCACACTATCACTCTACAGATGTGTTTCCCAAGCATTTAATGAGCATCCATTCAATGCTCATTCCTTGTTCCTCATGATGTCCAATCTAGGGGGAAAAGCAGGTGTGAGCAACTTTATTATACTGTCAGACATGCTATCATGCATGTACATATCAACATACAGGTTTATATGGAAATTAAACCAAGACATGAGGATACATTTAATTTTGCTAGTCAAAGAAAAAAGTGTTGGATTTATAGTGCAAGAAGAATCACTGAGAAATGACAGGGAGACAATAATATAAATGCCCTATTCAGGTATTCAGGAAGTCATCCAGTGTGGATGAAGAACAAGACTGAAATAAACAGGAAAGTTGAGGTGGAAAAGATAAAGACACCCTGGTATGGTGGCACATATCCTTAATAGTTTGGCACTTGGGGAGGCAGGGGTAGGAGAATAGCTTTTGTATTCAAATGAAGAAGCAGTCTTAGGTCTTAGTGACTGAAGGACAGAGTTTAGTGTTAATTAACACTGAGTACTCTTGGACTGGAGACACAGCTCAACTGTTAAAGTGCTTGCCTGCAAAGCTTGATGACCTGGGTTTGATTCCCCAGTACCACATACAGCCAGATGTGCAAAGGAGCCCTGGCATGCCCATGTTCACTCATTCTCTCTGTATCTGTCTCGCTTTCCTTGCAAATAAATAAAATATTTTTTAAAAAGATTGAGTGCTCCTATAAGAATGATTTTTAGGTGGAAGTGTTGATTAGGTATGCTGCTTAGAGAGGAAATTAAGAGAAATTTGCACTACGATGTAAGAACATTCATGAAATGTCAATTAGAAAAACAGAACTGTAGAAAAATTAGTGCTGATACATGTTTTTATGTAGTATCAGATTTTCTTTTCAGAACAAAAGCTAATATGACCATTTTTATAATATGAATTCTGCCAATCCAGGAGCATGGGCTGTATTTCCATCACCTATTATCTGCTTTAATTTCTTTTTCAGTATCTTAAAGTTTTCATTGTAGAAGACTTTTATCTCCTTGGTCACACGTATTCCTTGGTGTTTTTAAAGATATTATGAATTTGATATTTTACTGACTTATTTATCAGCAGATTTAAAAAAAATATATATATATATATAAGTTACTGATTTCATATGTTGATAATGTATCCTGCAACTTTACTAAAAGCATTTTTCAGCTCTATAAATTTTCACGCAGAGTATGTAGAGTCTTTTAAATATTGAGTCATGTCATCCGCAAATGGAGATAGTTTGAATCCTTCCTTTCCTATTATCATTCTTTTTATATCTTTCTCTTACTGTATGACACTTACTTTTAAATGTCACATGGTTAATTTGTCCTCAAACTTCAAAACTCAGCTCAAGTGTCACTTCTTTCTGTATGTGCTCCTTGGTGTCCTACCCTACCAATCATGTGTCTTGTTCCTGTCTTTAATGTTGTCCCATTCATAAGAGCATTGCACTTATCATCTATAGGTGACTTCATCTCCATTCATCTTATCTCCACCGTCTTGAACTGTCCTTTAAAATAGGGCTTATTTGATTTTGTCATCTCACAATGTCTTAAAGAAAAGGACATGATGCACCTTTGCAATCCTTGTACTCGGGAGACTGAGGCAGGAGAATTTCAAGTGTGAGGCCATCCAGGGCTATCTATGTAGGCCCTGTCTCAAAAGAAAAAAAGAAAGAAAGAAGATAGACATCATAGTTCTTATCATAGAATAGAAGTTTAATGTGCACCTATTAACATAAATGAATAAGCAAGGAGAAATGGATGAATATGTAGATTGAGAGTCATGAGACAATTATCACACAGGTAGTTAGGAAGTGGAATGAAAGAAAGATAAACTGGCAAGAAAACCAATAGTATGAAATAGTGTGTACTTGGGCTGGAGGGATGATTTAGTGGTTAAGGCATTTGTCTGCAGAACCAAAGGACCCAGGTTCAATTCCCCAAGACCCACGTTAGCCAGATGTATAAGGGTGCACATGCGTCTGAAGTTCACTTGCAGTGGCTGGAGACCCTGGCATGCCCATTCTCTCTCTCTTCCTCTTTCTCTATGTCAAATAAATAAATAATAATAATAATAAAATATTGTGTTCTAGGTATGTAGAGTGAGATCAGAAAAAGGACTGTATTAGTTGTGGTAAATAATATTTAATTGGAGGGTTTTATTTTCAAAGAAACTGATTTCAGTGGGCCTGAATTAAAATTTGGTTCCTTGATGGATTTATAGAGAAGAGAAGAGAAGAGAAGAGAAGAGAAGAGAAGAGAAGAGAAGAGAAGAGAAGAGAAGAGAAGAAAAACAGGTTAGAGCAACCATTGACTCTACTCAGCTACATTTAGGAGATAAGGTAGGCCGGTACAGATTCTCAGACATTGAGATTAGGATGACAGAATATTGAGTACATTTGACTAATGGGAAAGGTTTGCTTCTGAGGGGAAACAAAAGGGTATATGGAAAGAACCAGGCGTGAAGGCTATGGTCACAGATAATTAAGAATGGGAAAGCACTTTCCATTGCTACACTTGCTCACATCTCACTCCCCATCAACTGCACACGGGTCCGTGCATGCGTGTACGCATGCACACAGCTACATGCTACATGCATGGTAGATATTTCCTAACATTACTAAGGAGAGGTTGAATTTAGCATTAAATGCCAGGCAAAAGAGAAGTCTCTATTTTCAACTGAAACTCTGACATTTCAGGAAGCATCAACCGCAGAGCTGGGAGAAGAAAATGAAATCTGGCAAGGGCTCTGAGATGGGGTATTTCAGCCATATGTTCAAATCGTGGTCAGCATCATGGGCATGTTGTTGCCCAGGTTCAGAAAGATGGGATGTGCTGTTCTGAATTCAGAGCTCAGTGCATCCTGATCAGGTTTCCTGACAACTGAGGGTATGTATGTGTATGTGTATATATATATAATTTTTTGAGAGGAAAGTAGCTGTGGCATTGTCATCTACTGTGCAATTCAGTTTATCCTACACAGAGTCTGGCTTCCTGGCCTTGTTTTCCTCTGGCTTTCAGACAATCAGCTCAGGACCTCAAACAGGAGACAAATAGCCCACCCCAGTGGCTTCAAATGTTATTTGTCATGAAATCACCTGGTCCCCTTAAAATCCTGTCAGAGGAATTGATTTGGTGCCCTTCTACAGCTGTGAATTCAACAGGTTAAAGCTACATCTTTTGAAAAGTGTTCATTTGCTACAAATTTACCACCCACTAATGCCGCCGAGTCACCTTTTGTTCTGCTTCAGGCAACGTGAGAGAGCAGCAGCCCAGCCCAGGTAAGCTGGTGGCCATGTTTTCTTTCCCTCCTTCTCTTCTATTTGTAGGTAAATAAGTACCCAGGCTTCTGTGTGCAAATTTCAGCCCGAGCTCCCACCACCTTGTCAAACTCTTCAAGGGAAACATTATTGCCTTAATTGCTTAAGCCCAATTTGCATAATATGGAGTTCTGACAGCCACAAAAACAGGGATGCAAAAAGGAGATTAACAAGTGAGGTGCACACTCCGCCAACCCTGTGCAGTTTGAGGAAAAAAAAAAAATGAGAGCAGAGAAGAATTCATCGGATGGGTGGGTTTGCTGTTTCATCCGCTCTCAGTTCCTCCCCCAGCCCCTCCTCCTCTCCATCCCACCTTCAGGTCTGTTTGTTTTCCATTTGCATACATTGGCTCCTCGCTTGTGCCCAGACTGCTAATTGCCATTCCTAGCAGAGCCTCCTCGGGCCCTGGTACAGGCCAGGCAGCTTCAGCCAGTGCACATGCAAAATCAGCCTTGCCTCTTTCCAAACATTCACAGAGTTAACACTTCTCAGGAAGGCCGGGATGGCATCTTACTCTTCTTTGGGCCTTCAGTGTCTTTTTCCTGAAACTGAATTGATTTTCCTTTGCAAGAGACCTGGTAGTTACCTGCTTTCTCTCTTACTCCCATCAGAACTTGGCTGCCAGCAGGTCCCATGGCTCCATTGCTGAAATGTGTCCCTGCCAGTCTCTTGAAGTACTTCAATGGCTCCTACAAGGTTAACAAGCCCCTTACAAGGCCTCTGATCTAGATCCAGTCACTCAGCCTCACTTCTGTGACAAGAAGGAATCCCTTGGTCAAGCGCAGTCCCAGGACAGAGATGGCAGCCGCCACTACCTGCGTTCTAAGGATTTGGACAGACTCTCTCCCTAACACCCAGATCCATGTTGCCAAGCCTGAAGACTTCTTGTGACCACTGAAAGCAGGGCTTCACTTAACCAACTGTGCAGAGAGACAATCAGGCTGTATCCTATTCTGAGAGTTGGCTTCTAGCCTGTAATTAGCATAAACATCAGAAACATTTTCCATGCAGTACTTAGAATACATCAACAGTGCTACATGACAGTGTAGAATGACAAGCTACCAGAGTCACTGCCTCCCCCAGGCTTTCAGTTTGCTCCATGACACTTGCCTGGTGTGTGTCTCCCGAGTCCCCATCACTACGTTACACACTGCTTTCAGCCTGGGGTACCCTCGTCTTGCATACCCATAGCATTTCTTTGGTTTACTCCTGATCACAGACAATTCTAGCTCCAGCCATTTCTGTTCCAGAAAGCTTTCTTACTTTCCAGTACATTATCTCTGGGTACCCCTCCTAGAAGTATACAAGCCACAGAGAAGTATCATGTAGGTTACTCCTCAGAAGACACATGACACATTTTGCTTGTCGCTAAAATGCACAAACACAATTGGTTTTTTTTTTTAATCTGACTGTTTTCCTAAACAGGTTTCTAGACTCTAATGATAGATAATCCTGTCATTTTATATAGAGAATTATGTTTTCTAAAATAACAATAGCTATATTTCTTCCTTTGCAATCTATGAATGCTTTAGTTTAATTACTTATTTATTTTAATTAACAACATATTTTGTATGGGTACATCATGTGTTGGTTCCCTCGTTTCCCTCGTTCCTGCCCCTATTCCACTGGGGGACATCCTCAGTGGGGTTGCAGGTATTCCCAATGGGGTTGTGGGTTATGCGTTGTGGGACCAGAAGTCAGTTTTGTTTTTGAATGCGTTAGTTTTGTTGTTGTTCATTTATTCTTGTCTTGCTGCCCCAGCCACGAGGTGTTGAGATACGGAGTATGTGTTATATTTTATTATTTTTCAAATTTAATTCTATGAGGTAAGAAAATTCTCTTTAATGCTAGTTTACAAAATGTCTTCTTTTAAAATTGTGAACAGATATAACATTTTATCAAATATTATTTCTTCGTTACCTTATATAAACTCTTTTCCAAATATCTCCATTTTAATATATTTTTGCTCCTATAGCTTTCCAGTCATTTACAGTATACATGATTATTTAATGCAGTAAGGTTTAAAGTGGAAGGCTTATTTTTTTTGTGCACAAAGGCTTCAGTAGATGTGCAACATGTTTACATGTACACGTGACAAGTTTGATGTTAGGGAATTAAGAAGTTACATCAGTGACCAAAGGAAAATAGAGAGTGAACAGTGAGTTGGGTGGAATTTTATCTTTAATTTAGAGTCTTACATTCAGCAGATATATTTTTTGAGATTAAAAAATAACCTGACAGAAAATGGGCTTTACAGTGATGGATTTGAAGATATAAATATTGGGCCATAAGCAAGAACCATAAGTAGAAACAATGTTTAAATGTGAATTATTACATTAAGTCAGAAATAGGTAACCACAAACTAATAACAATAAAGCAAATGAAATCACATTGTCAAAGAGATATCCATATTGTACCTTCATTGCAGTGTGAGTCGTGAATGAAACATGACATCAACCTAAGTGTCCATCAACAGAAATGGATTGTTATAAAAAGATGACATATAGGGGCTGGAGAGATAGCTTAGCGGTTAAGACACTTGCCCTTCAAAACCTAAGGACTCAGGTTCAACTCCCCAGAACCCACGTAAGCCAGTTGCCCAAGGTGGTGCATGCATCTGAAGTTTCCAATAGCTGGATGCCTTGGAATACCCATTCACTCTATCTGCCCCTCCTTTCTCTCTTCCCAATAAATAAATAAAATATTAAAATATGACATATGTATAAAATGAAATAGCATTTATCCCTAATAAATATGGTAATCTTGCTAGCAGTGGCAACACCATGAATCTGAGGAGACTATGTTAAGTGAAATAAACCAGGCGCAGAAAGGAAAATGACATATGTTGAAGCTATTTTGTTATTGTTGTGGTTGTTTCATAGAAAGTTTCTAAAGCAATGGTTACTAGTGGTTAAGAAGTGTAAGAGGAGGGGGATAGAGGGGTTCAGATAACAGGTACCAACACTCAGTTACCTAGAAGGAATAAGGTTTAGTAATCTACAGCAGTAGGTGACTAGAGTATCTAACAACTGAATATGTATTGTATAAATAAATACCTATAGGAGAAGAATCCACAGCTTCCTAAGACAAAGAATGGTAAATGCTTAAGGAGAAGGAAATACTACCAGGATTTGAGCATGATGCACTGTGTACACCTATGAAACTATCATAGTGTGTCACATAAACACGGACAATATCTATGCCTAAATTAACATAGTATGGGGTAAGAACTCACATTACTGTCATTTTAAATAATAACTGTGTCAATTCCTCATCCATATTTTCAGAAATAAACCACGAGGGACAGTTAGTGAGCAGCCATATGAGTGCAGAAGACACTGGTTCCCTGGGCTGGTGCTGGTGTCAGTATTCTGATCGCAGCTCCTTAGATGTAATAGAGGAGAGAAGTCAGGTTGCAATCAGCTTCTCCTAGCGATAAAGACTACGAAAAGAATGCTAAAGAAAGCAGCTTTTACCCAATTCAGTGACACGGGATTTTATTGCTTGACACAGTATGTTGAGCAGCCATGAGGCAATTCACAGTCTAGTACTTCTGGAAAATAATGAACCATGTGTGCTGTGATATCAAATAAATGGAGTTGGGATTGAGAAAATGCTTATGAGCAGCCAATTGGAAAAATGGACAAGGCTCAGTCCTAGGTGCAGAATGACTCAAGAGTGATGAGTTACTGACAGAACAGACACTAAAGATGCTACAGGTTGAGATTTATTCCCTTTTATGTCAATAATATTCTCTGATAAATATCAAAATAAAAGAAAAACAGGCAATTCTAGAAGGAATAGAGAGGGGATTAATGGAGAAATGAGTCTAGGCAGACAGATATTCTTCTGAATGTATTCACTTGGCAATTTCACTTTCACCATTCACTCTATTAAGGTAAGGATGTAATTTTAAAAAAATTGATTACAGACACAATAAAACTTCAAAGAAACAACAGAGTTAAAATGAGCTTCAAAGATACCCTTCTGGGTTGATTAGATACTGCAAATGTTGACTTAAGCATTTCATGACCATCTAACAAAAAATTAAAGCTCATAAAAAAATCAACCCAAGTTTTAAAGTTGCAAATTTACGTAAGTGCTTGTTCCCTATAGCGTTCTTCAGCTTTCATCAGTAGGTTGAGTGTAATACTATTGGCATGTTATGGAGAGGTAAGTAGAGGGGACCAGGCAATGTAGGGAATCATTAATTTATGTCTTTTATTATTATACGGTGTCCTTTACTGAAGTAAAATGTGACCTGCATAATGAAAGTATAAGTTCTTAGTTGTGTCATTGAGAAGAACCAGTCACATGAGAATTTGCAATGGAGTATTTTGTATTTTGTACCTTCAAAAATTATATTTAGAGAGCTGAAGCTTCATTGGGTCATTTATAATTCTCCCTTTAGAAGATTTGTGGTTAAGAACCTTCAAGTAGGATTGTTGGAGTGAATGGTTGTTCTATTTTCATGGTTTATTAATTAATTTCTTTATTGAAAATGCCATACTGTTTACTGGCATAGCAGCTTCATGATTTTGAATTAATGGGAATCTCAAAGAGATATTAACCCTAGACTTTAATTAGGAGATTTCACAATATGGAGAAACATGGGTAGGCTTGGAGGTTGCTTTTCTAAGTAGAAAAAGCCAGTCACAATAGAGACATGCGGTATGATTCCACTCATATAAGATATCTTCAGTAACTTCATAGAATCAAAGCCATAGGTGGGGGTACCAGGGGCTGGTAAGGCACATGAGGAGTAATTAACAAAACGGCATTCAGTACCACTTAGCAAGTTGAAGACGCTCTAGTTACCTGCTGTATGGCATTGTATTTTCAGACTATAATAATGCATATACATTTATGAATTTGGTAAGAGGATCAATTTCAATAAGATAATTTTTATGCTAGGAGATTTGTGGGATAATTAAAAGAGACTTCATACTAAAAAACGTGTTGAAATTATTGATAGATGAAATATACAAGTGTTAAACATATGTGCTCATCCTTAAACTTTTAATGAAATTTAATGGGAAAAAATATAAAATAAAATGGTTTGCTTTCTGAAGCGTTTATCATTATCTCAGCTAGTGTGTACATTACATTTAGCTCTGAAGGTTGGGTTCTGTTCCAATAGCTGATTATATTCCACAATGCTCTATAATGCAAAAGTGCATCACTGATCTCTATGTGAAAATGTTCTTTTGCTGGAAAGCCAGGAATCAGGTTATATCTTGTGGAACAAGGCCCTTGGTTTTCTATTCAGAACGTGTACTTGCCTTTAAATAGTAAGCATGTGCCTTTAAAAAAAAAAAAAAAAGCAGAAAGGAGCCAGCAAGGGAAGAAGCATGACAGAGTCATCCCTATGCAGTAAAGACAGTAATGAAAAGAACAGAAATATTGAATCTCAACAGACTGTGACTAAATATTTTTTAAAGTCTTAGAAGAGCGAGAAGGTAATAAAATAACCAAACTCTCCAGGAAATGCTAATAGAACTTCAAAATGATTCCTTGGGTCATCTTTATTTATTTGTTCATCTTCTCATGCAGTAAACGCTTTAAAAGAATTCAGCACGTACAGAGCACGATGATGAGGGTATGCTGAGGGTGAGTGGACCAAGAATAAGGAACATGGGCTGCAGTTGCTAGTAAAGCTCTGGCCTTGCAAGTACGGGGACCTGAGTTTGATCCCCCCAAACTCAAATGAAAAGGTACCTAGTCTGGTCATCCCAGCACTTAGAGGCATAGATCCCTGGGGCTGGCTGCTCAGTCAGCCTAGCCTAACTGATGAGACCCTTGTGAACGAGACCCTGTGTCAGGGAAAGCGGGTAGATCCCGAGGAACCACTACTCCCAAAGTTGTCTGTCGTCTACAGATGCATCCGCACACATGTGTGCACACAACTGCTCTCACCCACACATACCCATACACAATCACAAAAAGAATAATGGATGCTATTTCTTTCCTCGTGAAGTGTATAAAATAAAGTTTAAAAAAAAAAACACTAATAAGTACAAAGGAAACAAAAAGTGGAAAAAAAATTGCTGAAGGTTTGTACTGGTCAACTGCTGAGGTGCTCTGTAAGTACCCATTCTTCCCTTCCTTTTTAATACAAGTTAGCTGGTTCTTGGTCACTCAAGACTAGTTCATCATTCTTTCTGAGTCTCAGCATGAGGTCAGTCATCGGAATTCAATGTGAATGTAAGCGACAGCTGATGTTTCCAAGTTCCATTCCTCTTAAAGCTCTCCCTCCTTAAAGCTCTAAGCTGTAATAAAATCTTTGTGAACCTTAGCCTCTGGTCCATGGATTTCAGTCTTTGAATCTAGGGACACCCCAAAAGGATTTGCTTATCATACTGGTGCATTGATGAGGAACTCCAAATTTGCTTCTTCAGAACCATTGACTAAAGATTGGAAGCCATTTTGATCAAGACTAGCTACTTTTGGAAACTGCTGAGAGAAAATGAACTTGTACTTCAATCCAGCCTTGGGGTAGTCTGAATGTGTGGCCCCACAGACTCAGGCATGAATCTTGAGTCTTTAGGGAGTGGAGCCCTATCAGGGAGGAGGTATGTCATTGGAAGTGGACCTTGGATTCCAGCGCTAAGGTGTCTTGGGGGATGGATCTGCCTCCAGCTGAAAGATGTATGGAGAGCAGTCAGAGCTCTGGCGGTTTGTGCTTGTTGGTGATTGCTGGCAATTTGATTGATCTATTTAAGAAGTGAGCCAGCTTGATGGTGTTCCTTTGGAATTTTTAAGCCTGAAATGAACACTTCTCCTCCCGTAAACTACATCTGGTTAGATGGTGTGTGTGTGTGTGTGTGTGTGTGTGTGTGTGTGTGTGTGTGTCACTTACCCTTAGCCTGAACACTAATTCCACTGACGAGCAATCAAACGGAGGAGTGTAATTAGAGAAGATTCCTTGAGTTGACTGTGAGGAACATAGTGGGCAGGAATTGTTCACATGGGATGGGTAGGTATGTGCCATGGTACAGTAATCCAGTTAAGCAATGGCAGGTGGGGGTAACTGAGTTCACCACTGCACAAATATTTTTTTTTTGGTAAATTTTTTCAAAGCTGTGACCAACCTGAGCTAAGTAACTGGAAGGAAGAAACATTTTCCTTTGGCTCACTGGTTTAGATGTTTTGGTCCATGTGCATCTATCTCCAGTGACTTAACTTCCTCCAACCAGGTCTACTCCTTAGAATCCACCATCTCCACAAATGCCATTGAACTAAGATTCCATCAATTAGTTACTGATTGATGAAGTTGGAGTCCTCTTGATCCAATCACTTGCCAATAATTAGATCCAGCTGAGGTCCAAGCTTTCAAACAGATGGCATGTGGGATATACTTTATACCCAAACAAAAATAGGATTTATCAAGAAACAAATGAAAATTCGGACTGGAGACATGGCTTAGCAGTTAAGCGCTTGCCTGTGAAGCCTAAGGACCCAGGTTCGAGGCTTGATTCCTCAGGACCCACGTAAGCCAGATGCACAAGCTGGCGCATGCATCTGGGGTTTGTTTTCAGTGGCTGGAGGCCCTGGTGTGCCCATTTTCTCTCTTTCTCTCTCTGTCTGTCACTCTCAAATAAATAAATAAATAAATAAATAAATAAATAAAAATAAAAGAAAGAAACGAAAAGTCAAGGATCACAGTTGCTAGGCATTGCAGAGTCTGAGGGACCTTGTAGTTTATTTTTCTTCCCTATATGGGAATATAGCCCACACTTATTAAGATAAGTACCTGCGTCAACTGCATAAACAGGACAGTCTCTACTTCACAAGGCACTTGTTACTTTTGTATAATTTTAAGCACTGGAAGATTCTTCAGCGTATGAATCTGACATCTACATCTCCATAGTCTCTTTTCAGTGATTCAAGCTGTATCCATGCAAGTGATAGAAAACTAACTTCCCCCTCCTGTGTCACATCTTTTATATGCATGCCTGTTAAGTTTTCTTTGGGCTTTTTAAAAACAGAAATGTCAAATATATGCCTCCATTTATTTTTGTGCTTGTCCCTCATATCCTGTGCTTTCCAGGCCCATATCCATGCGAATTTCTCTGTATTGGATTTACTGATGCTCAGTTTGTGAAACCTTCTACTCCAGATATACTCTGAAGGTGACAGAGGAGAATGTGGCACTCACTGTCCTCATAGCAAGTACTGTGCATGCGATGACAGAGAAGAGGGTCTCATTAGTACAATATTTTGTAGCGATGCTTCAATACTTAGACTGATTACTCATATCTTGCATAAGGTGATATGAACATGGGATACTCTGGAAGCAGTGGAAAAATAACATAGGATAAGGAGAGAAGAAGGAAGAAAGAAATACAAGAAACTGTTTGGGAAAAAAAATAGCAAGCATGGCAATGGAACTGGATGTGAATATTAAAATATAAATAAATAAAAACCCCTGAACTAACTGAATTTAAAACAGGAAATTTAAGAAGTGTAGGAGAGGAGATAGTAGCAAGGGTGGAAATCATTTCGGTTCTATTGAAATATTCACAGATAGATTTTGCTTTGCTCGGTTGGGAAAGGAGAGAAGCTACTTTGGAAATAGATCATGCTTAGATGCAAAACGGGACAGGAAGAGGGATGCGTGTTCTCATGTACTGTTCACAACTGCGATGGAAGAAGAGCAGATGGCTCGGTGGTTAAGATAAGCACTTAACGTGAGGCTGTTCTCATGCTAAGCTTATTCCAAACACCCAAGTTTCTTGAATCTGCAATATGACATTGGAAATATCACAATCAGGAAGCTTTCAGATGAGATTTCTGGCACTTCCTGAGGCCGTTGTATTCTCCAAAGTCTGTTTTAATTAAGACTCAGGAGATTAATTCTCACTGCTGTTGGCTGTTGTGGTATGAGCCCACACCTTCACCAAACAGATAAATTCATGCAAGTAATTGAGCCAAACACTTTAATATCAAGTCCTAAGGATTTATGATTGTTTTCCCCACCAGCCTATAGAGCTCATGGAACAATGATGGATAAAGCCAAACCTAAGCCTTCACAAAATAAGCCAAAGAAAGCATTCACGCTATAAAACAGTGAAAGACAATATGTGGCCTTAACTCCTAGATTTTCTAATGGCTGTCTTTGGACAAGTTGTTTAATTATCTGTGCTCCATTTTGTTCTGTTCACAAAAAAAGGAAAGAAAAAAATGCAATCACGTATTTCTTTCAAGTGAATTCGGTGCCTACTCCGTTCTACAGAACTCTAACGCCAAACCCGTGCCTCACTCAGCTAACAGTCTAATAAGGAGTAGACTGGATTGCAACTTCTCCTCTCTTAAAGCAGTGTCACATACCAAGCAGTGTTGAACATATAGATAACACTTGCTCCTGTATTTAATACGAGTTTTTTGAAGAGATAATTAGCATCAATGGCAACAGGTATTGTTAGACAAACACAGATTAATGTTTAAAATTGGACATTTCCTTTATTGAAAAAAATAATTTTGATTTTTTTTTTTACAGAGAGAGGAGAGATAGAGAGAGAATGAATTGGCACGCCAGGGCTTCAGCCACTGCAATTGAACTCCGGACGCTTGTGCCACCTAGTGGGCATACGCGACCTTGCGCGTGCCTCACCTTTGTGCATCTGGCTTACTTGGGATCTGGAGAGTAGAACATGGGTCCTTAGGCTTCGCAGGTAAGCCCCTTAACACCTAAGCCATATCTCCAGCCCTATTTACAATTTTTGATGTAATTTAAAGTACTCCTTGTCACACTGAGTTTCCATAATCTCTTCTCCAATGTCTCATCAGTTTGTGATATAGATTTGCTCCCAGTGCACAAAACTGAGGCCTTCTCTGTGGCCAGAAGATAACCTCCTTGACCAGGGTCCTTCCCTCTTTAAAGAGGCTTTATCTCCTCTCTGTTCTAATCTTAGTACTCTGTAATTAGGACTTTGCTTTTCAAGTTATTCCAAGGGCTTCAAATTTTCTATCAGCAAGAAAAGATATATTCACTTTCCTTAAACTATCAAGAAACTGAAACATCTTTTCCAATTTTAAGCTGTGTTTAGGACACTTAATATTATCAACTATTTCCATGTTTTCAATATGCAGACATTTTTGTTGAGTCTAAGTAGAAGGTTAAATGGAAAAGCTCTAGCATTTACTCATTTTAGTAAAATGAAACTTCATGTCCACTGTCCCTCGACCAGCACTGCATACTTTCATTCTATAAATTTCATTATTTTAGATACTTCATGGAATTATGTAGTATTTGTCTTCCTGCAACTGGCTTATTTCACACACCACGATATTCTGAAGGTCCAACCATAGTGTGTGGAATTTGTTTTGTATGGTTGAGTAGTATTCTATTTTTTCGGTGTGTGTGTGTGGGGGGGGGGGTTCAAGGTAATGTCTTGCCCTAGCCCAGGCTGACCTAGTATTCACTATCTAGTCTCAGGCTGGCCACAAACTCACAGTGATCCTCTTACTTCTGCTTCTCCAGTGCTGGCATTAAAGGCATGCACCACAATGCCCTGAATAGTAATTTATTTTGTTCTTTATCCAGTCCTCCATTGGCAGGTAACTAGTGTATTTCTATATCATGGATATTGTGTGGTTGTGTGTAATGAATATGGGGTCCTAATATCTTCTTTTTAAATTTATAATTATTTCCAAGCAGAGAGAGAGAGAGAGAGAATGGGCACACACCGGGGCCTCTCTCTAGCTGTTGCATACAAACTCCAGAAGCATGCACCACTGTTCATCTGCCTTTACGTGGGTACATGAACACTGGGAAATCAAACCCAGGTTGTTAGGCTTTGCAGGCAAGCACCTTAACTGCCTAGTGATTTCTCCAGCCCTAATATCTCTTCCTGATCCTGATTTCAGTTATTATGGATATGAACCTAGAAGTGAAGTTGGTGGATCACAAAGCATAATTTTTGGTGTGTGTGTGTGTGTGTGTGTGTGTGTGTGTGTATTTCAGGGTGATCATGGGTGATGTTCATGTGTCAATGCAGGTGCACGCATAGCATGGTATACATGTTGAAGTCAGAGGACAACTCTTGACCTCCCACCTTCTTTGAGGCAGTGACTCTTGTTAATTGCTGTGTTTGTCTTAGTAGCTTGGTCTGTGAACTTCTGGGGGATTCTTCTGTCCCTGTCTCCCTTTTAGCCATAGGTGCACAGGAAATATATATATATATATATATATATATATATATATATATATGTGTGTGTGTGTGTGTGTGTGTGTGTGTGTGTGTGTGTGCGTGTGTGTGTGTGTGTGTATTTATATATACTTGCTACTGAATCTGGCTATATGTGGATTCTGGGGACCTGAGCTCAAAGCACTCACATTTGGATCATAGGCACATTGTCCACTAAACCACTAAACTAAAATTAAAGCTTTAACATTTTAAGGAACCTCCACACTGACTTCCGTTGTGACCAAACCAACTTTTACTCCTACCCACAGTGTATGTGAAAAGCACAAACAACAAAAACAACCAACTGAGACTGCATAACACCAAAACGTTTCTTCCTAGCAAGGAAAGCAATCAACAAGGGAAAAAGCAAAATACGAGAGAGGAGGCGATATTTACAAACCATATGCCTGATAAATGGTTAATCTCAAAACTACATAAGGACTGCATGCAATTCAAAAGCAAAAACATAGTATGCTCTGATTTTTTTTAATTGGTAAGGATTTAAAGAGACCTTTTCCCAAATAAACCATAAAATGGCCAGCAAGTATGAGAAATGTTCAACATCATCTGTCATCAGAAAAAAGCAAGTCAAGCTATGATGCATTTACTTCACACCTTCAGGAGAGCTATTACCATAAACAACAGGCTACAGGTATGGGGGAGGATATGAGGGATTGAGAACTACATTCACTTTTGCAGTTTGCACTATCATTCATATGTACATGTAGATACGTGCACACATATAAATGCTTATATATGTATACAAAATGTGTACGTGGAGTGATGTGTAAAAAGTGTTCACTGTTTGCATAATAAGTGAGAGAGGGAGTGAGGGAGAGAAACAGACACATAGACAGAGGCAGGGATAACTTCTAAAAGGAACACAGAACCAAAGGAAGAATGACAAGTGACTGAGCAAAGACTGGAAAGAGAAACTAAGTGTGGAGAATGTATATTAGAGGATCATTTATCAGCCAATGGAAAAGAGAGTCCTGGGGCTTGGGGGGCATTCTCTGCTGCCAAGCATGAGAGAAAAGAGGCCGTGTGAGACTGTTATTCCTATCAAGAGTCAGGATTTGTTGGGTTGCAGAGCAGCCATTATGGATTCCCAGACAACACACCTTTAGGAGTTTCAGGATCTGTACTTATCAAACTGGAACCAAGCAATGAGATAAGGGATTTGGGGGCCACTTATCTACCACTGTAATCAAGCACAATGGTTAGGAGACAATTCTGACTAGTCAGAATGAGAAGCTCTTCTATAGTCAAAAGAGCATTAAACAGGATTCCAGAAGCGTGGTACCATCTTGGATATGAGACTAAAACAGAGGCTAAAAGATTAAAATAATCTAGGAATTTTAAATAGACTGTTTCATTTTATCATAAAACTGGCCTAAAATAAAATGAAATCAACCCTAGTTTAGAAATAAAATTTGGACTCTGGAGGTACACTCTTCCCTAGTGAATGCATCTGAAAAGTTAATGACAATGTGTTTTAGCCCAAAATCTTCAGAAAATTGATATTGCAGCTCTCCTCCTTCTCCCATCTCATGGGCCAACTCATTAGGTAGGTCATTGAGCCTTTGCCACCTGTCTAAACTGCTGTATGTTAATCTAAAGACGTGAAAGCTTGTTTGCATCAGTTATTGTCAAATGCTCATGTGTGTGCTCACACTTATGTTTGTGTGCACATTTGCTTGTCTGAGGGACAGAATGAGGAATATCTTACCAGATCTGTGATATTTGAGATATACGTACAGGACAGAGCTATGCTATTGAGGTTCCCATAAAGGCCAAGGTGTTACTCCCTCTACCCACACTGTGACCCCTGGACTCATACTAAGCAACACACAGCTGCACAGCACATATGTTATGCAACTGGTCTGAGAAATCAGCCTTCCCTCAGTGGGCTGTCTTCCAGTCACTTGGTATCAAGGAATGTTTCTTCTTCCAAGAGGACCATCGGAAGATGGGACCTTCCAAACCACGGCTTTGGGTTCTAGAGCTGACTAAAACACTAGGCGACCTAGGTCATGGGGTTGTGTTTTCTCTCTAGACGTGGTTCCCCAGTTAAGACTTCTTACAGCTTTAACATTCTATAATGTTACTTCTATTTCATGACTTAAAAAAAATTACAACAACAAATAGGTATATATATATATTTCCATGGTGCTGGCATCCTGTGGCCTAATAGTCTCTTGAATTGGATAGAATTGCTTTTTAGTAGCTACTTACTTGGGCTAGAGATGGCTTAGGGGTTAAGCACTTGCCTATGAAGCCCAAGGACCCTGGTTCAAGGTTCGATTCCCCAGGCCCCACGTAAGCCAGATGTCCATGGGGGCGCATACATCTGGAGTTCGTTTGCAGTGGCTGGAGGCCCTAGCATGCCCATTCTCTATCTGTCTGCCTCTTTCTCTGTCTGTCACTCTCAAATAAATAAATAAAAATAAACAAAACGTATAACTACTTACTTGGTGATTATTTTATTTTATTTTTTTGCTCCTTTTTAGAGCACAGATGTATTTCTACATCTAACTATCTCAATCTGAAGTAGGGAAGGGCTTAAACAGGATTTTCTGTGTGAATTTTGTTGGTTGCATTTTTGGTCTGGGTAGGACATCTGTTCAATAAGAGTTATGTTCGAGGGGTCTGTGCAGTGAACAGGGAGCGTGTGGCAGGGCATGGGAAGAAAGGCCAACGTTCATCACTTCACAGAAGCCAGGCACGAGCTTGGTGGAAGAATTTAATATCTTCTTTGCCTCTGATGCTCTTTTCTCCCCCCACCCCCCGCATGTCCCAATTTTAAAATAGAAACTTAAACATCTGTGGTTTCTACACACACACACACACACACACACATCCTCTTTTCAAACCCGTCACCTGTGCAAAGGGCAAAACACGCTTGTTTGCATGGCTGATAAAACACAAGGCAAGCAAACTACAGGATAAACCCCCAAGTCAGTTTTAAATGTTGAAAACCCATTCAGTACAACAAATTCTGCATTTGGTTGAAGTAAAATGTATCCCTAAAAGTTGGGGGTATTGCAAGAGTGTAGACAGTTCAGACAACTGATAGAAATTCCAAAATCAGAAAGACATCCCTGACAATCTTAAACAAGGAAAGGCACAATAAACTTGTATTCATTTCATCCTTAAGTATTTACTGACCACTTACATTATGTAAGCGACTGTTTGAAACAATCAAAAATTAATTTCAAATGCATCACTGGCAAATCACAAGTTGGAACCTACGTAACCATCCAAAATTAATTGGTCTGGTGTGGCTTATCCATTTATCAAAAATACTATCAAATCCCTTAAAATTAAAATACGTAAGGTTACAAAAAGTATTGGAACTACGTAGACCACCATTTTAATTAGAAAACAGACAGTAATATGTTTTTGTCAATATCTCAACTATGTGAATTATAAGTTAACACGGACCAAGTTTTGAAGTGCATGAAAAAGCAAAGCACATTTTTATTAAGGTGGTGATATTATGAGTGACTCTTTTTTTTGAGGACAGAATTTAATGTTGACACTACAATGCACTTGTTTAATACCGGAAAGGTCCAAGTTCCTTAATGTCACTGTCTTAGGCTCCTGGCGAATCCAGTCCTGCAATGTGGCTGCCCGAGGCCTGACCCTCTGTGCATTGAAATGCGACAGAAGAGTGTATAACCATTTGGAAATTTGGGGTATGTTCAAGCTCTAATTCATCCTCTAGGGAAATAGTTAAAGAGGTTCCTTTGCTGGTTTTATAAATTTTCATTTTCATACTTTCTCCCTTAGTCTCTTTTCTAATGAACTTTCTTTTCCCTCTTTCTTTCTTTCTTTCTTTCTTTTTTTCTTTCTTTCTTTCTTTCTTTCTTTCTTTTCATTTTTCTTAAAGATACTTCCTGAAGTTCCATGCTGGAGAACTACCTGTGGGTATGATTCCCCATGTGAGTATGTCAAATTTAATTAGAATGTGCTCTCTGTTACTTAATGACTCCACCAGGCTCACAAGTCCAAGATCACAACCTCCCCAGTAGGCTGCAGAGTTAGTTATTTCAAGGAATGACTATTCATATTACCCATCCATAATTTTTTTACATCATGCCTAGAAAATAATAAAAAATAGTAATGCTCACTTAATTAGACCCTTCACCCAAGGATCCGCAAGCATTTTACAAGATTTCTTCACTCAGTCATTTGCATAACACATCTGAGGAACAGCTGAGCCACATTAAAAGTCCTATTTCTGAGGACATTTTTTCTTTCAGAAAAGCATAGATTTCTCATTAGTTCCATTCTTTCCTTTTTATAATAAGATTTTACCACACTGTAAGAGTTCAGTGGCATCTAACATGATAATACAAATCTGAAGAGTACACTAAACATTTCATTAAAAAATAAACAAGAGGGCTGGAGAAATGGCTTAGCAGTTAAGGCACTTGCCAGCAAAGCCTAACAACTTGAGTTTGATTCCCTAGTACCCACATAAGCCAGATGAACAAATGGCACATGTGTCTGGAGTTAATTTGCAGTGGCTGGAGGCCCTGGTGTATCCATTCTCTCTCTCTATTTGTCTCTTCTTTCTTTCACATAAACAAATAAGTAAATAAATAAATAAATGAATAATTTAAAAAATAAGTAAGGGCCAACAGATAAAAGGATATATATATATATATATATATATATATATATATATATATATATATATTCCTAGATCTAAAACGTACTTTTTATTCTGAATATCTTCAGAGTTTGTTTCCTTTCTAGCTCATTATTGATCATTTTGCACCATAATGTCCCTATAAAAATGTGAGCAATGCTGGGTGTGGTGGCACACGCCTTTAATCCCAGCACTCAGGAGGCAGAGGTAGGAGGATCACCATGAGTTCAAGGCCACCCTGAGACTACATAGTGAATTCCAGGAGAGCCTGAGCTAAAGTGAAACCCTACCTCAAAAAAAAAAAAAAAAAAATCAAACAACAACAATAACAAAAAAATGTGAGCAACAAATGAAGAAATGGAGGAAAAGATTTCTCAACCTTATATAAGTCAAGAGGTTCAGTAGAACAGGCGCTCTTACACTCCTGCATGGGAGCCCTAATCCTTGAGCTCACTGAACTCACTGAACTTGCATGAGGTCATGCTGCAGCCTGGCTCACAGTCCTCTTCCAGCACTCTATTATTTCCACCATTGTGTGCACAGATCTAAGCCAGTGTCTTCCCTATAATGAGTGGTTGGCATTAATACATCTTAAATACATTACATTCTATACATTCTAAATTTCTCGTAACTTGAAAATATTGCCCAATAAGTGTACCCTTACAAACATTTGAACAAGCCACAAGCTGGCAGATTATTATGGACATTATTTGATTAATTTTATGAATGACAGCTCACATATGGAAGAGATACCATGTGGTGCCAATAAACATGCATTTGATTAACCCATATCAGCCACTAATGTGTGTCTTTGCATAGTGAATGCAGGCTGATTTACTTTCAATTTTTGAAATGAGAAGTATAAGCCAGGTCCAAGAGAAGGGATGGGAAAGGTCAGTGCTATAGGCAGCTTCACAGTGCTGGCAGAAAGCACCTTACCAAAAGCAGCTTGTGGGAGGAAAGAGTTTACTTTGGCTTACAGGCTCACGAGGAAGCTCTGTGACAGCAGGGGAAAGGATGACATGAGCAGAAGCTGAACATCACCTTTGCCCCAGCAAGTAGCAAAGAGTTATGAGAGTGTGAGCCAAACACTGGCAAGGGAAAGCTGGCTAAAACAACCGTAAGTCTGCCCTAACAATACACCGCCTCCAGACGGCACCAACTCCCAAACTGCCACCAGCTGGGGACCTAGCATTCAGAACACTTAAGTGTACGGGGGACCCCTGAGTCAAACCACCACATTCCGCCCCTGGCCCCCATAAGCTCACAACCATCTATGCTGTAAAATGCAATGTGTTCAGTTCAGTCCCAACACTTTTCAAACATCCCCATAGTCCAAGAACTCTTAACAGCTATACTATTACTACTACTGCTGATAATAATAATAATAATAATAATAATAATAATAATAATAATGCAGAATATATATTCCCAGTGCAAAAGATGACACTGGGCATAGCAAAGGAAGATTGAACCAATACAAGTTTGAAAACAAACAGCAAACATCAAATTCTGTAACTCTAACCAGCAACAAGTCTCTGAAGCTCCAATTCTACCCTTCCACCTCAGCAGCTCATAGCCCACGTTACACTCCACCGAGTGCCAGCAGCTCTCCTTGACAGCTGTCCCACTGTTCTGGCATCTTCAAGGGGTATCCTTTGCAACCCATGGTTCATCCTCATGTCTCCATCAGACCTCTATGCAGGTAATCCAACAAGCCTGCTTCACACTACCCATGGCCATTCACGACCCCCTCCAAAAAAAAATTAAAAAAAAAAACTGTGTTGGACATCTAATGACCATTTTTTTCTCAGCAATTTTTTATACTTCCTAGTACTTGGTGGGCTACCAAATCTGTTAATCCAGGTGGGAGGGGATAAAGCCAATTTGAACAGCAGGAATTTCTTTGGCATTCTGGTCCCTTACTTTAAACAAGTCTGCATTCTTCCTGCTGTTCCAAGGCAGATCAGCTGGCCCAGTTTCGATGGTTGTAACCTCTCAAACAATTGCAGTTCAACAGGCAGTAGTTTCATCCCAAAGCTTTGATTTCTTCAAACACCATATTTATCTGCTCATGAAGGTTCTTTTATATGCAACACAACTCTTCACAAGTTCTGAAGACAGGGGAAGATGCAGTAAGTCTCTCACACAAACTCCTTCTAGCATAGTCCAAACAAAGCTTTTTTCTTCCCCTCATAAGCCAAACCTAACAGTCCATAGTTCTCACTGCATTCAGGTCTTTCAACTCTGACCAGAATAGTCCATGAAGCTGTATTTACAGCACTGCATGTTGTCTCTTAGGTCAAGGCTTCAAATCCTTCCATGCTCTTCCCATTAATAAATTCCAAAAGGCCAAAGTCAGGTTCTAGCAATAATGAACCAAGTTTTCCATAGCAATTTACTTTTGTGATTACCTTCATGTTACTGGTAGAAAGCCCCAACTAAAAGCAGGTGATTGGAGAAAAGGGTTTATTTTGGCTTGCAAATTCAAGGTGAAGCTTCATAATGGCAGGTGAATGAGCAGAGTGTGGATATCATCTCTGCCATAGCAGCTGGAACACTGCACTATGAGCCAAACACTGCAAAAACTAGGGAAGGCTGGCTCTAGCACCCATAAGCCTGGCCCGAACAACACAGTACCTCCAGGAGGCTCCAATCCTCAAACTGCTACCGTAACATTCAGAACACATGAGTTCATGGGGGACACGTAATTCAAACCATCACAATTAGTAAATCTTGATTTCTAAGAGGATAGAAAAGCAGTATCATTTCTTCTTACCTCTACAAATCTAATTCAAAATTCTCCTTATTGCTCTTGCTTCACTGTTCTCCTAAACTCAACAAGAATCTCCTTGAAGACTTTGCAAACTACTAGAAAATACATCCTTTCATAGAGCCTCCTGTGCTACTGCTTGAGGGTAAGCCAGTGGTGTCAAGGGTAAACAATTCACTGGCCATTCTTGAAGGACAAGCCAGAGTAGAAGAAAATCCCCAATAGACAATGCAACTGGGATAACTAGATTCACAACAATGCGGGCTTTGGAATCGAAGAGCCTAGGTATGTGTTAATCATGCTACCTGTTAGTCATGCTACCTTTGATAAAACTTTGAATTCTCCATGTACCTCAATTTCCTTATATGTAAAATAAGGGCAATAATAGCATGTATCGTTAAGACAGTTAAATGGTCCTGAACATTAATCTAATCAAGTAAGTACACAGAGAAGATGCTCAATAAGTGATAGCTGTTGTTGTTTGTATAATCCTAATCAGTATTGTTACATTAGTGTTCTAGAGGCAGCATGGGCTGGTCACTTTGTCCTTACTAAATGTGAAAACAATTTCTACATGTAATTGAAGCCAGTTCTAATTAAATATTTTCATGTGGAAAACATCAAGTAAATCAAATATGGTAACGTGAAAGAAAATTAGCTTGAACTTCCTTAAAGAGAGAATAGAATTAATCCCCATATTGACTCATGAAGGAAGCTGGAGGCATTATAGAAAGTAAGTGGCATATTCAATATCTCATCCAGCATTTCCTACAGCCTCTGTCAAACGATAACTTGAGGAACCTGTTGGGAAACATCCATTCTATCACATTGCCCTAGGGAATCAGTGAACTCACTTGGATTTGAAAAAAAAATGTAATAACATTAGACAAATTCTAATCCGAATAATTATCATATTTCATAAAAATTTAAATACATTCAGCAATTAATTTTCTCTGATTGTTTCTCATTATCATCTGTAAGCTTTTTCCATGGGAATTTCACAAAACAAAAGATACCAGAACTCTGGAAAGTGTTTCTTTGGGGAGAATTATAGTCTTAGTCTACAAAATTAAGATATTCAAAGAAAAATGAACAGAAACTGTTGCCTTTCTCTCAAGTTCCTCAAAAAGGAATGCAAGACAAATGTATTCATTTAAAGAAAACAAAAGGAAATCTAAAAGTCCCATCCTTAGAGTAGTTATGAATAAAATTCCAACTCAAATCAATGAAAAAAAAAACTATAGAGCTAAAATTAGCTGAAACTTCTTGCTGAATTTTAATTTCCATAGGCTACAGAGCAATGTACTATTGGATTTTTTTTTTTTTTTTTTTGGTTTTTCGAGGTAGGGTCTCACTCTAGCCCAGGCTGACCTGGAATTCCATATGGAGTCTCAGGGTGGCCTCAAACTCACGGCAATCCCCTACCTCTGCCTCCCGAGTGCTGGGATTAAAGGCGTGCGCCACCACGCCTGGCTCTATTGGATATTATTATGCTAAAATCCTAAAGGTAAATGTCTACATGTGATTGCCAAGTATTGAGCATCCATTCCAACATTTGATTCATAATTTAATCATTGGAATGCAAGACATCTTTTTTTTTCCTAAGAACACCTGTGTAATTTGTGGTTAGGTTCATTGGTCTGAACACAAACACTTCTGTAACAGAAGAGCTCTCTGGCATATTTTATATCTATGAGAGTATTATAGTTGGGATATTCAATGTCCCCTAAAAATGACTCATGTGTTTGAAGGCTTGGTTGCCAAATCAGTGATGGGCAGAAGTGGGCTTTTGAGAAGTGACTTATTTCATCAATAGTTTAACCCATTGATGAGCTGTCAAGTTGATGGCATTACTGGACCATAGTGAACACTTTTGAGATAAGTTTTCTTTGCAGACAAGTAGATAGCTGGGAGTAAGGTCTTGAGGCTTTCACCTTGTGCTCATCCACACTTCACACCCCTCTCTCCTTTCCACCATGAGGGAAGCCACATTGCTTCCCACATGCCCCCAGCCACACTTGCTCATGCGTGGGCACAGACGTGATAGTTATTGCTAATGGAACTATTGAAGCCATCGGCTAAAATACATCCTTCCCCCTTCAGTGTTTTCCTTTTCAGGTATTTTCTCATAGTAACAAGAATTAACGTAGAAGATTGATAATGGAATAGGGCCACGGCTGTGACTATCTGAACCTGTAGTTCTGAAATCATTGCAACAGTTTTTGGGAAGCTTGGAAAAATCTCAGAGAAGGCAGCTAGAAAAAGCTTATGATGTTGTAACAGGCAATTCTGTTCTGAGGTCAGAAGACTAAAATGCTGATAAGATGTGAACAGTAAAAACTTCTGATTACAGAGGGAAATGAGGAATTTATTGAGAATTGTACTAGAGATTATTTGTTACAATCTAGTAAAGAGCATGTCTACATTTAGTTTCTATCCTGTGACTTTTTGTGAGGGTGAATTAAAGGTGACTGAGTAACCAGGCAGAGGAAATTTCACGACGGTACAACATTCATACCATGAAATAGTCATTACAGTGAGAATCAGGTTTGAAAAAAAGGGAGGGGGGAGAGCAGAAAGATTTGCAAATCTTCAGCTTGGCTAGAAAAGGTTCCTGGTGTGAACTTGGGCCCTGCAGTGGTGTGGTTGCTGAAGACATGGGAAAGATGTTAGAGGGAATCTTGGGAATTGCCCCTGCATCCACTTAGCTCAGGTTCTCAGTTTTAAAGGTCTAAACTACTTGAAGGACTTTTCTTTGAGATGAGAGCTTTAGCACCCCCTGCCTTCCCCGGGCATCTAGGAAGTTGTTTTCCCAGGACTCATGTCACCGTTCCCAGCCGGGTTGTGACCATTCCTTGAGTTAACCAAGGGAGACCTTGGTGTCTCCCTTATTATGTTGCTTTTTTGGAAAGTACGGAAAAAAGACAATGAGGTGGAATCCTGGAAGCTCCTATACAGATTTCAAAGGAAGGCCATCCTATCTTGGTTTTATAAAGTTCACACCTAAGGGTTTTTCTTCATTTTCTATAGTGACCTTGGCCTAGGGCTTCTGAAAAAAAAAAAAAAATCTTGGAATTGTTGACACTATGGGCACTGTTATAGTTTGAATGTGAAATGTCTTCCACCGGCTCATGAGTATGAAATCACGCCTTGCTGGTGGTTCTTTGTGAGAAGTTACCGGCTATAGCAAGTGGAGGTGGATCACTGGAGCATCAGACACTGGGGGGGGGGGGTTATCATGTGGTCCCGGTTTAGGCTCTGTTTTCTGCTTCTAGCTCTATGGTCATCATTTGAACAAGCAACTGCCACACATTCCCACAACCACAGACACGTCACCATCCCTCCTGGCTGCGAATTGCCTGGAACACAGGATTTCTGTATGGAAAGCAGCAGACAATGTGCAGAGCAGGCTGTGAGAGGTCTTACGGGAGATGGACTGTACCCCTCTGAAACAGCGAGTCAAAACAAAACTCTACTCCCTTACATTGTTCCTATCAGGTAATTTGTCCCATTGATGAGCAGTGGAATGAAAGGGTTATTTTTTATTTCTCAACCTATGAAGTATATAAAATAGTAAAAGGGATCACAGATGTGTTGAACTTGGTTGTTTCTTAAATGATACAGCATAGATTTAAGGTTTCTAGAAGTTATTAGACCAAAATGGCTTTTCCCTAAACAATTTCAGGTTCGAAGATGGCGCAGCCATACTTCCAGATGGATGTTTAAAGACTATTATCTATTGACTCAAAAATGTGACAGAAAGATGGAGAGGGCAAGGAAATTGTGGGGAGCAGGGTAGACAGTGAATGGAGTTTACAGACGGCTTATCAAAAATGCTTGGAACCAGAAGGCTATGTGGGAGGACATTATTGAATGTTAGGAGTACAGAATTGTTTATAATAATTTGGCTGAAGAGGAAGAATTTGTTGGTGCAGAAATAGGGATCCATTTGTACTCTGAACTGTTTATAACGAGACAGGAATATTTCCTCGTGCCATTTTAGTTCCCAAACACAGGCTTCTGTATCATGGAAGCTTGGTTAGGCAGTCGAAGGCTCAGTTGGGATGCCCTTATTGAATCTTTTAAGCTCATAGGTGGCATTTTTGTTTATCTTTGCCTAGTTAACATGTAAACATTTTAACTTAAACACATTCAGCATTGGCCGGTATCTAGCCATGCATTAGGCACTGAGTTTTAGCTTGGTGGCATAGCATGTGACTGTTTATTTTTTTTTCTTTTTTTCTTTTTTTTAGTATTTACTTTTATTTATTTGACAGAGAAAGAGGGAGAGAGAGAGAGAATGGGTGCACCAGGGCCTCCAGCCACTGTAAACGAACTCCAGATGCATGTGCCCTCTGTGCATCTGGCTAACGTGGGTCCTGGGGAATCGAACCTGGGTCCTTTGGGTTTGCAGGCAAATGTTTTAACTGCTAAGCCATCCCTCCAGTCCGAGACTGTTTCTTAATTAGTACATCCCAACTTAATGTATGGCAGAGAGAAGGACATTTGTCATATTCTGACAAAACAGGCCACTAAGCCATTGCAGGTGTTTTCATACATTTCAAAACTTGTTAGATTTCATGGTTCCTGTCTGACAGTAGGCCCAGCAGGAAGTCCAGAGAGACTGTCTGTGAATAACCTTTTCCCTGTAATGCAATAGACCTGTCCCTAGTCCGTGGGCTGTCACCATCAATTAAACAGTGGCTCCATCAGTGTTCACGTTTTTACCACATGAAGGTTTCTTCTTTGTGATGAAGTCTTTCCCAGCTGTGGAGCTGTTCACCAGTTACTGCATTAGCTCCTTGGAATGTGCCAGGCTTCCGCGCACTGGTGCATTTACTGTAGTAGTAATTAATGCCGTTAGCTTTGTAATTAAAAAAAAATAAAATAAACTTTTTTTTGCCTTTATATGCAGGGTGATAATGCTGCAAGTAAAAATTAATTAAAATGAGATGAATTGCCTTCAGTTAAACAAAACAGAAAGAGAAAGCGAGGATGGAGGGAGCAGGAACCTGAAGAGTTGATAGCCTTCTTAATGAAGCAAATGGAGGAGGTTGGGTATCAAATTTCTTCTGACTTTTTACTTTGCATTGAAGTCTGGGTTAATGGAGATACAATGATCAGTTAATGATGACATACACTGAAGGTGTACCTTTCTCCTATTTGACTATGGGTCAGCATGAAGACCACACACAGAAATGTCCATGTTTGTTTAAGCCCCCCTTCAATTTTCATGTACTAGACTGCTTGAAGTAATGGACTGTGAAATTGGCTCATATATTATTAATTACAATGTTTTTTTTTTTTTAATGGTGAACTGAAACGGTCTGATTCTTTATACCGGGCATGGACCTGACAAATCAAATCACTGACTAGAACAGAGCTAGTGTATGAAAATGTTATTCCTATTCCTTTCTGCCTCAAAGCAGACAGCTAGGAAGATCCAAGTTCATTGTGTTATCTCCTGAATCTCCTAAAATTAGGCTCCAATTTCTATGTGGGCCACAGCTTCTTTTAAGTTAGTGTATTGCACTATGCCCTAAAATTCAAAAAGGAGCAGCAATCCACATGTAGATCAGGAAATTAGCATGTGCCTTAGGGCTCTGGTAAGTGCTGCAAGGGGCACAGAAACAATGAAAACCGAAGCTCTGATTTTCAGGTGACTGATGCAATCACAAAGAAAACAAAACAGTCCTTTGCGCAAACCACTAAGAATAAACATTTACAGGGCTCGACAGATGGCTTAGCAATTGAGGGGCTTGATTGTAATGCCTAACGACCCGGATTCGATTCGCCAGTACCCACGTAAAGTCAGGTGCACAAAGTGATGCATGCACTTCAAGTTCATTTGCAGTGGCCAGAGGACACCCCCCTCCCCAGGGCATCTTCTCTTTGTCCCCTCCCTCACTCTCTCCTTGCAAATAAATAAATAAATAAAGAGGAAAAGAATAAGCAACTAGAGATAACAGGTGTAATGCTTGTTGTAAAAACAAAGACCTGTTCATGGAACACTGTAGGATGGGGAGCTCAGTAAGGTGTTCCAAAGAAATGACTCACAGGGCAAAAGAAATGACACAGCTGAAGACAAAAGAATTTTCACCACTGCTCGAGAAACATTGACTCTTTATATTTCTCGTGTCCAGTCATGAGGATGGGAAGGCTTCCCAGAAGGTAGGTAGTTGTCCAGTATCTGTCCTTCAAGTTCTCTCCGGCTCTTTTGAGTTCTAGCAGTATCTGTAAGACTCCTTTGATCCTGCTTAGCCTTCTATAGAGTTCATGCCCTAAAATGCTTTGTTGAGTCATTTGACTCAGATGTCTCTCCAATACATTTTTTAACCAGAAAAAAACAAACAAACAAACAAACAAAAACATTCCAGCAGCTGATAAGGGGGAAGTGCTGCATTTTTCATCTTTCAAAGTCAGGGAGCTACCCTTAGTGCTTGAACTGAACATATTTGGGGAAATACGCACTGAAGTAACAATTCTCTGTACGGGTTCTGATGGTTGCAGAAGAGAGTTGGAGAGCTTCAAATGAGCTCTGAAAATGCTAAAATTATCCCTCCCAATTCCACAGCCATCCCATATTTGGGGCCATTTCACTAGCATCACAGGTGACAGCTTTCCAAGAAGCCAGTAGTGAGTGTGACCATATGAGTATTTCTTCCCCTTCTGTTCTCAAGCCCACAGATTGTAAAATTAGATTCCCTAGATTTAACTACTCAATTGACATACTTTTAGAAAAGCCATCTGCATAGCACCCTTCCCTTATCTACAGTTTCACTTTCTGTGGTGTTAGTTACCAGTGGCCAATCACAACTCAACCATACCACACACACCACTCGTCCACTGGTCACCTGGTAGACTTCATGGGTATAAGACTGATGGCTACAACATTAAGGGCTTGTGCTCAAGAAACTCCCCATAATAGTGCCTGCGTCCTTCAAGCCATGTCTCATCATGTAGTCACTTTATCACCTAACATCGTCCTCTAAATCCCACTCTTTTATATGTGCCAACAGCACATGGGAATATTTATAAAAGGTGCTCAATGTCTTTATGTCTCCTGTTCTGAGACTGAGTGTGTGTCTACACACTGGCTGCGTGTTTTTCCCTCCATATTGACTACTGTCAAAGGCAATAGGCTAGAAACAATGGGACAATATTTTGAGAGAGATTACATTCATATAACTTTGAGGACAGTGTATTGTTTAGATTGTCCTATTTTGTTATCATTGTGGGGTTTTTGTTGTTTTTCAGTATTTTATTTATTTATTTATTTATGTATTTATTTGAGAAAGAAAGATAGAGGAAGAGGGAGGGAGGGAGAAAGTGAGAGGGAATGGGTGCTCCAGGGCCTACTCCACTCCAAGTACTCCAAGATCCACCTTGTGCATCTGGCTTTAGGTGGGTACTAGGGAATCAAACTTGGATCCTTAGGCTTTTCAGGCAAGTGCCTTAACTGCTAAGCAATCTCTCCAGCCCTATTGTTTTTAATATCTTATTGAACCTGACTTATATATTAATTTTATCATAGATATTCACAGGAAAATATATAGTATAATTTGGGTTTGGTACTATATCAAGCTTCTGGTATCCATAGGGGTCTTGAAACAGATTCCTTGTGGATAAGAGTTGTATTTGTATGAGGGAAATTTGTAGAATTCCCTTTAACCTCAGATATTTAGATAAAAAAAAGAGAGAGAGAAAGATTGCGATGTCTATGCACTTTGCAGACAGAAAGCCTGGGGCAGCCAGGTCAGATCTGGAGAACTTACCTGGAAAGCTTTGAAAGGTCTTGGTTTATCTGTGCAGCACAGCTTTACAAGTAAGGGGAAAAAACCTAATTCCAGCTAGGAAAGAGACAGTTTGAGAAACATTTCTTCTTCTTCCTCTTCTTCTTCTTCTTCTTCTCCTTCTCCTCCTTCTTCTTCTCCTCCTCCTCCTCCTCCTCCTCCTTCTCCTTCCTTCTCCCTTCTCCTTCTCCTTCTGTTTTCTTTTTTTAAGCAATGGGATGGATTTGCTGCCAGATGCAAGTAAGGACTGAATCTGGAATGATTGTAGGTCTTAAACATGGGGAAAGTAGAGCTATTAGGTGAAATGAACCTACCTGGCCTTTTTTTCCTAGTTGGCTTTTGATGGATGTCAGATGTGCATCTTTCCAGCTACTAGAGATAAGCCTCTACCAAACAGGAGAATTCTCAGCCGCTTCAGTGAAAAATTAGCAAAGGAAACTTAATGCCTCTGTCCTGGCCTTCATTTGTGCTGTGTGTCAACTCACTAGCATGTACAGTGGCATCAACACAGCTAAAGTGCCCAGTTCATTCTTTTTCTAGTTGCCTTTAATCATTGCTTAAGAAGCAAAGGAGGTTGACATTAAGAAGATCTGAGTGATTGTTGGAAAAAAAAAAAGTGCAGCCCCATATAAATTAAGAAATGATGGACTTGATTATACTTAACATGTAAATAAAGATAATCTCCTAAGGAATGAAGCCATGTAGAGAAAACATACTGATATGGAAATGGAAGTAAAATATCAGTTTCAGGTAACTAAATGGTAATCCTGTGACCTCAATGATTTCCACATTGTTGCAGCCCTCCTCATTCCAGAAGGCATAACAACATGCTCTGCGAACTGCAGAGAATACTCCCGCTGACTGGTTCATAGACTCCTCTTGAAAGGCCGGACTCACAATCTGGTTCTGGCAGAGAACTGCTGACTGGCCGCTGGCACTAGGGCAGGTCCTGGCTCACATCCTTCAGGGCATGGCTCTGGGAAACAAACGCGGTGATAAGGCGCCTTGCAGATGCCTGCGCATCCCGTGCATCTCCATGCCCACCCTTCCTGCAGTAATTCCGTCCTTTTTCTGGTTTGGTGCATTGAAAAGGAGCTTTTCTTCTGACTGTACAAGTCTGCTCACAGATCCCATGGATTGGAGAACACAGACTCATTCATTTTTCATTTTAGCCTCTCTTGGGATCCGACTGTTAGGAGAACGGAGAAAGAATGACAGGACCTACACAGAGAATAATTCATGAAGTGGCCAAACGCCTCCAATGAGATAAGACAACAGGGTAGAATTCGGGGGAAACAGAACTATCATGAAATGGTGAAAGGGCATGGGGTGCAGCTTGGAGACTTCATTGATTCATTTGTGTTTTCCTTTACTTATTTACTTAAAAAAAAACTATTGGTACCAACAAGGGAAACTAATTTGTATTTCAAATTTAGTCATAAAACTAGTTGACTGCATTCAACTGTTTGGAGTAATTTTACTAGGCGGTGGGGGGGGGGCAGCAAGCTTATCCTAAAATGTTAATGAAGGTTGCTGTGGTCGTTTCATTCAGGTGTCCCCCATAAACTTAGATGTTCTAAAGGCTGATGGAGATTTGGGAATTAAGTCCTTCTGGAGGGAGCATATTGTTGGGGGTAGGCTTATGGGTATTATAATCAGTTTCCCCTTGCCAGTGTTTGACACACTCTCCTGTTGCTGTTGTCCACCTTATGTTGGCCAGGGGGTGATGTCCACCCGCTGCTCATGCCATCATTTTCCCCTACCATTGTGGAGCTTCCCCTTGAGCCTGAAAGCCAAAATAAAGTTCTTTTCTTTCTCAGAAGCTCCTCTTGGTTGGGTGATTTCTACCAGCAATGTGAATCCTGACTGCAACAGTAAAGTGGTACTGAGAGTGGGGTTGCTGCTAGACACCTGACTGTGTGGCTTTGGCCTTTTGGAGCTGATTTTCAAGAGGAATGTGGAAGAATTTGAAACCTTGGCCTAAGAGCCTCCTTGCAGTGCTGTAAGTACAGCTGAATGGACTATTCTGGTCAGAGATGAAAGGCCGGAATGCAGAAAGAACTATGAACTGTGAGGTTTGGCTTATGAGGGTGAGAAAGAGCTTTGCCTTGGACTGGGCTAGCAGCTTGTGTGAGAAGCTTGCTGTTATGCTCGTGTCCTGAGAAGTTGTGCAGGGTTGCTTTGCGTAGAAATGAACTGGTGTGAGCAGAGGGATATGGCACAGACAAAAAGAAAAATCATTGGGTGAATTGCTGCCTGTTCAGCTGCAATTGAGAAATTACAACCTTTGAGATTGGGCCAGCTGACCTGCACTGGGGCAACAGGAAGAATGTAGACTCTTGAAAGGAGCTGAGTGCTCAAGGAGTGCCCTATTCTACAAAGTCTGCTTTATTCCCCCCTGGATTAACAAATTGGTACCCTACCTGGTATTGTGAAGTATAAGAAATGCTGGAAAGAGGGTCATTGAGTTTGCAACATGGTCTTGTATTTTCAAAATGGCCATGGGCAGTGTGAAGCAGTTTTGCTGGATGCCTGCATGGAGACCCCATGGGGCCATGAGGATGAACCATGGATTGCAGTGGAGACCCAGTGGAAATGCCAGGACCACGAGATGGCTGCTGAGGAGAGTTGCTGGCCCCAATGAGGTTTTCCAGGACTGTGAGTAGCCTAGCTGGAAGGGCGGAATTGGAATTCCAGAGACGTGTTTTTGGTTACAATTATCTGACTTGGAGATTTGTCACTGGCTGGAGTTGTTGGACTTGAAGCTACAGAGTTTGGTGTTTGCCCTGTTTAAATCATGTATTGCTTGAATCTTTCTTTGTTATGCCCAATGCCACCTTTTGCAGTGTGAATGTTTATTCTGTGTCATTGTGGGTTTGGTGGGGGGAGTTTTTGGTATTATGGCTCAGTTAAAAGACCTTGGATTATGCGGATGTTTGAACATCATTGGAATTTATAAAAACTATGGGGACTTTTGAAGTTGGATGAATGCATTGTATTTTACATCATGTATGAATATCAGTTTATGGGGGCCAGGGGCAGAATGTGATGGTTTGATTCAGGTGTCCCCCATAAACTCAGGTGTTCTAAATGCTAGGTTCCCAGCTGATGGAGGTTTGGCAATTAATGCCTCCTGGAGGGAGTGTATTGTTGGGGGTGGGCTTATGGGTATTATAGCCAGTTTCTCCTTGCCAGTGTTTGGCACACTATCCTGTTGCTGATATCCACCTTATGTTGGCCAGGGGGTGATGTCCACCTTCTGTTCACACCATTGTTTTCCCCTGCCATCTGTGGAGCTTCCCCTTGAGACTGAAAGCCAAAATAAAGCACTTTTTCCCAGAAGCTGCTCTTGGTTGGGCGATTTCTGCCAGCAATGCGAACCTGACTACAACAGTAGCCAAAACAGTCCCTACTTCGAAATATGAAACATCTTTGCTTTCTTTCTTTAAGTTTTAGCTTATGCTATTTAACTGAGAATGTTAGCACCTGGATCTCTTGATATTATAAAAGTTCTTTTTTTTCCTTTTGTAATTGTTTTCCAACATTTTCCCCATTATTTTCCTTTTTGAAAAGACATATACATTCCAAAATTATGTTTATAAAAGATGTCAGTCCTTGGGAAATAAAGATAGGATATTTCATATTATAATATAATTTTGGGGAATATAACTCATACAGAGTTAATAAATGTTATGAGAAGCACTGTAGAATGGACTAAATCAGTATCCATCAGATCTGGCTGTGAACAAGTGATTTTTAAGCTATTATAACTTTGTTGCAGAACATTCTCCATTCGGAACTGTTTTGAAGTGTATAAAATGCTTAAAGATATCCAAGCAGGCTGTCTCTTTAATAGGCTTTAGAATTGCCATAGGGAAAAAAAAATGTCTGGGCATAGCTTTGAGAGATTTTTTGAATATGTTCATTGAGGGCAACATGTCCAGCCTAAATGTTAGTGTTACTACTCCATGGGCTAGGGTCCTGGAGTAAAGAAAAAGGAGAGAGCTGGGCTGTGCATTAGTATCCATTTCTCTCCTTCTTGACTGTACAAGTAATGTGGGTAGCTACTGCATGCTCTTGCCTTTATGCCCTCCCTTTGCCCCGCTTGAAGACACTTAAGTTGCCCCTTTTCAAGTATTTTGTTATAGCAGCAAGAAAGCTGTCTAATACACTTATCTTTCAAGTTCCTTCACTTCTTGCTAAAGTATCTTCTTTTTCACTCTTAGAATCACATGTGAGGGCTGGAGAGATGGCTTAGCGGTTAAACACTTGCCTGTGAAGCCTAAGGACCCCGGTTCGAGGCTTGATTCCCCAGGACCCACGTTAGCCAGAAGCACAAGGGGCCGCACACGTCTGGAGTTCATTTACAGTGGCTGGAGGCCCTAGAGTGCCCATTCTCTCTCTCTCTCTCTCTCTCTCTCTCTCTCTGCCTCTTTCTCTCTGTCTGTCGCTCTCAAATAAATAAATAAATAAATATGCAGAGACATTTAGCTTACCCATAACTGTGGGCTAACTCTACAATGCATGACCCGTATACCTCAACAAGGAGGGGCCAAGGGGAGGGGGTAGGTCACGGATGAGCCTAATAATGGTACCAAACTGACTGTATTTGCTGAATACAAAACTAACAAATAAAGAAAATAAAATAAAATAAAAAAATCACATGTGAAGTTTGGCCCTTAACAAATAAATGGATAATGAAAGCATGGTGCATATGTCCAATGGAAATTTGTCAGTCTGCAAAAAAATTTATATTTACAGGAAAATGGATGGGTCTGGAAATCATTATACTAAGTGAGAAATCCAAACTCAGGAAAAATTTTATCTAAGTGTATAAATGTGGGTGTGGAGGAGGACATAGGTTATGAAACTAGAAAGGTGATCATGAGAAGGCAAAGGGGGGCTTTAAGGAAGAGAAATCACAGCAGAATACATGATGCATGAAAGCAGAAAGGGGTCCACTGGAGGTAGAAAGGTGGAGGGTGGGAGGAAGATGGAGGAGAATGGGGCAGAGATGAAAGACAGCGAGTTATGTATGAGAATGTCATCATGAAACTTATCATTTCTTCGCACGTCAATTTAAAAACAAAACATAAAATTTAAAAGCATTACACTTGTAGATGCAGGAGTATAGAAGGGGAGAGATGGAAAGAGAAAGGGAAGGGTGGGGGTAGTAGAGACAGGAAGAGGGAGGAAAAGTGAGAGAGAGAGAAAGAGAGAGATTCTTATTATGCCCTAAACCTTAAGTAATGTAACCTCTGAACTTTTTGGGGGGGGTAAAATTTATTTTAGTGGGGGAAAGGAAGAAGAAAGAGAGAAATAGAGAGAAAAAAGGGAAAAGACAAGAGGGAGAAAGGGAAAAGAGTGAAAGAGATGGGGGAGGGAGAGAGAAAGTCAGAGGAAAAACAAGGGATCCCAAGAAAGCAAGAGAAAGCCATCTCTAAAGTTTTGTTTAGCTCTCTCTTCTAATACTCACTCTTTTACACGTGCCAACAGCATATGTGAATATACACAATAGATGCTCAGTCAATATCTTTATGTCTCCTGCACAGAGACTGATAGTGTGTCTGCACACTGCCTAAATTTCTTCCCTCTATACTGACTAGCATCAAAAGCAACAGGCTAGAAACAATGGCCCTGGGTAGATAATTAAAAAAAAAAAAAAAGAAGAAGTTTCTTTGATGTGCAATTCTTTTAATCATTCCCTTTACACACACACACACACACACACACACACACACACACAATTTTTCTAGAGGCATAATTCAGAATTGGATTTTGCAAATATTTAATTCATTATTTTCAATAGATGATGTCTTTGTTTAAAACATATAAAATAAAAATTACTCATATTATGCTTGCCATAAGATTTGGCAAGGGATTTATTGCCAGTAAAATAATGTGTTTTATGAAGGTAAATTGTTTTGTTTTCAGTGTCTGTATTTTTGCTTCATATTAAATCTATAAATACAGGATAAATCACTGAGGAAGAAAAGGATTCTCCATGCCGAGTAGTCAACCCTTGACCTTCATCTTAATGTCACTCATTGCCTATCTGAATTTTACTTCTGAAATGCTAAACTGCATAGCATAGCACTTAGTCATGGGATCTTCACAGTTAGTGATAAGATAAAAAAACAAACAAACAAACAAAAAAAAAACAAGATGAAAAGTATCTCCCAATATTATAACAGAAAGCAAATGAGAGATTATAATTGAACACGTTACTATATACCATACATATCCTGCTTATTAAGTTATCAGATTTGGGACCTATGTGTTGGTTTTAATGTCATAGTACTTGAAAATGGTCAATTAGACATTCTTCAACTCGAATTGAGACAGACTCTTGCTATGTAGCCCACACGAACTTTGAACATTCAATCATTTTGCCAAATACTAGAATTACGAGAGGCATGTAGTGGCACACCTATATTAGGTTATTTGAGTGAAATAGTTTATACAAAGTCAAATGATGTCTGGATAGATTGAACTCATTGTTGGATATTACTCCACCCTTATCAACCATATATTATTTGTGTTTGTATTAAAAGAGCTATTACAGATGATTTGCAAGATCATTTTTTACTCAAAAATTGCTATGATACCATGATTTAAACTGTATAAGTAAATTATTTTATATAAACACAATCGATGTATACTTATACATAAATACTTATGTATAAACATGGATTATACAGAAAATCAAACTCAATACACTAAGATATCTTTCTGATGGTGGTGTGTAAAACTTGCCTTTATGAGTGCAATTCAGTTGAAATACAAGGCCTCACCCACTTCAACACGTTAATACAACCCATTATCCACTCTATATTGATACTCACAGACTCAGATGGAACAAATGTGATCTTTACACCAATGCTGGAAACAACACATATAGATCCTATGAGCAACAGAGTCTTTTGAACTTAATATGTATTATTCTTTTCATGTGTGTGGAAAGTAAGGATAGCATTCAAAATAGTTTGTTTTTGTCTAATTTGTTATTGGTTTTTTGTTTGTTTGTTTGTTCTTATTTTTCTAAGATGGGAGTGAAGTTTAACAATACACAGAAGGTCATGAAATATGGAATGGAACGCCTACATCAATGTTTAGTGCATAAGAATCATGAAGTTCTTCTGGCCCAATGATACAGAAATGATATTATAACTGAATAGTGATACCTAAGATTTTTTTTTTCGTCGACATTTATTAAATGCTTACACTCTTGTTGAGATTTCACCACCAAATTTAGAGGTACTATGGACACTGTTTTATGTATGAAAAAGCTGAGATTTACAGTGCGAAGGAGAGAAAGTGATCACATATCTGGTTGACTTAAATGTATAATACCTAGGCTATTTAACGATAAAGCTCTTGTCTTTAATCTACATAGTTAACCACTACTACATCAAATCTACCTCTAGGTATTGCAGGGGCCAGAGATTCTAGACAAATCTCTCAGCAAGACCTCTCAGGCTTGACACAATCGGCATCTTAGGATGGATAAGGTTTATTCCTCTAACACAGAGGACATTTAACATCTCTATTTGCCATGCTGGCTGATTGTAGCATCTATTTATTCCCTTAACAAATGGTGTTAGCCACAAATGTCTGCGGACACATCCATATGCTTTCCAGTGGCAAAATAACCCCACATTAAAAGTCTTGGTTCTATTACAGTGATGCATCTCTTCTGACCACCATGGCTCCATCACCACCAAGATTCCTTTGCTAACTCCAAGGCCTTCTGAGGCTCCTACTTCTCTTTACCCTAACAAGTGACACGCTCCCTTAATGATACACCACTTATTTTGGCTTCGCACAAGGCTAACCTAACATTTTTTTGGCTACCCTGTCATCATTTTGATTCAGCCTGACATTTTTGAAAATAGCTAAGATTCTGGAACAGGAGCACAAAACAGCTGTACTTTTGAAAATTTTTTTCTGACCTTTCTAATATTCCTGCATAATTGAGATCCCTTTATATTGAGGGTTACACACATGGGAGTAAGGAGACAGCATTTTCTGAGTCACGTGTCTGGAGCCCTTACCATGTGGCCCACCACTTGGGCACACTGTAACCATGAAAAGAAGGCATGGCGATGAAGAAGCTGCTGGTCTGACATCTTTGAAAGACTTATCTAGGGGCTGGAGAGATGGCTCAGCAGTTAAGATGCTTGCCTGCAAAGCCTAAGGACCCAGGTTCGATTCCCTAGGACACACATACGCCAGATGTGCAAGGTGGCACATATGTCTGGAGTTTGTTTACAGGGGCTGGAGGTCCTGATATGCCCATTCTCTCCTGCTCTGTCTCATATATATACACACACACATATATATTATATTTAATAATTGTATATATATACAATTATATATAATATATATACAATTATATATAATATATAGATATTACATGTATAATATATATACAATTATATAATATATATAATATATACAATTATTATATATAATACACATATATATTAAAATATATAAATAATATATATAAATACTACTAAAAAGACATACCTAAGATAGTAGTGGGGCTCAGTTTTCATTTTAAGATAGACTTGAATAGGTGTTCCATATGTGTTGGCATTTTCAGACTTCAGCAGGAAATGTGCTCAGTGTAAGAGTGAATTGATGAATGGTCATTTTTTTTAAGTTGTAATACTAAATTACTCTACCTGTAGCCTGGGCAAGAGACAGGGCTATGTGCTTTTACTTCCCCCTCGCCACCATGCATCATCAACACTATCCCACCACCATCACACAACCCACCTCGTTTTGATGGCTCACGAGCTCAAAGTGAATGCAGCCTAGTTTTCCCCATGCGGTTAAGCATAGCCCTGCTTTCAGGAACTATGAGACATGGACATGCATTTGTCTCGTGTCACCTGTAATAGTGTAGGTCTCACATAAAGGGGATCTATTCCAGCTTTTCTTCTGTGAGGGTGCTGACCTCACCACAGGACTGTGGATTATATATAGTCCTCCATGGGGAGAGTAAAGGGGACGACTTGGAATCCCAGTAAGTGTGTACTGCTGATTGGTCAAACGGGACCACCTCCCGCCCACATGCAGAGCCCCCTGCCTCTGGATGTGTAAGGCCATGTGCTAAACTATATGAAATCAAAGCAACTTTGTAGCTCACAACTTGTGTTCTAATATTCTGAGAAAATAATATCCAGAATATAATTTCTTCAAAAGAGTAAAAATTGGGCTGGAGAGATGGCTTAGCGGTTAAGGCACTTGTCTGCAAAGCCAACGGTCCCAGGTTCGATTCCCCAGGACCTACGTAAGCCAGATACACAAGGTGGTGCATGTGTCTAGAGTTCGTTTGCAGTGGCCAGAGGCCCTGGCATGGCCATATTCTCTCTCTCCCTCTCTCCTTCCTTATTTCTCAAATAAATAAATAAATAAAATATTTTTTAAAGGGAAAAAATTGATTAGTGAAAGAAAAAGATCTATTGAAAGAAATGTTAGTCTTAAGTATTTTAATATAGGACCTGGCTTAAATACCCGATTACATATAAGGCAATGAACAATATTAGGGAATTCATTGTTTGATTTAGTGATAGTGATTAAATTAATATGCTAGCTATAACAAAAAACTGAAAAACATTTTTAAATAAAAGATGCATAAGATAAACACAGTAGCAGAAAAATTGGAGGCAATAATAATGGATTGGCCCCTCCTATTTACAATTATGGTGAAATAGAATATATGTAATAGTTTGAAACATAAAAACACTGTATCATAGATACATAAGCATTTTAATGTCTGATTTTTATTTCACCCAAATATGGAATAGTTTTGACAAGCTTCCTGACAAAAAGTCACACAACTCTACTTGAACTCTTTTAAGTTCAGAGAGCTCACTACAACTCAATGACTCAATATTGTTCTATTGAACATATCCTTTTGCATGTTGTAGCAGACAATTTCAGGTTCACTGAGTTGAATGTCCAGACCAGGCGCAGTCATGGAGGAAGTAATATTCATTGAAGCTTACAGATCCAGGGGAAGTTCCATAATGGCAGAAGAAGCTGGCCTGCCTTCACAGGACCAAGCAGAGAGAGAGAGAAGCACAAGCCAAAAGCCACACAGCACAGCACACTTCAGGAACTCCAGCTAGGCACACTTTGCATATCTTTAGGTTGAAATCTCAAACCCACCCCCACACCTTAAGATTTCACCAGTGACACATTCTCCAGTCCAGTGGCTACATATCCAAACTATGAACTAATAAAGCACTGAATATATTGGGGGCCATCTATTCAAACTACCACACATGTTATTATCTAGTAGTGGTATTGGGGGGTAGAGATAGGGGGACTGAACCCCTGAAAGTGAAAAGGGCAGGAAAGTTTGCTCTTGCTAGAAATCCAAGATCATCTGATTTCTTATCTCTATTGCCTAGTTCCATAGACTGTTTGTCCGCAAACAGGAAGCCTCCTGGGAGGGAGGTCTTTCATAGGATTTAAAGATGGTGGTTGGTCAAGTTCAGACCCCTGGAACTCAATGCCAAAGCTAATCTCTTCCTGAGACAGCCCCTAGCCCTAACCAACCAGCTGGCCCTCCGGTTCACCTGGGCCAAAGGACAGCCCACCACCCTAAGGCTACAAACACCTTTCCAAGGAGAGGGCAAGCTCTCTCCCTCTCTGATCACTTGGGAACTTTCAGCTATGGGTGAGTTTTCCCTCCGCTGAGCCTGGGCTGGCTTGGGCTGGCTTGGCCCAGGCTCAGGCCCAGGTCTAGGTCTAGCCCTTACTCTCTGCATGGGTTCTTTATCCCCTCCAGTTCCCCATGTGGTAGGGGCACCTTGAACTTTCTTTACTGCTTCCTTTCCACGCTTTTTTCCTAAATCCATATCTGGTCACACAGACTCCTGAGCTACACGTGGTCCACATGGGTTTTTGGGCTCCACGAGATGTCCTTCTCTTCTCTCCACTTTATTTCCCCTTGCTACCAAGCCTTCCCCTTTCCATATTTCTTTGTAAAATCTGAATAAAATGTGGTATTAAAAAGAAAATTATTCTTAGGCTGGAGAGATGGTTTAGCAGTTAAAGCACTTGCCTGTGAAGCCAAAGGACCCAGGTTTGATTCCCCAGGACCCACATAAGCCAGATGCACAAGGTGGTGCATGTGTCTGGAGTTTGTTTGCAGCAGCTGGAGGCCCTGGCATGCCCATTCTCTCTCTCTCTCTCTCTCTCTCTCTCTCTCTCTTATAAATAAATAAATAATCATTCTCTTGAATATGGAAATGCCAGTTCTTTGGTTAGTCTTCAAATATGAACTCAGGGCTTGGGGTTCCAGGAAGCACCCCAGAACCCCAATTTCCCCATTACAATCCATTGGTTGTATTTTATTCCTCCATGTATCCTACCCATTGTCTCTTGTTTGTAGCTTTAGATAATGCAATATAAATTTAGATCCACCCTGTGCCAGTCCTTCATGAATTTAGAATGATCCCTGTGCTCCTTCACTAAGATTTAATCAGTTAGCTTGCACGCCATCCTTCCTTATGAGCAAGTTTGCAGTCCTCAAACAGGGTCTTTTCCAGTGGATATGCTACAGCTATAACTCACATTTCTATATATTTTTCACTTTTCATCATTTTGTGGATACATTGCTATACATAACTCAGCATCATACAATAAGAACTCTTCAGAGTCTTATAAAATCTTCAGATATTTTTCATTATGTTTGGTAATTATTATAAGTAAGTATACTTCTCAGAACAGATCAAGTTTTTTAGGAAAGCAAGAATCCTGTAATTCTCCTTTGAAAGGTAGAAAATAGAAATACATAGTTGGACAAACATGTTATCTGTCATGCATGAGGCAGAAGACAAGGTGTTCTCATGCCTGCGTTAGAGGGAATATTTTGTAAGAAAAATGTTTTTCTGGATGCTGATCTGTTGCTTTGTGAGGATACAAAACTCAAACCTTGGCCATTAGTTCACAGTGCACAGGGTTAGGGGAACAACTATCACTGGTGACATTCAAACAGGTGTCCAGAGTAGAGGAAAGCCAACTTAAATGACAACCGAGCCAGCAGGCCACATAGCTGAAATTTCATCCAGGATCTTCAGCCTCATGTTCACAGAAGCTTCAAGGCTTCTGAGAAACTCAAATTATAGTAAGAAAAATATGGTTACAGGCAAATATTTACTTTGCAGAAGTGAGAAGGCAGCGATTTCATCAGAGTCTCAAGAGGACCCATAAAACAATGTTAAACATTAAGTAATATGCCATGCCAAGTACAGAGACACACATGATTTTATAAAATTTACTTCCCTTAAACAACCATCATGCGGAAACACTCCTGTCCTCTCTTCTCCTCCTCCTCCTCTCCTTTGTGCCTCTTTTCTCTCCTCTCCTCTCCTCTCCTCTCTTCTCCTCTCATCTTTCCTTTCCTTCCCTCTGCTTCTCTCCCTTCATCTTTCCTTTCCTATTTTCCTCTCTTCCCTCCTCTCCTTTTTTCTCTTCCCCTTCTCTCCTTTCTGCTTCTCCCCTTCCACCTCCACCCTCTCTTGTTATCTTTGTTTTTCTCTTCCCCTGCCCCCTACAGTACAAAGGGCTGAATCCAGGCCCTTGCCTCTGCTCAGAAAGCCCTGCGCTACCACATACCATTCTTACCCCGTCCCTTTTTTCTATGTTTCTAGTAATATGGTCCTCATGCAGAAAATTTCTTGGTGTATACTTTTCTTGTTAGAAAACCCTATGTCCATCTGTGTAAACAGTTACGAGACATATAACAATAGTACCATTCTGTGCTTGTTCCCAAATACCATAGTTATATAAATGGGCATGCCTTTCTTTCTTCCTTTATTGTTATTTTTTTAAAGAATACTTTATTAGTTTCTATAGCCAAACTCACTGTTTTTTGTTGTTGTTGTTTGTTTTTTGAGGTAGGTTCTTGTTCTAGCCCTTGCTAACCTGTAATTCACGATGTAGTCTCACGGTAGCCTTGAACTCACAGCAGTCCGCCTACGTCTAGGCCACCACACCCAGCTTTTTACATGGAGCATTTCTGAGGACTGATGCATCTAGAAATAGTCAGTGCCACCCTCTGCGCTTCCACTGTTCCAGGAGCATCGTAGAGAAGCTTCTGAGTATGTATGTGGATGTGTGTACAGATGGCCTGCAGTTCTGGAAATGTGATATGACTACCATCAAAGCAGGACTTTCTCTTGATACTCATTCTAATGATCTCGGTTACTTTTCCATTCCTTGCTCGGTTACACAGAAGGCACATTCTTTCCCATGTGTAATTCCCCTCAGTTGTTTATTTCTCTGTGGAACACAGGAACAGAAAACTACCAAAAGAAAGAAGAGTAAAATAAAACAAATTGTCAGGGAAAGATATCCAAAAGTCCATCACAGCGAGAAGGGGGAAAATCCAGGTCTCCACAGATGAGTGCTTTTAATTAGGAAGAAGGCTGAACGGCAAAGAGCTTATGCTAATAAGCAGCCTCTTTTAATCAGCTTATTAAAAAGAAACATTTTTAACAGCCAAAATAGTTTCAAAAATGGTAATTATTAGAAAAGCATTAGCAGGTTGATGGTGGAGGAAGGAAAAGGCTGATCATGCACTGAAATTAAAAAAGCTTTCTGGGGGCTTTGGGCAGGCTCAGTGGTCTTGAGGAAGTGGGACTGTATCCATAGGGCCAGTTTCTGCACTTTGGTTGCAAAAAACAATGCCTTTCCTTTCCAGATCCCCTGCTTTCTTTCTGATTTTTTTTTTTTTTTTTCCTGTACCAACCTTTAGTCATTTCTAACACGATTTCTCCACCGACACTTTTTCTCTTCCTGCTTTTTGTACTGGTTCTGGCTTTGGTTCTATTTTCTTTCCTCTAATAAATACACTTTCCTTGTGCACTGCTGTTTGTCACCCAAACATGTTCAACCTACATAAGATGACTTCTAATGTGGAAAACGGAAACCTGTAAAGATTGGCTTCTAGGAGTTATTTCTAGCACTTTCATTTTGTCCTGTGTCCGAGAAATGTACCTCCAAATGGATATTAAAATTTTAAGATTCCCACCAGCCAGTATGGTGGTGCATACTTTTAGTCCCAGCACTTAGGAATCAGAGGTAGGGGGATCCCCATGAGTTCGAGGCCACCCTGAGACTACATAGTGAAATTCCAGGTCAGCCTGAGAGAGACCCTTCCTTGTAAAACAAACAACAACAACAAAAGCTGAAAAGAAATAAACCAAGATTTCCATACCCCAAAGTAAGCTCCTGGTTTTACTGATAGTCAGGATTAAGGATACATAATTCTCTAAGAGACTTTAAAGGAATAGAAATTAATGTAGGCCTTTGATAAACATATGATAGAAAATGATAAATAAAAAAAAACAAAGAATGCTAAGGCAACAATAGGTCTAGGGACACGGGAGGTGACTTCCGCTTTAATTTGGGACACAAACAGAGCAGACAGATCACTTGAACCTGTGGACCAAACCTCAAACCCCACAGGCTCTGGAGCTACAAGAGCAATTCAGATTCCACAGCTGAGAGGTATCATCTGAGGCAAAGAGAAAAGAATGAGCAATACTCTAGCTGTTCCCTTCCTCCTGGCCCCTACCTTCCCTTCATAACTTCGCTCAGCAAGAGGCCGGACAACAGCCTGTGGAGGACAAAGTCCTGTTAAAAGAGGAGCAGGCAATGGGGAGAATTGAACCAGAGGGTCATCCATGGTGGGCCAGCAAACACTGGTATTTTTTAAAAAAAAATATTTATTTATTTATTTGCAAGCAGAGAGAGAGAGAGAGAAGAGAGACAGAGAGAGAATGGGCATGCCATAGCCTATAGCCACTGCAAATGAACTCCAGACGCATTGTGCATCCTGCTTACATGACCCCTGGAGAATCGAACCGGGGTCCTTTGTCTTCACAGACAAACACCTTAACCACTAAGCCATCTCGCCAGCCCAGTATTTTTGCATTGAAAGGAAGTAGATTATTCTATTTTCATCTTTAGCTTTCTGTATGTGCAATTTGTCAGTATATGAGTTGAGTTAGAACTCACATATTTATGAGACACTGGGTCTGATATATTGGGAAACACTAAGTTCTCAAGTCCTCAAAGCCAGTGTTAGCTTTGGGCTAACTATTCTTACTACTTTAAAACAATGAAGAATCAGGGATTCCTATGCACATAGACAAAATGTTCCGTCCACATTCTTACCAATTAAAGCATGTGGGGCAAAGGAAGGATTTCTGTGCAGCTACAGCCTTGATTTATGCCACAAGTCACATGTTAGCACATGGAAAGATGACGGGTGTGGGAGGGAGAGACATGGAGGGTGGGGAAAATACCACCTCTAACAGTCCAACACAAAATATTATTTTTGATTTAAAAGATAGATTTACTCCAGTAAAAATTTTAGAAGACCCACAATTATGAAATTTTTATTTCCAAATTAGAAATCTGACATTTGGTAGGAAAGCAAAACAGGGGGACTGGATTCTTGTCATTTTCCTCTGCACCCTTGTGACATTAACACAATCACTTACACTTAAAACTGGTGGGCAGTGGCTCTGACACAGCACAAGGTGTCAGTAATCTACACACTATTATGGCCACCAGACACTGCTATTCCACTAGTCTAGGTTTCTTATTGTCTCTCAGGAAATAAATTGCCACCAAACAAGAACTCAGCCTTATTTACTGCTGACACATACTAGGTACTTAGTTAATATTTTTTTTGGATAAATAAAAAATGGCCTCATGATTCAGTCAGATATCCCAGAAGTTAGCTGAATTTTGTTAACCTTACCTCATAAATATACTTCTCTATTTTAATTAAGTGTCCTAGAATATGTATTTTTCCTGGACTATTTTAATGGTCTGGGTCTCTTGCATCTTGTCACATAAAACACCTTTTATGCTAATTTCATATCATAGCTATGTCTTAGTCCTGGACATTCATCATCCAGAACTGAGAAGGTAAAATTTCTGTTCTTGAAGTGATGCAGTTGGTGACACTTTTGCCCTGGCTGCCATGGCAACTTAAGGCATAGAAAACACATGATCTGATGGTAATGCTTTGGCATGGAAAGATCTACTTCCTTGTTGCCCAACTGGTGAAGCCAAAAACCCTTCAAAATTGTGTCCTCTTATCCTTTAATTTCCGTCTCGTTATTCTATATCCTGCATTCAAATAAAATGAAATGTCGCTTTTTCTCCCCAAGGTACCAGACCTTTCTATGACCCTGACTCCTAGTGTATACAGTTCCCTCTGCAAAAAGAAAAGTATTTTTCTTTGCTTCTTTGGAGAAATCATGATTCTTCTCAATCTAAGCTCAGTGTAAGCTTTTGGGTGACAATGTTCCCATATCCTCTTGACAACATTGTTCTGTCTCTTGTACTCGGCCTCTGACACTACTGTATCACATTTCTTATATGTGTAGGCTATATGCCTCCCACTGGACTACCAATTCTTACAGGGCATGGAGCATCTTCTGTCCATCACTGTATCCTTATAGGCTACCACTTTCCCAGGCCCAAATTTGTTGAATGAATTTTTTTTAAATGGCTAAATTAAACACTTGTAAGATTATAGTCATTTTCCTGAAAGTCACCCCACCTTCTCAAAGGAACTTGTAAGTCAGGTATGTAAAAATTGATTCTATGGGAAGAGAAAAGGGGGAAAGAGAAGAAATTGCAATGAGCTTCAGAAATGTTGTGCGCGCTTTGTCCTCTGGCCTTTGTCATTATATTCCTTCTATTTTTCACTTCACAATTCTTTAAACTAAAAAGAAACAAAAAGTAGGCCAGAAAGTATATGTCCTGCATTGTTGCTTTACTGGTTCCTCTGGAAAGAGGAAATCAAAGAATGTGAGGATGGCACGGAATGTCAACAACCCTCCGCTCCAAATTGTCCGCTGGCCCGTGAGAACAACTCTAAGTGAACCAGGTTTAACTTGATCACACTGAGCCAGGTAATAGGTAGCAGGACCTTCATTCAAATTTTCTACACAAAGACAGGCTAGCGTACCTTCATCATACCATAGTTCTCTTACATACGTTTGTAAGTTCCCAGAATTTAAAACACATTCTTATTCTCTCTGCTATCACTTTTCAACTAGATTTTCAAATACTCTGTATGTACCTAGATATAATTTTATAACATATCACTGACTTCGTAGATTTTTAATTAATTAATTTACTTGAGAGGGCAAGAAAGAGAGAATAGGTGTACCAGGGCCTCCAGCCACTGCAAACGAACTCCAGACACATGAGCCATCTTGTGCATCTGGCTTATGTAAGTCCTGGGGAGTGGAACCGAGGTCCTCTGGCTTGGAAGGCAAATGCTTTAACCACTAAGCCATCTTTCCAGCCCACTGAGTGTATTTCTGAGGGCACATATGAACATAAGTAGATATTAAAAATAAGATCTGCATCTATTGAAATTTCGCAACTATAGAATGTTAGGCATCCAATCGTGTTGCACGCGTATAACGGGAGCACAGAACACATGAATGCATATGATTTAAAGCCTCCATACCTTTTTGCAGAACACTCTTATTTTCATTGTTATGTTTTAATGTGAATGACTATAGCAGGCAAATGCCAGTATTCACAGCCTTAGTCCTAGTTTGTCTGAGAAAATTATGCCAAGCTTGCAGTGCCATCTGGTCCTGTAGCGCTGCCATCCCTCCGTTTCTCAGCTATGTGATAAACAACCCAATGGCACATCATTCTCTGAGCTTCACAGGCACCTCGGGCAAGAAGGGAGGGGGACGTGGTCTCTCTATTTCACATGTAAAGTGGTGCATATGGCAGGACCTGGATGGAAGAGGCAATACATAAACACTTGGTTTCGTGATAAATGATAGGGAATCTCTAAACATCCCAAACACTCACAGAACAGAGTGATTTTCTCATGAATGTCCTGGTAGTAATGATGGGGGGAACTAATGAGATGGCACAGAAGTGGGGTAGCGTTCATTCCAGAACATTTTCAGATTTATTTATATCTGCTTTTCCATTCCTGTTTCCGTGGCTGTGGCCATCTTCCCATTAATAAAGACATAGTCAAGAATGGATACATGTTTAAAAGTAAGCATGTAGAATTACTCATAGTAGTTTGTTGTTAACGATTTATGATATTCCATTTTCAGTTGGAACTAAAAGTGAGGTCATGGAATTCTGATATTGATGCAATAATATAAAAACTGAGAGAATTATGAGTCTGGGAATAACTATTGTCATGTTTAAATAGATTCCATTGATGTTCTTTTCCATGTATTAAGCTAGCTTCTGCTTGTTCGTAATCAGGGACAGAAAGATGACCATTTTGTCAAATAAGTACTGTTACCCACACTCACATTCAGGCTGCTAGAACTTTTTTGATACTCATTTGTTACACTAATTCTTAGATTTAGAAGAAAAAAAAAATCAAGTTCTTGGAACATGAACATCATCACCAAAACACCTAAATAGCAGGTTAAAGAAATTTCATATATCGCTATATCAAGAACTATGCTGATGATATGAGAATGAAATTTTATAAATATGATATTGAAAAATGTAACTCAGAAGATAACAGAGCTTATAAGGTAATTTGTGGAAACTGTAGAAATAAAACAAATGGCATTTGGAAAAGGAGTGTGTTTCACGAATAGAGTAAACTTAAGTGTGCCCCTCAGGGTAAAAAGGAATCTGTGTATCGAAACTGCAAGGAAATAACAAGCCAGTGGCTGGCCTGGCCTGGAAATATATCAGAGACCCAGAAGCAAGAGAATTAGTAACTTAAGCCATTTGTGAGTTTAGACTATTTAGAGAGCAGGTAAACCTGAATGATAACAAACATCTGCTTAACGGGTGATAGAGAATGGCTGCCTGCCTGGTTCATTCTCTGCCTGGGATGCAGTGAATGGCCAGTAGTTAACTGTGCTTGTGGGTACACATGTTTACATGAGGTCTGCCCCATCCTTGCCGAAACACGTCCCCCCTTTTGTGAGGACACAGCTTCAAGTAGCAATTTTTCCTTTTCATAAAATATGTCTGCTGTTTACAACAGTCTAGCTGTCACAATAAATGGCTGGGATAACTTATTTTTAATTTAAGATACAAACATCTGACTCGAACATTAATGTAGCTTATGACTTCTCTGATGAGATAAACCCACATTTGAATTTCATAAACTCTGGAGTCTTAATTGCTAATTTAGCCAAAAAAAAGAAACTTTAGTGTTGATATTTTGAGGAGGCCATGGTAATACCCAGGGAGAAAGCATATTCTCACTTCCAAAGAAAGCTTTCTTAAAAGGTGATCCTTGCAGGGTCAAAGCCACCCAGCAAATGCTTTCCCTGTGAAGGCGGATGCATGGAAAGGTAGGACACAAATGTAGGTATAAGGAAGTAAGAACAGTTAATGCAGTCTAGTCTATTTTCATTATGACAAAATAAAATAAAACAGAATAATGAAATAAAAGAGGTGGGCAACAAAAAAAAGAAAAGAGGGTTGCTATGGATTGTGGTTCTTGAGGTCTAAGGTTGAGGCACTGTATGTTGGTGATACTTGTCACTCTGATAGTCCCCAGGTGGTACAAGGTATGATAACAAAAGAAATAGGGAGCCGGGCGTGATGGCGCACACCTTTAATCTCAGCACTCAGAGGCAGAGGTAGGAGGATTGCTGTGAGTTCGAGGCCACCCTGAGAACACAGAGTAAATTGCAGATCAGCCTGAGCTAGAGTGAGACCCTACCTCAAAAAACCAAAAAGAAAAAAAAAAAAAGAAAGAAAAAGAAAAAAAAACATAAAGAAAAGAAAGAGAGGGGGATGAGTTGTGTTCTCTGTCCACCTCCTGGTCTTTCACGCTTCTCTCAAAGAAACCAGTAGTTTAGCCTCCACACTGACAACGTAAATCCGAATCACTTCCCACATGCCTCACCACGAAACACCATAGTGGGATTTCATGTCTTGTGCCTCAGAAAGGGGATAAGGGCTGGGGGGATGACTTAACTTGCCTGCCAAGCCTGATGACCCAGGTTTGATTCCCCAGTATCCATGTAAGCTAGATGCACAAGTTGGTGCATGCGTCTGGAGTTGGTTTGCAGTGGCTAGAGGCCCTGGCATAACTCTCTCTCTCTCTCTCTCTCCATATATATCTTTCTCTCTCTCAAATAAATAAATAAATAAATAACATATTTTTAACAAAGACTTTTTTTAAGAAAAAAGGGGGGATGATATTCACCACAAAAATCAGTTTGAAGCAATCACTAAAAACTTACTCAATGCTTTAGAGGGAGGATGCAGGAAAACCTCTGCAAACAACAATGGATAACTAGTGTACTCTCTAGGAGGAGTTGGATTTTAGGCTGAATAACTTTTAAAAACAATCCCAATGCCTTGATGAAAGATATCAATATTTGAAAAATAATAATTTCATCTCATAGGGGAGCCTTGATTTTTAATACATACTAAAGTTCCTAACATATCAGTCACATGGTGTCCCTTTTAATTTAAAATGCATTGTAAACAGTATTGTTAGCCAAGCCTAAGCCCTCAAAGATGAAAACCTCTTTTTGCTTCTCCTGCATTTGACCAATAGTGACAAATCACCAGCTGTAGGCAACCCAAGTGGCCAGTGTTTATTAAATGTCTCACTCAACCTCAACCCTCATGAATTGTTTAACATACAAGAGAGAGAAAGAACCAGTATTTCTCCCTGTGTCAGCTCTCATTAGGAGCGTCTCTACTCTTCTCGCTGCTGGCTTGGAACAACATTAAGATTCATTGTTCTTAAGCACATGGGGGGCTCTGGGACCCAGCATACACAGCTGGCCCCATGCCACATGCCTATAAATGCACACCCAGTCCACAAGAACAAAGATGCAAATGTGATGGCCTCACCAATGGTATGTTCTTAGAGGGTAGTGGCTGGGAACCACTCATATGTGCTAGAGAAGGATTCCAGTAACCTCACACCAAGAAGAAATGCTGTGAATTCAATTGTGTAGACCAAGAGAGGGTTTCTAAAACCTTCATTTAAATCCAGACTTGTGGGAACTGGCTTTTGGTAGCCAGTGACCAGCCAAAGAGACACCTATCCAGATTGTCATTGCTGTTATCTTTAGAATGCCTCCGTCAATGGTGTATAGAAGAAACACATTAGAAGGCGTATTAAAAAAGTGGCATTGTCATTCAATTGGATGACCTCTAGAGGTCCTTTTAATCTTATGAGTCCCAGTGATGTTGTCACAAAACACATTTTAGTGAATTACTCGGGTGCTTTCAGAGAAGAAAATATTTTAGTACCATGGATGTGCATAACTCAAGTAAAAAATTACAGCAAGAAATGTGTACTCACCAGGCATTCTATTCTACTCTTATAAACAGTGTGTTTTCAATTGCTCTCATGAATGTCATCATGAATGTAACGTTAAGGGATATATATATATTTTTCCTGCTTCACAACAAGTATGAGAAAGATTGGTTTTATTACATCTATTGCCAAAGATTAGGGTCAGAGTAGAGGATACTGGAAGCGGATGTCCCGATTAACAGAGAGAGATTCTCTTTTGTCTACATGCCCTGACCATCTTAAGGAAGAGAGCTCAAATATTGGATCAGTCTATCCCTTTCTAGAGTTCTCTCATCAGCAAGATCTTGAGCCAAACTAGCAGTGCCAGAGCTGCCCCAGCTGAAAGAGTCAGCAGAGCTATGGAACACAGCCTCTCCCCATACTTCCCTCCTAAAGGGAGAACTGGACGCCCTCTGGATATATTTCTTCTGCATAGGATTCTAAGGAATTGATGCATTTTGCTAATTGAATAAACATAGAAGTCAAACACTGTGTACCATCTATACCTATAGACCAGCCATATTTGCGATACGCAGTAATTCGTGAAAATACAGAAAACGGGAGGTGGTGTTTTTCATCAGGGCTGTCCAGTCGCAAAACAAAGAGTTGAGTGGTGGTTGTAAACATCAGCTAAGTTCCCTGGAGTGACACATTATTCTAGAACATTGCATCTATGTGATAGAAACTGTACGATTTTTATTGCTATTATTTGTCTTTTATCTTTCAAATATCTTTGCGGATGGCAATTCATGGCAACTCCAAATATGATTGTAGAAACAGGAGAAAACAGTCCTAGATAATGTTAAGTAGATAATGTCATGTATAATACAGCTTAATAATTCTCTCTCATTTGTGCACACAGGTAAAGCTAGTTTGTAAGAAGGCCAACCTAGGCTCCTTTTGCAGGTATGGGAGTTTCTCATTTATTGTTTTACGCTGGAATTTAACAATGGCATTGTCTATTAAGTTAGAACAGTTAAAATAGGAAGAAAATAATTAAATTAAATAAAAGATGTTTAAATTTAACAGTTGAGGACAATGGTAGGTAAACAGCGGTATGGAAGGTATGGTCTGAGCTGCTGTTGGGGTCAGAATGGTAGCCCTTTCTTTGCTCAGTAGTCCAGAAATATGTGGGGGCAACCCAACTCTGGGCCTGGGAGTTACTCATCAGAGTCCATAGCTCTAAGCAGGTTAAGTTTTTCTACCTTCTCTCTGTATTGGCCCCCTCCCTCTTTATTGGTGGTTATATCTTGTAGAGTACTAGTCAGAATGAGGATTTCTATGAAACTGATTCATGTTGTCTTAACTTTTGTATAATTCCCTCCCCATTCTCCTTACTCCTTATCCCTCCAAGCCCCTCTACCTCTAATATTCTGCTTGGCCTAACTTGTCAGGTCACTTCTCCTCTTACTCTCCCTAGTTCTTCTCTCTACTGGTCTCATTCTAATTTCCATGCCCATATTTCTGATGCTGACAATTGTTTGTGCTCATCCCTAATGGATTCCCGCTAGGAACTGCAGATGAGAGAGCACATGCAGCATTTGTCTTTCTGTTCCTGGGTGACCTCGCGTATAATGATTGCTTTCTGACTCCACTCATTTAACTGTGAATTTTATTGTTTAATTTTTCCTTGGCGTTGAGTAGAATTCCATTGCATATATATACCACATCTTCATTAACCATTCATCAGCTGATGGGCATCTGGGCCGATTCCAGTTCCTAGCTATTGTAAATAGAACAGCCACAAACATGGCTGAGAGAGTATCTCTGTAGTAGAGTGGAATCTTTAGGGTAGATGGTCAGAAGGTGATTCACTCCTGCTATTCTATGAGGAACACATTCGTTTTCAGACCAGCAAGTTCTCAACTTAAATGCAATACGTTCCTTCACATTGCTTCTTTTCCCTACAACTCCTTGAGGGTCCTCTACCTTACAAAACCCAGTAGTACTGACTAGGCACATCCTTCAGGCGAGAATTTTCACTTGATAGCCTTCACAATAAATTGCCTATTATACAAGTAATATTTCCCAAGGGATTCTTAATCCCTTGCAGAACCTTGTATGGAGGACATAAACAACCATTGGCTGATGAAGACCTCTGCATCCATTTTATCTAAGTATAATAAACTATGATCTGTAGTCCACTCGTAAGTCAGAGATATATTTAATAATTCATGGATTCATTTGTGTAATGTGTTAATTCCTACATAATTCTTAGCCTCGCTTCCCATCAGTTTTTCGGGGAAGAAATATACCATGATGCATCCAGAATAAGAATAGGAAGTGAAAAGCTATTAAATAGAAAGGAGAGAGAGAGAAAGAGAGAGAGAGAGAATGGAGGGAGGAGGAAGGGGGCAGAGAAGGACTAGAAGAACAAACAGAGGAGAAGGAAATTTCCCATGACACGATCAAGATGGCAGCTTGGGGACTTCTTCCCCTCCTGCCTCTCCTGAGTCAGCAAACCGGTTTACTCCTTTAAGACGTTCAGTGATGCCGCAGCGTTGTTCTGCTGCTACTCCAGTGTGAAGCCGGCAGCACTGACTTCCTCAGAACCAGAACAGGCCAGCTTCCACTTGTGGCTTGAGCCAACTCCGTGACTAGAAATTCAGTGATTTCACCTCTTCATTTCCACTTTTAGGAAGAGATTCTAGAAGTTGGCACTATTCCCCAAGAAATTTCCCAGAATAACAAGTAGGTTCATGATATACTTTCCCAGTAACCTATCTCTGTAAAGGCCCATACTTTTTCCCAGAATATTGATTTTTTTTTTCATAGGAAATGTTGTCCAGTTTCTCAGCAGTGCCTCTTCCCTTTTCCTGTTTTGGGGAGAGAATTTACCCCTGTGCTTGCTTACCCTGGAGGGACACACCTCATGGAGCATCAGGAAAGCCTTTCCCTTTGGCACACTTGTCTTAATGGATCTTTCCAGACACCACACTTCTATGTGAGGAATGGACTACATTTTGTCCCAATCCCTGTGCCATTTCATAGTCTTGATCTCTTCTAGAATTTTGAAGGTAAGGCCCACCCTTCTTTTTATTTTCAATTTTATTTTATTTATTAGAGAGAGAGAGAGAGAGAGAGGGAAAGAGAAAGAGAATGAGCATACCAGGGCCTCTAGCCACTGCAAACAAACTCTAAAAACATGTGCCACCTTGTGTATCTGTCTTACGTGGGTCGAGGGGAATCAAACCTGGGTCATTTGGCTTTCAGACAAGCTCCTTAACCACTAAGCAATCTCTCTAGCCCAATGCCCTCCCTTCTTTTTTATTTATTATAGAGAAAAAGAGAGAGAGACAGAGAGAGACAGAAAGACAGAGAGACAGAGAGGGAGAGCGAGAGAAAGAATGGGCACACCAGGGCCTCTAGCCAATGAAGATAAACTCTCCGAATGCATGCACCACTTTACTTGGCTTATGTGGGTCCCAGGGAATTGAACCTGGATCCTTTGACTTTGGAGGCAAGTGCCTTAACCACTAAGCCATCTCTCCAGTCTGGCCCCTCACTTCTTGATCAGACCACCATACTCCACATTGATTGTTGTTTCAATAACATGCTTGTGTCAACTAAGTAACAAACAGGTCAAAAAGTCTCATTACATTTGACAAATAAGAAAGAGAATACTGGCCAGAGGAAGTGAACAAAAGCGAAAAAAAAAAAAAAAATAAGACAATGCTTCCAACTGGAATTTATTGACTAGTTTGTTGCCAGATACAAGCTTTGCTCAGAGCAGGCACAGCATAGCAGTCCACAAACTAGGAGAGTTTGACGAGGTGCCAGGGATCTCTGTCAGCAGCCTTTCTGAAATATGTATATTTATGGACAAAGAGAACCATAAAATTTGCATATGGTCTTCTGACCGTTTGAGCACTTAACTTTTAACTAGAGAACTGGAGTGGAAGCCAATTTCATCTTTTTTTCTCCCTCATTTTTTAATACTTTGGTGACACACTATTACACCTACTGCTGCAATTTGCTACTCTTAGTTAAATCCCCAAAGGCTATGCACTAAGATTACCAAGAACAGATGCAGAGAATGAAAAGGGAAGAACCGGGCTTCTAGGACAATTAGACAAGAAATCCTTTAGGAATGCAAATTAGTTTAAACTTTAGGGTATATATGTATAAAATCTACCCAGAAAAGAAAGAAAACAAAACACATTATTAACATAACATAGCTTGGGGACAAAACCATGCTAAGATAGGAGAGTTGGTGTTTTTTTTTTTTTTTCTTTTTAGTTTATTTTTTTAGGTGACACATTGAGTCATAATGGAAGTCATCAGACACCAGTGGGCTGTTTGTATTTGACAATTTTCCTTCTTTCCAAATATTCCTTTCCCTTGCTAGTCTTTCCTCTGTTTATCCGATCTAATGCAATAAAATGCGTAATTAATTTCTAAACGCTTCCGTTGAGCGGTGCAATTTGTCAAGTCAAGTTGTTAATAGAATTAAGCTTTTTATCAGCGATTAGCAAAAAGAAGGTAAAAAAAATTAATTACGGAATTGTATGCCTCCCTGGTTCAAAGCCAGGTTTTGGATTAAATGTTCGATAAAGGTTTCCTGACACGTTATAAAACATTTAGCAAAAGCTGCTTTTTCCCCCAAGTGCATTTAAAACCTGTCTGTGTGCACAAGCAACCAGCAAGGGAAGCGTCCTGGGTGGACCTCTGTGCACACCAGCCCATAAAGATGGACTACTATTCCTACCAAATGCTGGGGAGGTCACTGGCTCTCTTTGTTCTGCCCAAGGGGAGGGTCACGCTGACTTCACAGGTGTTCTTCATCTTTAATTTTTAATAATGTAACTTGCAGTTTGAATGAAGTGGAAAAAACAGGAGCAGAGTGTAGTAAAATGACGCACTCATGGCATGATTAATATGCTATGCAATATGCGTTTACCTGTAATTATATAGTGGGAAACCTCACAGGGTGGTATGGAAAATATAAAAAAAAATATACGATATAGAGTTGAAAGGCTAATTGCAATGTCTAATCCTCACTCAATCCATAATATACTTTGTCATCTTCCTCTGTGCCTGACACTCTTCTTTGGTTTTTTTTTTTGTTTGTTTTTTTTTTGTGGGGGGGATGTTCTGGTCACCTCACTTTTACAAGTGGCATAAATCCATCCATTTCCTCCCATCATTTTCTCCACCCCAAGCAAGCCCGGAAAAGAACTAGAATGGGGGTAGTCAGATTCTGATGTTCACTGAGTCATGTTTTGCCAGAGGCACCGGCTACAACTCTTCCACCGCAGCGAGACGAAGCCTTGAGACCTGCTTTCAGCTGCTCTAGGCAGGAGCAACGCTTCCTCCCCACTGCTTCCGTGAGGCCCGAGGTGCCTTGGCCTGCCTGGATCCAAACCTGTGCTGGAGGCACTTCTGGGCAGGCCCCAGGCATGGTTTTCAGGGGGGGAAGTTTTGTGCTCTTCAAGGAAGGCACAATCTGTGTGGGAACCGAGTTCTAAATTTAGGATTGTTCAGAAACTGTCACCCAGCTTTAGATTCACGTTTCCAGTCCTGTTCTCTAATCTCCCTTTTTAGCAGAGAGCCAAGCTTTGGAGCTGCAGGAATCTTGCACAGACTAATGAAATGAGGCCATATTTGAACATGGAGGATATCCAGTCTAGGCATGCATACCCTGAACCTCAGAGCCCTGGGAGATGGAGTGGAGAGAGGTCCCAAACGCACTGTCTAAGCAAGCCATTCATTCTTGTGCTACACCTGCTCACTCAGTTCTTTGCTTTTCCTCGGTCTTATTTCTTTCTCTTCTGTATTTATTTATTTATTTATTTATTTATTTATTTATTTATTTGCTTTCCAGATCTTTGTCAACAGATTTTAAACACACTAGGGCTGAATTTGTAAGAAGCAAAGGCTGGTTAAGTATGACAACTTTATGTAACAAATTTCAGTTACAGAAAACAATGGTGCTATTGCCCTTTCTTAAGTGGAATTACAGGTTTGTTTGCGATATGACCTGTTAACTGCAAACAAATATAATACACCGCATAATCAGCCATGTAATTTTCCTAGTTGCTTAAATTTAAACTTTGTGACCTCTGGCAAAAATTTTAGCTTTGCTTATCCACATAGCCTCATTATTCATAGGATCTCTGGTATGTAGTAGGTACTCCATACATATTAAGCTAGTAAATCATTGTCAGTGTTAGCTATTATTTCTTTTTCCTTTTCCTCTTCTATTGATTTTTTAAAGCATTCATTGCTTCCTCCGTAAACAGGGAGACATACTTTGACTTTTCTTAATGACTCTGAGTTTTGTAAAGCCTCATTAGATCTGAGTAATATCAATTATCACCATGAAATTCATAACCTGACAATTATCAGGTAAAATGGGAGTGACTAACTCTGATCATCACTCACCCTGGCTTATCACCCTGCTTGCCTTTAATTGGTTCTTGTTTCCAGCTTGTTTTCTTGCTCTTTTTCCCATTCTCATAACAGAACGAGCAAGGTGCGGCTCCACAGCCTTGTGAATAACTGCAACACGGTTGCCTCGCTACAAAACTAATGAGTGAATGTAAGGAAGGCTCCGTCTTCTCCCAAAACTGTTTTTCAACTTCCATTATAATTATTTTTCTTACCATCTGCATCAGTCTGATTTGAATTTTTACTAGCTTTCAAGCTACACTTTATTATCTCAGCATTACCAACAACTTATTTCAATATCTAAATATAGAAACTTCCTTCCACTTTGCATTTTTTTCAAAACTGGGTAAAAATTTCCAGTTTAAAAAGATATTAATAATGGGCTAGTGCATTGAAGAATTGTAATCTTGAAGATACTAAACAATGATTTCTAAGCCTTTTTTTTTTTTGCTTTTTAATAACATTTACAGAATTCTAGAAGAAAGCATTACTTTTAAAAAATCATGTTTTCTAATTGTGTGTTATAAACAGGAGATAAGAGTTTCTTGTAAGAAATGAATCATGGAGGTTGGAAAGATAGCTTAGTGATTAAGGTGCTTTCCTGCAAAGCCTAAGGACCAGAGTTTGATTCCTCAGTACCCACGTAAAGGCAGCTGCACAAGGAGGACATATGTCTGGAGTTCATTCGTAGTGGCTAGAGGCCCTAGGGGAACTCACTCTCTCTCTCTCTCTCTTCACTCTATTGCTCTCTGCTTGCAAGTAAGTAAATAAATAAAAAAATAAAAATATCAAAAAAGAAATGAATCATATTCTAAGTAACATACAGGTCCATAATTTGAGTCAGTGAAACATAAGAATTAGTAGGGAAGTTATAAGGAAATAACATACTGTATCGATTTCCTGAAGATTTAAACAGAAATTTCCTAAAATAAATGGAAATGTTATTTTTAGGTGAGCATATGCTACTAAAGGCAACCTATTGTTGCATGGACAGTAATGCAAAGAACTTACCAGGAAAGAAAAGAAAGCAAATGATGTTCCTGCACAAGTTCTACTTCCTTAGCAAAATTTTATGAGTTAATATTTGGAAACAGTTGGAGAGAGGGCCTTCATCAACAAGAATTCTGATTCGATAAAGAAACACCAATTGGCAATGCAGTCATTCATTTCACCAAATTTCTACATGTTAGAATCTGGCTTGATTCTACTTGAAGGATTCCAAGGATATACATATACATGTGTGTGTGTGTATCTATATATATCTATATCTATATAATATATGTATATGTATAGTCTTATTTGAGGCAGAGAGGAAGCAGAAGACAGAGAGAATGAGTATGGGCTCACCAGGGTCTCCTCCCACTGAAATCAAACTCCGGACCCATGCACCGCTTTTATGTATCTGGCTCTACATGGGTACTAGGGAGTTGAACCCTGGCTGTCAGACTTTGCAAACGAGTGCCTTTAACTGCTAAGCCATCTATCCAGCCTGAATTGTCTGTTTTGGCAATTATCCATGAATGTATTGTTACTAGAATGATGTCCAACATAGTTAGGGCAATTGGGACAACAGAAACTTTATAAAATTGTTTAGTTCCTGTACAATGAACTGAGAGATTTTTCACAAAACACGTTACTAATCCAAAACCACACTGAACTTAAAAAGCAAACACTAGCTTACGAATTATAGCACATGCTTCAGTGTATTTACTCAAAAAGAAACAAGATATTACAAGACAGTGGGACAAAGACAGTAGTTTAAAACAGCATATAAAAATAAGGTTTGGGGGCCTGAAGAAATGGCTTAGTGGTTAAGGTGCTCACCTGTGAAGTCTAAGGACCCAGGTTCAATTCCTCAATACCCATGTAAGCCAGATGCCTAAGGTGGCATGTGTGTCTGGATTTGTTTGCAGTAGCTAAGGCCCTGGTGTGCCCATTCTCTCTTTCTCTATCTGCCTCTCTCTCTCAAATAAATAAATAATTAAAGAATAAGGTTGTAGTTCCAATATTGTTCTGTCACTGTAAGACAGAATTCAATCAGTAGATTTTGTTCACAAATGGGGAAGAATTTATACTGGTTCAGTTTCTAATCCTGACAGTATCTCATTTTTTTTTTCTTGTGATATTGGGGATTGGATCTAGTAGTTCAAGTTGTAGGAGTTCAAGCTCATGGTAGCCAATATATCCTCAGCCTGATATTCTTTAACATAAATATACTGGGCTGGAGAGATGGCTTAGCAGTTAAGGCACTTGCCTGGGAAGCCTAAGGACCCAGGCTTGATTCTCCAGGACTCACGTAAACCTGATGCACAAGGTGGCACATATTCATCTGGAGTTCGTTTGCCATGGCTAGAGTCCCTGGTGTGACCATTCTCTGTCTCCCTGTCTCTCTCTCTCTTTCTGTCCCTCTGTCTCTAGTAAATGAATAAAATAAAAAATATCTTAAAAAATAAAAATAAAATAAACAGACTGAACAATTTCACTTAAGGTTCACTATTATGTTGACCATTTCTTTCAATTATGTGTGTGCATTCCTGTTGTAAAGCCTGCACCACTTGCATAGGATTCCTCTCTGTCTTTTACTACTAGAAGCAAATATAATGATGTGGATGAAGCTAGCTAATTTAGGAAGTATAGCAAATTCATGTGTAGTTGTGATTCTGGTATGCAGAGATGTGGCATAACTGCTTGCAGTGGTAAACTTGCTTCCTACTGGTTAAGGAAATAGGTATCTGGAGAATACTTCTGATAACAAATTCCCACAATAAAAATACTCTTAGCATGGCTCAGGGAATTTTGTAAAAGAGGGGAATGGAAAGATTGTTAGAGCCACAAGTTGGGACATTTTGCACAGAGACATTGCCTCTTCCCCATAACTGACTGCTGCCCCCATAATGCATGACCCACAATCCCCATGGGGTTGACCTGCATCCCCAATGAGGAAGGCCTCTTCAGAAAAGGGGCAAGGAGGAGGGAAAGGATGGTACCAACACGTGATGTTTACATACAAAATATGTCCATAGCTAATAAAAAAATGAAGAAAAATATTAAAGAGAAATTAAGATATTCCAAAAATAAAAAAAGAGGAGTGTCCTGATCTTCTTCATTTGGTTTCCTGGTCTAATAACAATACATACTCACCTCTTAAAAACCATTACTACTTCCTCTCTCTTGCTTTTAACTTCATTTCAAACATTTCTTTTATTCCCATGTGATATGTCTTTAATGTTTTCTTTTTTTTTTTTTTGCCTCTGCTCTTCATTTTTTTTTTTATTAGTAAGTTCTGTATTCAGCAAATACAGTCAGTTTGGTACCATTATTAGGCTCATCCGTGACCTACCCCCTCCCCTTGGCCCCTCCTTGTTGAGGTATACGGGTCATGCATTGTGGAGTTAGCCCACAGTTATGGGTAAGCTAAATGTCTCTGCATATCATGACCCAACATGTGACTCTGACATTCTTTCCACCCCCTCTTCCGCAAAATTTCCCTGAGCCATGTTGGGTTCATTTTTGGTCTGCTTCAGTGATGAGGTGTTGAGGGCCTCTGAGGCTCTGGCTCTCTGATTTGGTAGGAGTTGATTTTTCTCTATGCTGATCTCCTTCCCCCTTGTGCTGGTGTTTTTCTGTACTCTTTTTCCCAATCCTTCACTAGAGACTTCCCAGGTATGAGTTGTATGAAAAGCTGCATTTCCCATTTGTATTCAGGAAGATAGGTGTTAGTTGCTCCTTCCTGGGTGGAAAGTGCAGATCCACTTTCTCCTTTCAAATGTTTTCAGTAAAGATCCTTCTTTACCTTGAATAGCATATTTATCTTCCCAACCGGCTTAAACAATCATACTTTATCTCACTTGACATTTGATGGACCACCTAGTAGTAGGCAGGACTCTTTAATTTCTAAGAATCTTCTCCCCCCTACCGTAAGAACATCTATCTCTGTGCATTTATAAATACATACATATATACATATGTATATGTATATATATCATATTACCACATATATGCATATCTTCAAATCATATGCATGAACTTCTATACCTGTATTATACTGTAAATGTGCAATACAGAGGAAGAGAAATACTATGAAAGATAACATCTATAGAGTTTATAATAATTACATCAACATCTTAGTGCATGGTCTCAGCACCATCTCTGTTACCACTGCATCATTCTGCATGCTGGGCTGTCTATAGAGGCTATCATCACTTGGAAGGCCAATGGGTAGGTGGGCTGAGTACCTGGCAATAGTTGGGCATTCTGATTGCTATAGTAATGTAAGACAGATTCTTGTTTCCTATGCTCTTACATGAGTGGAGGTCACTGTATGTGAAGCTCCCAGAGCTGAAGACCAATTCGACTTCATGCTAATTTTACAGAGTTGGAAGGACAATCTGGGCCCCAAATCCAAAGCCCAAGGCAGAACTTCATGTGGGAGATTTTACCCTTTTTGGAGGTACTCCTGTGAACTGTCTATTGAGGAAAAATCAGAGATTCCATCTCACCTGGAGAAGGTGCCATTGATTAGCATTCTGGGCATGTAACACAGTTTGTGTACAATTACCTTTTCTAAAACATATTCCAAGTGAAGTGTATCCTATTAGCCTCAGTCACATGCACCTGCTATCTCAATCCTATAAATGATTCTCTTGCCTTCTTAATGTTTTGCAACATTCTGATACTCACGTGTAGACAGTGGTCGTACATATTCCTGCCTACTTATCGCAGGTGAACTAGCGTTATCCCATTCCTCTGATCTTTCTGCTTGTGTTCTAAAGTTCCTTAATCATTTCTGTTGTGGCTTTTCCCCCCCTCAAATCCTGTTATCAGTTTATTTTTGATCCTGAGGCCCTGAGACCAAGAAGGGAAATGCCAGATAATGTCTCACTTTTCTGTATAAACAGGAGCTTCAGGCTATGACTTTCCTGTTTGTTAATACATATATCAGTTTATGAGGCCAATGCTCTTATGCATTTTTATTATGGTAGCATTGCAAGGAATTACCAGCATGTCACTTTGCCACTTCCAAAGATGTTACTTGATGTCCCCTTCTTCATGTCTTCCTTCCATTTTATCTAGACTATCAAAGCTTTGGATCCCATTGCTTTCCAGGTTTGCTTTGCTCAAATTTCTCTGTGGTTTGCACTGTTTTCCTTTTAGAAAAAAACTATTACAATACTAGCATCTGTATAATCTGTCTGAAGACTTTGTTCTTTAGAAAATTCTTAGCCATCATAATAGGCATGTTCACAGAAGTTGATTCATTTTGAATTGTCCTTTTTCCATTTGGGGAAAGATTTACCATTAATAATTTTAGTTTAAAGAGTACTATTTTATATTTACAAACTATTTTCTAAATTAAAGTAAGATACCAGCAACCAACAACTATTTTAATACTCTATATGGTTGATCTCTATAATACAAAATAATTTAAGAATGCAACACAAAATTTCTTCTCTAATGAGTCTAATGGATCCTTACTTTCCCATTTCTTTATTTTTTTCCCTAACAAAGTAAGGAAGAGATAGGTATGTTTTACTTGCTATTCAACATATTGTTTTAAAGAAAAATACATGCCAACCTCTATTCTATTTCTTATAATATCAGAATCAAAACTTCCCACCTGTCGTGTCTGTTGCAGTTAGGGACTTAGTGATACTGAACTAATATATGATTATACAAATCAGGAACAAGAATGAATACAGCCATAGAGACTAGAGTTTAGTGATCTGGGGGCTCATGGGGATTCCATATTTTTAAAAATATGTGATACAAACACTAGTGTTTTTATTGCCTGAATGCATATTGCAGTCTTGAATTCTCCCATAAATGCATTTTTTTTCTGAACTGATGTTTTGTCTACTTTTGTCTGCACAGTATATTCAATTCTCTGTCTAGGACACTGGGCTCTGCAGCTGGAGACAAGTGACTCTCAGCTTGCTCTGGTATTCCTCATGAGCACGAATAGACAACAGGAACCTTTTGGTATGTGCAAAATATAACTAGCAAATTGTTTAGACATTTGTATCAAGAAATCTACCCTTACACAGCAAAGAATGAAGCACATTAAAGGTCCAAGATCATTCAGCACCTTGGCTAGGGAAGCCGGGTAGGAGTTTAATAGGACAACACAGGTGTTTCAGAAGCCAGAAGAGACACGGAGGAGTTCTAAAAGGGAAGCCGGCATTCGTCACAGTCAAAGCACACCACATATAACTCATCACTCTCTGTGTCTTGAGCACTCTTCTCTGGCCTTCATGTGAAGGAGCTCAGGACTTCAGATGAATTCAGGGAAACTAGTTTGCTGAGCACCAGGTGAGAAGGCCCAGTGATCTTATTCTGTGGGCTCTTCAGGCAAAGCCTTTGTTAAAAGATAGATTATGTGGTCCAGGGCTGTCACCCAACACACCTTCACCAGGAAATCTGTTACCTCTGGGAAATCTGTCATCTCTATAATGATCAAAGGAGAGAGAGCATTCTGTAAGGGAGGACGAGACAAAGTATTGGGATGTGACTATTTGTTTGAATTATGAATGACAAAACAACAAAGGATGTGATGAGTACAGAGGTAGCAAAACTATCATAATAAATTACATGTTTCCAATTTTAGGAGCTAATTAATCTGCCACAAACAAAGATGCACACACTCTAACTGCTACATATATACGGAAAGGGACTATATATTGAGTGATGTCTTTAAATAATATTCTAGCTTTACTTCCAGGAACCATGAATCAATTTGACACCAGCTTTCATTTTGCTTCTCTTCAGAACAGCAGTTTTGTGCCTTAAAATACAGATCCAGAAACCTGAGTCACGTCGATAAGGCTCAGTTCAAACAGTCACTGCGTCCATGAACATCACTAATTAATCTGCATAGATAAATAGATTCTCTTGTGTTTTTTGACTTCTAAGGAAATATAATGGTATGGTTTTGAGGTAGGAAGTATTGTTTTGGTTAAAAAAAAAGTGAGGCAGTCATCTTTGAATTCTCTATAAACAGGTGAAAGACAACAACTGATGGCAAGAATGAAAACTGAGAGAAGAAAGAGCAAAGGATAGATTCCCCTCCAGTAGGTTCTGTGCGAAAATGGCGGGACGCAGGATCCAGGCTGGCTGGCGAGGAGACGAGCCTTCGAGTCAGCATGCGCTCGGCTGTTACCACCTGTCTGTCTGTCCCGGGGAAAAGTTGAAGGGAAGTATCACCTTGTAACACTAGGTTCTCTGCTAATTCAGCAGAACGCTAATTAGCTGCACCAGCTCAGCAAATTAATGTGCAATATTATAAGTACATTCTGCTGTCTTTGTGATCTCTTTCTCTGTCTTGGAGAAAGCCCTGGCACTCCAGTCGTCTGGGACTGGGAGGTAAGAAAGCTGTCCTTCCATCCTTTCAGGTTCCATTCTTAGTCAGGATATCATTTTGCTCCAAGTTAGAGAATCCTCTGTGTGTGTTTGCCACCGGGCCTGGGCAAAGAAGTGGTCTTATGATGTTTGCCATATGCTCCAAGGAGGTGACTTCCAAGCCACCAAGTCAGGGCTCTGCTACAGACGAACCCACTGCTGTTCAGCTCACCTTGCGGGTCTAGACTCTCTGGCAAGCTCACCTATGTGTGACCCTTTAGTTTCACAACTTTTATGTGAATATCAAGGAAATCAGAGAGGGAAAATATAGAGATTTATTATAAAAAGATGGTGGCAGGAATGGGTCGGTAATAGACTCGCCAACCCTGCCCACTCATTTTTCAAGCCATTCACTCTCCGTTTTTTGGTTTCTTTTACATTATTCTTAGTGGGTTGACAATTATTTTCTAATGTTTGCAGGTTTATTGTTGCTTCTCTGTATATTGATTTTTAGTTGAAGAAGGCTGCTTTCAGAATAGTCTCCCATTCTTAACAGACATTCTTAACAGTAATTTTGCACATATCTTACTAAACATAATCTTTGACGTGTCTGATGAAACATATTCTTTCTTTCTTTTTCTTTTTTTTTTTTTTTTTTTGCTGGCATTCACACAATACTTTTGTTGTTGCTGAGTGTGTTGAGGTCTTTCTTCACCAAGCAATTTTTCAGCCCTTTGCACTCAGTGTCCTGTAATTTGGTTGAATTCTGGCACTGTCTACCTGCCGTTTGCATCAAATGCCACAAGTCATGAACCCAGTGCCATAAGATGGCCTTCATCTAGAAGGTCAGTTGGAAGACTTAAGATTGAACGTTTAGAAACTTGGAGTTCCCACAACCCCCTCCTCAGAATCTGCTCAAATGCTTCACATAACATAAAAATGACTTAGTCTGAGCTATCGGCATATTAGTATAAAATAGATTATAACTAGCAACAGCTGGACAGAGGAGCAGCACAAGACAAAATACAGGGAGCAGGGACACGGATCTCCCACTTTCTCTCCAGGTAGCAGAGCCTCATGTTCCACCCACGCGCACAGAGATCACAGAGATGCCATGCCTTCTCCGGGTACACAGAGTTCCCACTTTCTCTCCAGGGGCACAGAGCTCTGTCTCACTCTCTCTCTGGGTATATAGGCCTCACGCAGCCTTTCCGGATCCACAGAGCTGCCAAATTCTCTCCAGGAGCACCGAGATGCCAGCGCATCCAGGTGTACCAAGCTCTCGGCAGCTCAGCTTGTGTGCCAGCCCCAACCCGGAAACTCGTCATAGTAGTTCAAGACGCTTGGTAGAGCTGCACCTCCAACACCACCAGCCCACTTCTCCAGAGATAGGCATGTGCGGCTAGAAGGTGAAAGCTGTTTAATCACATGGACTTTCTGTTGAGAAGCTCCTTCCTGAAACTTCTCGGTAGGGCTCAGACTCAATCATCTTTCGGTATAAATAAGCTCAGGTGTGAGCAAAAAGGCCTCGCTATGAGTCAAAGCACAAATGTACACACATCCTCACACCCATCCACCCACACACAAATAACCTTATGTCTCAGGAACTTCTCAGTGTTTGAGGAGCTCTGTGCCAAGATCAGAGGCCAAACTTAGTTTTTATTCTACCGACATGACAGAGCACAGAGCAGTTGACAGCTCTTCCAAGGAAGGGTCCCGCAGAAAGGTTAAGGCACACACGTGGGATCTTTTAGGATGGAAATTTGGCACTTGTGTGAAGTGGACAGGGTATCTGTGAAGAGAGGACAGGACTACTATCAACATTCAATATGGAGTTCCATTTGGTGTTTTAAGTCATAACAGGTCTACATCTGTTCTTTTGATGATGCAGTAACTTTTCAAAGCCGCATCCAGAAAGCTCATAACCTGCCATCTGCTTCTTCATCGGAAGAAACCCAGTAGCCTATATACCCTGCCAGACACAGCTTTGGTTGCTATGTCCTGCTGCTCTGGCCATGGAGATCAAAACGTCTATGTCGGGATTAGAGAGTTTATCAGAAGGGCGGTTTCTCCTTCCCATGCATCACACTCATGACGACCTAGCAGTAAGGATGAGTTTTAAGTGTATGACCACACTGGTTGCTTTCTGGAGCTGACACACAGATGCTTTCCCAAAATGTTTCTGAACTGCAACATCAAGACCCTATTGGGGCTCTTCAGTCAGTTCCAGCCTGGCCGTTCTCTTCCCCTAATCCTCTAGACCTGGAGTGGTCCCATGACATCAGTTGTATTCTATATCAAAATAAAAGCAGAATGACCAAAAAAAAAATTTATTTGGCTTTTACTTAACAGTTTGGTCTGAATTTTAAAAAGTTATTTTCCTCCAAATAAGCAGCAGTGAGAATACAGAGAGGAGGAAAGGTTTTTATCTCCATGATTTCTTTGAACATAAGCAAAACTATTTTGTTTTTGACCTTGAAGACTTTGCTAACTATTTTGTCCCCAGGGCCGCCATTATTTAAAACTTTATCATTAGCTTCATCACCTTTTTTTTTTTTTCCTTTCTCTCCAAACTCTCCTCTCCTACCCCCTCCCAACGAGGGGAATCTGCTGAGGAATACTATTTAATTATCATCCCACATAACTAATTAAACACAGAGTGCTTGGGTATGATATGCTAATGGACTATTAGAGGACTAGCGTACTTCAGTGACAAGACATGGGTTCTGTTCTACCCTTGTGTAGATTTCCAGTTGACAGCGAATAATGATGACACGGGGATTTGTTATGCTGCCTGTGAGCAACTCAACTGAAACCAGGAGACATGGAAAAATCCGAGTGCTTTATTCACAGGTGACCATCAAGAAATCAATAAATAGGGGTCTTTAATTACAATTTCTGGCAGTGAGTGCAGCGATGGGAGGTTAGGATATCAGAAGTGAACTATTGATTAGCTGCTTATATTATGTCACTGGCTGGATTTGAGTGTATTAGATTAGAAGTCCTCATAGATGGCCTTAAGATTGACAGTTCATGCACAAGGGGGGCCAGGGTCACAGAAAGATTCATATAGAGAGGAAAGAATGACGATGCAAAAAAGGGGAAATGTATACATAATCAATTTCCTCTGTGAGAAAACATGACAAACAATAACCAGAAGTGCTAGCATGCCGCAAGAAGATAGCACTGATGCTTACAGTAGCCAGAGCCAAAATAATGCTAGTAGGAATGATAACCAAGGGCTGGAGAGATTGCTTAGTGGTTAAGGTGCTTACCTGCAAAGACTAAGGATCCAGGTTAGATTTCCCCAGTACCCAGATAAGCCACATGAACATGGTTGCAGATGCATCTAGAATACATTTGAAGTGGCCAGAGGTCCTGGTGTGCCAATTCTCTCTCTCTCTCTCTCTCATATAAATCAAACAGTGATAACTAATATTTACCAAGGATGTTTTTGGTGGTGTAATAGGCACCTGTTAAGTCCCTTATAGTTTGCTTGTGTTTTTGCACTGTTTATGACATTCCATCTTAGAGGTACTATAACAATATGAAAACATGGTTCTGAATGAAGAAATTAGCCTAGGAAAGCAGCTGAGCACCTCCCTAGCATGCTAAAACCCTGGGTTCAACGGCCGGCAATGCAATGAATGAGTGAATACAAATTAAAAACAAACGGAACAAGGTCTCCAACCACTACCTCAAAGTAGGAAGTCAAAACTAACTGCTTGTGAATTAGAGCAGGAGTGGCCTCCTACTGTATACAATGAGCTGGAATGCAGCATATACCTTGTAGCTTATCCTATGGGTACTTGTGGTTATGTGAATTAAGCGTTCTCCATAAACTCAGCCGATAGCAACTTGGGAGGTGGAGCCTTGCTGGGGGAGCTGTGTTGTTGGGTGGGGCTTAGCGGTGTTATACCCAGCACCCCCTTGCTCGACTTAGGCTCACTCTCCTGCTTCTGTTTTCTCCCGACTGAAGCAGAGGTGACGTCCGGACTCTGCGTGCTCATGTCATGTTTTCCCCTGCTGTCATGGAGCTTCTCCCAAAGATAGTAAACCAGAATAAAAAGAAAACCAAAAAAAAAAAAAACTTTCCTCCCATCAGCTTCTTTATACCAGCAATGAAAAGGCGAGAACAAATGCCCACTCAATCCAGATATAATAGTGATCAGTTAGTAAAAAGTTTGAAGCAATGAAACATTACTTAGGAGCTGCTTTTCACAAGTCAATCTCATGCATTTTGGATCTACTACTTAACGTGTAGGGAGTGCCTGTTGAAGCAATGCAATCAGAATAGCAAAGAATGATGTGTTGCTATCCTCCAAGTGTCCTCGCATACTGTTCACAAGTGCTTTTCTACTGGTAGTCACCCAAAGTCAGGACGAGGTACACACTGCCTTTCTCCTTAACCCTTAGTAAGAACTAGTGGGAGAGAAGCAGCAGTTGGAATTTATAAAGGTGTATTTTAATGTAAATGGAAGTAGAAACACAGGCCATATCTATGGCCCTCTAGGAATCACAGAGCATGCTAGAAAAGGCATGGGCATGAACGTAGCTGCTAGGCTGGTGAACTACTCATTAGGTTAGTAATTCTGTTTTACTACCATCATGTAACCTTCAATAAGCACAAATTGAATTTTTGTCTGCAGCTCAATATTTACATGTTTCTTCCTATACATATGGCAAGCCCACGAGTCTAGCAAAATGCCTCCAGTTTGAAGCCACCCTTGCATATGGAATGGCCAATAAGTTACAAATAAATTTAACCGAGAGAGCCTCTGGAGAGGGTTGATAAGGCATGGATGAGAATGGAAGAACTGGAACCTCAACATTTTCCTACAACCGGGAGGATGGAAGTGCTGTTCATCAAGTCAGCAAGGTCAAGAGATATGCCAAGGTGATTCCAGTATAATTTCAGTCCTGGTTACTTATTCTGGATCGTTTCATATTAAGGAAACATAAGAGTCCTAAGTTGCATGAATCACTTTGTGCTTCCTGTAATAGGCATTTAAAGCTGGTTCTCATGAAATCCTTTCCTTCATACTATTTGTACAGTCCTAAGAGTGGGCACTTCGTATCTGTATGTGTGGGGGGGCGATAGGTAAGATATAGTCATTTCATTTCACTCATGATGATAATGAGAGAATGCATTTGATAAACAAAATGGTCATTACAGCTGTGAAGACACCACTTTCTGGCCAATAAGTCATTTCTCTTGCTATAATTTAAATGTTAGGTAAAAAAAACTCCACCCTACCTGTCATGAAAAATTAGTTTTTTTTAATCTTTTCTTTCTCAGATCTTTGTGAGGGGAAGTAGGGACCCTGAAAGTTTAGAATACTGCAATTTGCACCTCAGAAATAACTGTTGTTTTTAAGGAAACTTGGCAGGCATAGAATGTTTGCCATTTGGTTAGACCTCAATGTGTTCTGTGCATTTCAGTACTTCTAAGGTTCTTTCTTTAAATCTTTCTGTTTTCTCATTTTCTTTTGTCTATAGTAGTAATGTTAGAAATTTGTGCATGTTGAAGTATGGAATACCCTTCTCTTCAGGGAGAAATAACACAGTCAGTGAGAAGACAAGGATACCCACGGAGAACAGAAGTGAGAGAGATTCCCCCATCCCCCTTGGAATGCACACAGTACAGGAATTGGCAGGCCATTCAAGTGGGAGAATCTGGGTGACATCAGATCACTAATGGGGCCCAGCATCCATGACACTCTGCTCACACATCAACAAGACTCCTCACGTCCCTGGCAAGAAGGTGAGGGGCCCTGCCCTTGAGTGGTCCTGGAGATGGAAACCTTACTCGTCGTGTGAAGGCCTCTCCTGTCCTTGATCTTCTTCATCTCTGCTCATCTCCTCCCTCAAGCAAAGCACATCATACTGTAATATGTCTCTCAATAAGAACATCAAAATAAAGGGATAGAGGGATATGTATGAGATTTTCATAACATCCTCATTATATATTGCTAATGACTAGCTTCTATTAAACGTTAAGGACTCTCTGAAGCACACATAAACTCTGTTCATGTATACCATCTCCCATTTCTTGAAAAACACAAAGATACACCAAAGTTGGATCTTTAGCACCTTATATACTTGCTGCCTGGAAGATAATGGTCAACACATACTTGTTAAGATATGAGTAGTACATAGTAATCTAATGAGTGAAAGACAGTGACCCTTATGGTTCTGCTATGAGTACCTCCTGAACTTAACACCTAATTCCATTCTACTGTCCGGCTAAAGTGGAGCCTATTGCATTGTACACTAATCGTATCAAGCAGGTGATCATCAAACTTATGTAAAGCAGAGCACCTTTGAGAGACAGAAGTGGTGCTATTCATTAACTACTATTAATTACTACACACCATCCATGCTCAACTGTCTCAGCATTTGAGCCAAGGAAACTAATCAAACATAGTACAAATACATTTCACCTTGCACAATGGATTGGTTATTGAGCAATTGGAGTTAATATCAGTTTAAGTTGGTGCAATCTATTCCTTGATAATGTATTCCAGGAAGCATCGGAGCACTGTAATTGCCTGACCCCATGCAAGTGTGACTTGTTGAGGGGGCTTTTAATCTGGGATGCATGTTGGAGGGTTCAGGAAATCTTTCAGCTGTGACTCTAATGAGAGCTCCTTTTCTACCCTGTTGAAGCTGCAATCTCAGAATGTCACTTACACATGATGCTAAGGGCAAACCGAGCCCTTCCATATGCTAACAAATACCACTCTTGCAAAAAAAAAATATATATATATATATATATATATAGCATGAAGTAAATTATAATAAGTTAAAGTCAGGATAATATTAAAATGCAGTCCAGGTTCTATTAGTAACAAGCTCTGAGATTTGGGGGCAACATCTTACTTTTTAAGATTTTAATTATTTCCATTATTAAACTAGAGGATTGGACCACAAATATTACATTCCTTCATTAATATAATGCAAAGTATTTTTTGTAATCTTAAACGCAAATGTAGGGTACATTTGTCCATATTGGTGATGGCTCCTTGATTCCACTCTAAGGAATTGATGTCTAGCCAAGAAATTAACATGACACATAAGAAAACAAAACAAGCCAAAAAATAATTCAGGTTTTGATACATCCTGAAGCGAATTTATAGTAAATAAACATAAGCTAACATGAAATTATTCCTTTAAAATTTTCCAGTTTAAAATTACTATGAATTAACTTTGCCCTTTCCTCTTTTATTTTTCTTTTTCACAAGAATCACACTTGGAGGGGTTAAGTGGGTTCCTTGAGATTTCTAGAACAGCAAATAATTTAGATTCTATTACAAGTTTTTTCACACTTGAGGTTAATGCAGGGATAAACTAAACAAAACTGTTTTATCTTAGTAATGTCTTGGGGCCAGATACTTAAGGAATAGTGAGGCACATCCTATTCTGCTAGTGGTAGGAAACACGTCAGAACCTTTCTCTTTATAATGCATTTCTGGGCTGGAGAGAAGTTAAGGTGTTTGCCTACAAAACCTAAGGACCCAGGATTGATTCCCTAGATGCACAAGGCAGCACATGTGTCTGGAGTTCATTTGCAGTGGCTAGAGGCCCTGGTGTGCCCATTCTCAATCTTTCTCCTTCCCTTCCAATTTCTCTTATCAATCAATCAATCAATCCATACATACATACGTACATAAAAATGTTTTAAAAATATAATATACTTACTTTTGGTACAGACCATAAAATCAACATGGTGAGGAACACTATGGCAAGACATAGCAAGCCTAAAAGAGAAGCTGGACTGTCACCTAGTTCTGTGGAAGAATATGCCAATGATAGACCAAGTCATTCTCTACCTACTTTCTATTCCTTCCTTTTTTTAAAATTTTTTGTTTATTTTTATTTATTCATTTGAGAGTGACAGACAGAGAGAAAGAGGGAGAGAGAGAGAGAGAATAGGTGCATCAAGGCCTCCAGCCACTGCAAATGAACTCCAGACGCATGTGCCACCTTGTGCACCTGGCTTACATGGGTCCTGGGGAATCAAGCCTCAAACGAGAATCCTTAGGCTTCACAGGCAAGCGCTTAACTACTAAGCCATCTCTCCAGCCCCAATTCCTTTCATTTTTTTGTTTTGTCTAAATACAGACAGCTAGAAATTAAAGATGAATGTTAAGAAAGTAACATGGAATGTTCTATTTAGTATATCTGAATTTAATCTGAAATATAGGCTGCAATGCAATTGTAAAAGGAAAATAAAACAAAAGCCAGTTATGAAATGGAGACTGGATTTTTCAAAGGCAAGTAGAATAAAGAGGGAATGGTTTAAAGGATGTAAAGACAGAAGTGTTATCAAAGTCCCTCTCCTCTATCTTTGTCAATGCTGTGCACATGGTTATGCAGCTCTTGGTTAATTTCAGGTTCACAAGTGAGTGTGTATGTAAGAAAAAGAAATAAGTTGTTTGTTTGTGTGTGTATGTATGTAGACCTCAGGTCAGTGATGACTCTATGATGGACTGTGACTTATGCAGAGTCCAGATTTATATTAGAACTGAGATCAGTAGTCCAGTATTTGGAGAAAAAAGTAAAACACAAAAACAACAACAAAAATCTGACACTAGTTGTTTGAATAGATGTTCAACCATTGAGCAATATGAGTCTCCTTGTTGGATAGCAAATTAATCTTGATTAACCTTCTTTCCCTCACTGAATCATTATTCTCTGACTCATCTTTGATAATAGAGACAACTACTCATGATTGTCATATGATGCCTATTGGTTGATGAGGAGACACAATTCCTTAATAAATAATTAACTTAATTTCCTTAGACTCCACAAATTTAAGGCCAAGGCCTTGAATTACACTGCTATATAGTGTTACTGGCTATGGTATTCTCTTTTTATAAAATATTTTATTTATTTACTTGAGAGAGAGTGAGAGCAAGGGGGGGGGGAGAGAGAGAAAGAATGGGTGCACCAGTGCCTTCAGCACAAATGAACTTCGTATTCTTGCCACCCTGTGCATCTGGCTTACATGGGTACTGAGGAATAGAACCTGGGGCTTTAGGCTTTGCAGGCAAGCACCTTAACCACTATGCCTTCTCTCCATCTCTGGCTACAGTGTTCTCTTACCTATGATTTATTTTTGCTTAAAATCACGAAGGATGACTATATCTCCAGAATAGTTTCTATCGTCTATGGAATATAGGGCCCAACAGATATAGGACATACCAGAATCACATGTACCCTTATATGTTATAATCTGTCTAAATATGTGATAAATCAAGGCTAGAATCATTTTTCAAAATTCTGAAAATATAGTTTGATTTTAATATGTTAGTTTTAATAAAAATAACTTTAGTTGTTTAATTTTTAACTTTCCGATGGCTATAATAACCTTTTAGAATCAAGTAAATTATTTCTGGGTCTTTATGACATGCTAACATGTTCCCTTGTACTCAGTGAGTGTTTCTGGTGTTATTAAGTGTTGTCATTCATTGTCTGATCACTATTTAGAATTGCTCACTGTTCCCCAAAAGGTCATTAAAGCACTTAATATCTTCAAAGAGAGATAAGCAGGACAGAGGACTGTATCTGTATATCAAATGTGAGTCAATGTGTTCCCTCCTATATCAGCCAAAACATTTTACCTATCAAACCTATCTCCACATCACCCTACCCTGGGCTAATCAGCTTGGATAAGGATGCCCATGGCTTCCCATTCTCATCCTGGCTTCTAAATTGATTTGCTATGCAACTGCTGACCAATCTCAGACTCTGTCTAGTCTTCCGTTCTTCTACCAAGTGGTGAAGACTGTATGACTATATGAAAAAGACTAAGAGAAAAAAAATAAATGGAAAGAAGAGGAATACTTTTATGTAAGACATATTTATAGAGAGAACTATACACTTATCAACAAAAATGGCAATAATAATTTCTAAAACTCTTGTGGGTTGATAGTTTTAGTCCAAGGAAGAAAATAATAACTACTGATTTCTTGGAACAATTTACTTCAGGATGTGGAATTACTATCATTGTATTTTGAGTGTGTGTATGTGTGTTTCTTTTACCTCCTCTTTCCACAGGAGTCCAGCTTAACTCCCTGACCTGGATTCATAGAAGGTTCTTGACTGTGGGCCATTGGGGCTCCAAGTTTGGGATTCTCCTCTGGCTCCTATAAGTTTTCTTCTACCCACCTCCTGTCTGTGTTCTTGCTAAGCATCTTATCTTCATGGCTCCAGAAGAGAAACTCCCTTGCTCTCCCTCTCTCTCTCATTTAGAATATTATCCTTACATCCACGTTTGCTCTCTTTGACATGGTTTGAGCTTCTCTGAGTTTCTCTATTTTGTCCAGGTCCCAGAATTTGGAAGAGATGCAATTTTCATTCATTCAAAAAAAGATTAAAAATAATTGTTACCCTATAAATACAGTTTTTACTTTTTTCTTATAGTTATATTTCTACTTCTGTCATTAGAATTTATATAATGGAAGATAAGCAAGTGACAGTGACTCTCCAAAGCTAGGTATAGAGAGGGAATCATAATGGTCGAAAAAACTTCTTATTAAAATCAGTATCATGGTATTTACTTATCACTTAGTCTCACATTCTTTTTTTTTTTTTTTGTTTTTTTGTTTTTCGAGGTATGGTCTCACTCTAGCCCAGGCTGACCGGCTTGTCTCACATTCTTATGTGATGTATATATTGGGGCACACAAAATGAAATTGCTTATCCATGTATTGTAATTTCAGTGAATCTCTTGAAGCAACTTACTGAGCATATACTCCCTGCTAAATCAGTAAGTTTTCCTCATCCCTTAGGCAGCAAAAAGTCATGGCTTGTAAGTTGTTTAATATCATGATTCAGAAAGATGATATTTCTCATAACACTTGGAAAAGAAGGGTTTGTGAAGAGACATTCTTTCGTTCTCACTGTTCTTTCAAACAATCAAAACGTTTTTGCCTGAATGTGAAGAAAAATCTATAAAAATGGAATTTATTTGTATCCTTTAGTCATTTTCTCAAAATTAACAAAGCACAGGAGTAAAACTTAGTCAATTAACCAGGTACTGACATAGTCATAAAAACATATACTTATAATTGGTAAGAATTATATCAAGTAGAATAAAACAACAAACAGGGCCTCAGAACAGAGCATAAACTTTTCTTTTTCAACCACTTAAAACATTTTTTGTTTATCTTACAAACAGGGGCACAAAGGAATTTTAGTTTTCCTGTTCTCCTTAAAATAATATCTAAACTATAATGGCTATCCCATTTATCCCATGCAGACTTCAATCTCTGTTGGAGAACCTGCTTTTCTTTTTCAGATGGTCACAGATCCTGAGGAGAGAATCAGCCCATCACACCTCATCAGGGCTCCAGCTGAAACCATAGAGGAATTGGGGAAATAAGCAAGAGTGCTGCTTTCTTGGTGAACCTGGTACCAGAACAAGGGTGAAGGAGGTAGACACAGAGAACACTCAATTCCTACCAAATCATAGATCCAGAGACACAGAGGCTCCCAAGACCTCATCACTGAAGTGGACCTAAAACGAACCCAGCATGGCTCAGGGAAATTCATGGAAGAAGGGGCGGAAAGACTGTTAGAGTCACAAGTTGGGATAGTAGGTACAGAGACATTGCCTCTTTCCCCTACTTGATGGCTAACCCCACAATGCGCCACCCACATTCCCGATGAGGAGGGTGTCTGTGCAGGTGGGAAGACAGGGAGGAGGCTGACAATGGTAAAAACATGGCTGTTTACACACTGAGTATGTACATAACTAATAAAGAAAGAAATAAATATATAAAAAATCATAATATCCAAACTAAATCTGTATGGAAACCTCTCTGGTAACTTCTGCAGAATGAAACCCAGCTTATGTGTGTTTGTGTGGGCTGGGAGTTAGATTATAGGCTGAGGATAAGGCTCAAAGTGCTTGCTGCGCAAGCTCGAGGGTCAGAGTTCAGATCCACAGCATCTACATAAATGCTGGGTGAGGCTGGAGAGATGGCTTAGTGGTTTAGCCACTTACCTGCAAAGCCAAAGGACCCATGTTTGATTCCCCAGGACTGACATAAGCCAGATGCCCAAAGACGCACAAATGTCTGGAGTTCTTCTACAGCAGCTAGAGGCCCTGGCAAGCTTCCATTCTCTCTCTCTCTTCCTGACCCCACCCCCCATCTCAGATAAATGAATAAAATAAAAATATTTTAAATTCTGGGTGAGCATGGTGGTTGCCTGGAATCCCAGAGCTCAAGAGGTGGGAGGCAGCAGATTCCTAGGACAAGCTGGCTTACTATACACAATCAGCAGTTTCTGAGTTCAATGAGAGACCCCTGCCTCAGTAAACAAAGTAGAGAATGATGAAGGGAGATGTCCAACATCAACTGCTGGCAATACATATATATATATATTGCCAGCAGTTGATGAATATATATCTATATATTCACACACACACATTCCCATGCAGTGCCTTCACCTACACATATGCAAATATGCAATGTACATACACACTACACTACATGGAATTTTTAAATGGTGGTTTAGACTGAAAATAAGTATAGTTCCAAAATTAGGATGTGAGGGCAATCTGGCTATGACATCTGTCACCCTATTGATCACCATGGTTGATCCAGCTCAGCTTGCTGGCTAGGCAGGGGACCTTCCCCCACAGCTCCATGTGCATACCTCCCAAAGCATGCTTACTCGAAGAGGACAGCCTTCTCTCCCTAGAGGAGGACCAGTCTTCGGTCAAGGGCATATGAGTAGCTGTGCTCTCCTGCTACAACCTCCTAACAAGCCCTCAAAAATTAGGGAGCTTAGTCAAGTCAATATAGTGCTTGGTGCTCAACATTGCACATTCAAGAAGTTCAGGGGCTGGAAAAATGGCTTAGTGGTTAAGGCGCTTGCCTACAAAGCCAAAGGACTTCTGTTCAATTCCCCAGGACCCACGTCAGCCAGATACACAAGGTAGCACATGCATCTGGAATTTGTTTGCAGGGGCCGCGAGCCCTGGCACGCCCATTCTCTCTCTCTCTCTCTCTCTCTCTCTCTCTCTCTCTGTCTCTTTCTCTCTCTGCCTCTTTCCGAAGTAAATAAAACATAAAATATTGAAAAAAAAATTAAACAAAAAGAAGTTCAGATTCCCAGGCCCTACATAAAATCCAGAAGTCATAGCAGTCTTCTATAATCCCAGCATATTAATGGCCAGATGGGAAGCAGAGACAGGAGAATTTCCCAGCTCAGAAGCTTACAGAACAGTTAGCCTTGTGAGTGAAAAACAAGAGAGAGGGAGAGAGAGATCTGACTTCAACAAGGTGAAAGTCCAGGACCAACAACCAAAAGATGTCCTCCAACTTCCATGTGCATACCATGGCATGTACATGTCCATACTCACACATATGAACACTCATACATGAGCACTACATCTTACACCCACCCACAAAAGAACTGAGAAATTTCTTGAATAACAGAAGAAATTATTACTAATGTATCAATAGGTTCTTTGTGGCAGATATCTAAACTTACAGGTTGAAATCTGTATAGGAAAACCATAAGAAAGGGAATGAGTCCAAGCCCAAGGATTCAGGACAATAGGTCAAATCTTAGACACACCTTGATAAGAGAGGCAACCAGGTACATCGTTCATTACGAAGTGGATTAATCATCAATGGTGGCCAAGGGAGGGACCCTGGAATGAACAGAATTCCAGCGTGCTCATGACTTCCATGCTTGTCCATAGCTGTGTCAGTGGGAGTTCTTATCTGTCCCTGTGTGCCTACATGTTCACACTGGAGTCTGAAGAGGATCCTGAGTTCTTCTTGCAGCCCGTGATACTTAGTCCCTAAGTCAGTAAGAGAAGCCAGACAACACCAGATGTGCCACCAGAAATGACGTAATTCTCGGGAAGGGAGTTTCGTCCCGCAGGCATGAGCTGACGTTACTGCTTACCAGTCAGCTTGTCCACTCAGGCAGCACAAACAGCATTCTACAACTGTGGCATCGTTCCATGTACAGGAACTCTCCAGGCTATTCGGTGACTTGTTAAATAGTCACTCTTTACACAACACTCATTTCCCTTTCTACTTGTGTCTATATGCAAGAGGGTCCACCTACACATGGCAGAGACTATGTCACCTGGTCGAGCCTGAAGCTGGTTCTAGGCAAATATACCCACTACTCAGAGTTGTAATGAACTCAGCCTATTGCTAGTCCTGTCATATAACAGAATGAATTTATGTTTGTTGCTTCATATAAGCAATCATCCTATGTTTTGGACATTTGCATGATATTATTCCTGTGATGTACAACACATCACCGCGACACTTAATAATCGCTCTAATCCTATTTAAAGTTATTTATCTGTATGAGATATTGTGCTGACAAAACTGCATATTTAGAGAGAGGGGATGAAAGCAATAATCCTATAATAAAAGTGAAGTGTATTAAAGATGGAAAGCACTATTACCACAGGTAAAAATCCTTGGAGAGTGGTGAACATTTTTCTTATTTATAATTTAGTCCCAGCAGGACAACCCTTCTATGTGCTGATTATCAGAGCAATTCTAGCTTTGGGGACCAAAAAAAAAAAAAAAAAAAGTCACAAACACACCCAGAAGCTGAAATAAGCTCTTCTCTTTGTATGATTTGAGAGCCATTGTCAGTCTGTGGAACTCTTCAAATAATTTCATTCAAAATAATTCAGCTCCTAGATTACACATTGTCTAGGTTTCCTCTTCCTGCTTGCACTACTAAGGGCATTTAAATGAACTATTATCTGGCTTTTTTTTTTCTTTTTTATTGCTTATTCTCCACCTGAAGTTATTATCCCCAATTCATGACACCATACTCATCTGCAAAACAACCAAAGAGGAACATAGATCCAGTTAGGGGAAATAAACAAGAGGAAGGGAGGGAACCGTGAGGCAGAGTGATGCCCTGGGAAGAAAGGTCTCTTGAACAGACGTGGGCACACCTTAGGCTGTTCATGCCTCTAAGATGTAGATTTAAATTTACCTTGCTTAGAATTAACTTACCAGGTTCTTCTACTGTGAGAAAAGAGGAACCTTTTTTTTTTTTTTCTCATGCACAGCTATCAAGCAAAATTAGCTCCTTAAATGATAAGGTTGACCATATTAACTTTGAATCAAGTTAAATCTCCACAGCTGAGGCTAGGCACCTTGGCACACACCTGTGATCCCAGCACTTGGGGAGCAGCAGCAAAAGGAGACAAGGGCAACCTGGGCTACGCGGTGAAACCCCGTCTCACAAAATGATATTTTGTTAGAGGTCAGATAATTTTCAGAGAATAAACCATAAATGGGGGAACTGGGGAGATGACTCAGTGGAGTGCTGGGAACAGCCAGAAGGCATGGAGTGCTTCAGTAACCCCAGCATTCTGATGGTGAGATGGAGGTAGAGGCGGAAGAATGTGTGAAGAGATCTCAGGAGTGCAACAGAAAGAGACCAGCAGAGCGAAGTCCAGAGAGACTCCGCCTCAAGCGAGCTGCAGGTGCGAGGGCAGATCGGAAAGATTTCCTCTGACTACCGGTTGCTTCCTGTGGAGTTTGCCCACATTCACACACACACGAAGACTTACACACATGCACGCATACACAAATAGATCATTTTTAAAAATACAGTAAATGAGATGACATCTAAATCACTTCAAAATTTTTTTTATGTGAAATTACTTAAAATCAATAAAGCAGCAACTTCTATGGACAAGACCTATTACTGCCAACAAAACTAACCTCACCCAATACCATGCCTGGCAATGACTATCATTCAATAGGTTCTTTCATAGATATTTGACAGATATAACTTTATATTATTACAGAATATATATACATATATATATATGTGTGTGTGTGTGTGTTTGTATACATACATATATATATATACACATATATATAATATATGTCAAAGTGGATATTTTATTAAGACTTTTGTGTTAAGTCAGCATCAAGGAAGATGGGTGGCTCTTTCATTCAGAAGACTCCTGCTCCAAGGACTGACTGGCAGGAAGCCTCTGCTCAGCCAGCACAGGGGAAGAATGTGTCAAACTGCCTTCTATGAATGCATCAAGCACTTTTGCCTGGCTTGTGCATTGACAGTATGGGAGTTTACATTAGGGTTCTTTCTGTTTGTGCTTGATACTGGGGGTAGAATGTGGACATAAGTCATTGGAATAGCATTAATCAATTTTAATATTTTTTTGTATTTGTATGTTCCTGTGGTGGGTATGTATGTATATATATATATATATATATATATATATATATATATATATATAGAGAGAGAGAGAGAGAGAGAGAGAGAGAGTCATTTGCGTGTTTGTATATGCTTGTGCATGAGGCAGAGGACAATCCTCAGGTGTTAGCCCTTGGTTACATTCATTGACAACGTTTTCTGACCAGCAAGTCCAAGAGATCTGCTTGTCTCCACCCCTGCCCAGTGCTGGGATTACAATGCTTCACCATCCTTCCCTGCATTTTAGGTTGGTACTGGGGATTGAACTCACAATTCCTCATGCTTCCTAGATAATCACTTTACCAACTTAGTTATGTTCAGAGCCTACCAAGTTGTAACCTGTAATTTTAAATTGTATTAAATTTCATAAGTCCCTAGAATAGATGGAGAAAAATTACAAAGTCTTCTGGCCCGTTTTCTAAAAGTCCATGTCAGGACTTAGTAAATCAACAGTCATAAGAGGACTTCTTGCCAGTGATGAAATAAGAACCACAAGTGAATTAAAGTGGAATGATCTCTTTTTCACTTAAAAAACAAAAATAAAAGCTGACTGACTTCTACCAACTACTTTCCCAAATGATGACATGCCCTGAGACTGGCTTTCTTGGATACTCATAAATGTCTATTTCTTCACATGAATATCTCACCTTTAGTTTAGCTGTAGTCTCTGGCTAAAGCTAGGCCCAAAAGAGCAAGGGCCTATTAGTAAGTGACTGAGACTCAATCAGGATTCTCTGAATGATTTTTATATCCATTACTCTCAAATCTTGGAAAGTGTTATAAATTTTTCATATTTTTATAATGAATTATGTGCCTAAAGAAATAATAATCTTAGGTAATGAATTTTATTGCTTGTAATTATCATGTATGTTATACTCTGTTCAAAAATACTACCTCATGAAGATTGCTGACTGACTGTGGAGCATATCTTATCTATCGAATTTCAAAATCTGTTTTTACATGGTAAGTGAACATTTCACCTAAAATGATAAGTGTTTTTCCTAAATTCCCAAAATTAATGACTACTGGACTCCATAATAAATGATTTCTATATGATCTATGATGGATTAACTGCACTTATCCATTTTCCAATGTCATTTGGGCCAGTGAATGTGAGTAATGTATTCCAAACCTTAACTGCTATTTAGGGCCAATCCTGATTAGGAAATAATCACTTAGAAATATGATTTTGAGCCCAGTATGAGGCCTGTAATATGTAACAAAACCTGACTTGGAAACATTCATACCACAGAGGACAAAAGCAATGAAAGTCAGAGTAAATGAATATATAACAGTATTTTAACTGCCATATATTTCATCTAAGTTATACTGGTTCCCACCATGACAACTACATGTAGATACCACACCAGGGGTCTTAACTTCAGGGATGAAAATGTGGTGGTCTTTTGAAATGAAGTATCATGTGATCACTACCCAGAAAGTGATAGGTTCATGAGCCCTAGATATCTCTCTTTTCTGTACTCAAGTGAGAATAAGGAGAATTTTCAAGGACTTGGTGGCTGGAACATTCAATTAACATTCACCACATTGTTTTCTGTTCCTAAAGTAGCTTGGCTGTAGGTCAGGATTCAATGGACCAAAAAGAAAGCCGGTGTTGGCAGCAAGTTCCATGGTACTCGCCAGAGATTTGGAAATGCAATGCCGCTAGATGATATAGGGTCAGGATCTTCTAAATGAATTGTGGGTAGACTCTGAAGTAAACATCTTTTGAGACGTACCAGAGATTTATAGGTTCACTCAGAGAAGTCTCTTGACAGCATTTGCCTAGGTGACTGGCTCTGGTCCAGCAGCAGCTCTGGCTGCCCAGAGGTATTGCTTCAGTCTTCTGTGACTCTCCACTAGCTCTCCCTAATCAGAGGTAAGGCTGGTGATTTCTCAGCACAGACTGTAGGAATGGATTGAGAAGGGCATGCCTCTTGGAAGCTCTGCAAAGGGTGAATTTTGTTGTTCCCTGATAAAACCTTTACCTAACGTGGAAAAGAAATTATTCCATCTTCAACAAACTGGAATCCATTAAATAGACAAAGTACAAAAGAAAGAGAAAGGGGAGGGAAGGGAGTGGAGAAAAGAGGAAGGGAGGAAAAAGAAGGGAATGGAAGGGAAGGGGTGAAAATAAATATCAAAGAAAAGTCAGCACTGAAACTCTAAAACATATAACCATCAAATCTATGGGATTCCAGAAGGAAGGAAAGAGACGAGGCATAGGAAGACCAAAAACTCTTTGTGGAGGAGAGTTATGAAGAGGTTTGAAGTGAGAAGAAAGGACATTAAAGTTGTACAGAAAGTGAGTGAAGTAGAGGCAGATGAGGGCAAGTCCTGTCTCCTTTGAAACTTACAGTCTACTTTTCAAGTGTTGCATGGGATGACATCTTCCTGCTTTCAAAGAGATGGCTTTATTGGGAAAGCTGGTAAGATGGGCCATTTCCTTAACATTCATTAGCCATTTTGTAATTAGATGGAAGAGTATCACAGTTATCATAACTGATAAATGCATGCAGAGGAAATCTTTTATCTCTTCTATTGTCAGAGGCAGTCAGGGCACTTGGGGTGCGCATTAAAATGTGATCTGAAATGTAGCCATGATAGTACCTCCTCAAAGGACTCTGTGGAGACACAGAGTGAATCTAGAACCATTTGTAAAACATTAAGTGCTAGACAAACAATAAAATGCTGTCACACCTGCTTCTAGCATGGATGCAAATGTAAGGATCTCACTTGCTCTTCTTGAGTAGATGTCTGAAATCATATCTTTGGAGAGGAAGATGGTTTTGTTTAGTGTATCATAGGAATCTGGCCTCATATATTATACTTAACTTTATTTATTTATTTTTTTTGTTTTTTGAGGTAGGGTCTCACTCTAGCTCAGGCTGACCTGGAATTCACTCTGTAGTCTCAGGGTGCCCTCGAACTCACAGCGATCCTCCAACCTCTGCCCCTAGGTGCTGGGATTAAAGGCGTGCGCCACCACGCCTGGCTTAACTTTGATTTTTTTAAAAGTTTTTATTAATAACATATTTTGCATGGATATATCATGTGTTGGTATCTTCTTGTCCCTCCTCTGTTGCCCCCATCCTGCAGGGGGTCCTCCTCAGCGGGGTTGCTCCTATTCCCCATGGGGTTATGGGTTATGTTTTGCAGGAGCATCATAGCTACTTTTAAGCAAGTACCTTTAACTAGGAAGCCATCTCTCCAGCCCCTGTGGCTACATTTAAATCATCTACCAGAATGGCACTCTTGGTTGCAGGATCTGCTTCAGCTTACAGATGACAGGGAATCCTGGGGAATCCTGGATATATCAGTACAAGAAGAAAATATAGCTTATTGCCTATTATGAGACGGCTCACCTCCATCACATCTGTGGGGGTGCAGGAGACATTGTGGAGGAAGCAGAGACATGAGTACTGCCCTCACTGCTAGCCTGAAAAACTACTTCCAGGACATGGAGACAGAAACTGTGGTCTCTCAAATCTCACCAAAACAGAGATCCATAGACATCAATATTCAATCTGATTTCTAACGTGCCGGTCAAGGCCCAGGGAACATTGTGGAAATAGCTTCAGAGCCTTGGGGTGGGTGGGAATAGCTTGAAGCATCACTGCCCCCTCCCCACAGAAACTGAGCACTTTGTAACCCCAGAGTGAATACTAATAACCCCACTGAGGAGGGCCCCCCGGTGGAATGGGTGTGGGGGAGAGGGGGTATAAAATATAACCTTTTTTAAAAAAATAAAAAAGAGGGGCTGGAGAGATGGCTCAGTGGTTAAGGCACTTGCCTGAAAAGCTAAAGGACGTGTACCAACATAAGCTAGTTGCACATTGGTAGCGCACACATATGGAGTTCATTTGCAATGGCTTGAGGCCCTGGTGTGCCCATTCATTCTCTCTCTCTCTCTCTTCTTCTCTGTCTCTCTCTCACTCTTTCTCTCTCTGCCTCTATCTCTCTGTCTCAAATAAATAAATAAATAAAATATTTTAAAAAGAAAAGAAAAAAGAAAGCAAAGTTCTTCTTCGCAAGGTCAAGGCTGAAATCCTCCCTTCCTCAGTAATGATGGTCTGAAACTTGAGGTTAAGATTGTGCTCCATGGTTTGAAGAAGTCCCTCCATGTCCTCATCCTCACTCAGCCCCAGACAATCTGTTCAAACTTAAATTTACTCCCATAAATCATATGCAGTGACTCCCAACCACACAGGTTTTATGCACCACTGCTGATGGGTGTATGAGACTCCGTAAGGCTATTTCTTCTTCCTGGAAGCCTTTGTCCCCAGACTTCTGCAGAGCACGTTCCTCTACTTTCATGGCTTCTGTAATACAAACTCCTGGGAAATCATGTGTCATTTAAAAATAGAATACATCTTGTATAATATCCCCCATCCCTTGAACCCTCATACTGCTCCAAACTTCTTTCTTGAATTCATATAAAGTCAGGTGATAGGATTTGTAATTTTTTCTCACTAGCATGTAAGAGCCATGAAAATAGGGACCACACATCTACGTCTGGAAGGAGGTCAAGTGCGTAGTAAGTACTTATAGGATATCAGCAGAAGGGGACTAGCATGTACCTAGTTTTATCAGTCTCTCTATATTTATTGATCTTCCCTTGCCTCGCCACATACAAAGGGTAGCTGTAAAACCCTTGACTAAAAAGGGCTAGTGTGTTCATGTGAGTCTAACCCACAGCAGTTAAGGATGGGCTGTTGTCATTCAAAAGTAGTTCCATGGGGAAAGGAGGCTAGCAGGGTAGTGTTCTTTGAGAGAAGAAAGGAGGGCAGGTTTCCTCTCCTGGGCTTACAAAAGGAGGGCAAAGACTATGGGGCGCCACAGTAGGTCTGAGGTTTGACTCAGAGCGCTTAGCTGCAGAAGGATTCCTGTGGTTCCCAGCAGTGCTGGGTGACCTGAAATTCCAACAGGCCATGAAGGGCACTGGAGGCCATGTCCTTCCCATGTCCCAGGAAGCGCGAGCTTGGCAATGCATATGGAATACGCTCTCAGGCCCTGGCAGACATACCTGCTTCGGAATGACGTTTTCTCTCTGTTTTTTTTTTTTTTTTTTTCCTTAAGCCAAAGACCTTGAATTGGAGACCTCATGTGTAAATATGTGCAAATGTGGAACTAAATTTATCCCATAAAATTTTTAGGAAACAACCTTGATATAGATGCAAGCTGTTGAATATATTATCGGCTGGGGTTAACAGGGTTTCCTTCTGCAGAAATAAGTAAATTAGAAGGAAGCCTTGACGACTCCAGATTTGTCTTTAATAACATTCCATTAAAAGTGACGGAAAGATGCGGCTGTCCCAGTAATTCAGGCTCAGAGCAATGCTGTTCTCTTTCAGGCTCATGTCCTCCAATGAGGCATTTGAGGTTTTAATCACTTCTCTTCCTTTACCTCATGAATCCCCCCCCCCCCCCCGCCAAGCTTTTTTTTTTTTTTTGGTCTTGGTCTGTGTTTCTATCAGACTATGCCTCATTTACCTTGATTAGCAGAGGAATTGGTAACATATTTCTCAGTAAAGTTTAGTGATTTTCAAACTATGTAGATCAAAAGTTACATAAATCATCTGTAACCTGCAAAAATGGAGAAATTAGGATTAAAAATATCAGTGGAGTATCTAGTTGGTTTTGTTGGTACAAGAGCCTACTGTGAGATACCAACTCCAGTGCTTCATTTGTTGTCTTCCTACAACCACTTTGATCTATGAAATTAAAGATAATATAATAGCTAAGACATTCAATGTTTCTTAAAAGATAGTAATCAGCTATAAGTCCATCATTCAAGTCTTATCTCTGTCCACATAGGCAGAAGATAGAATGACCTTTCCAGTTTGTCATTGCTTGATTTGTTATAGGCACTCACAGATTTAATAAGAAATAGACGAGGAGGCTGGAGAGATGGCTTAGCAGTTAAGGCATTTGCCTGTAAAGCCAAAGGATCCTGGTTCGATTCTCCAGGACCCATGTAAGCCAGATGCACAAGGGGGTGCATGCATCTGGAGTTCGTTTACAGTGGCTGGAGGCCCAGATATGCTCTCTCTCTCTCTCTAACTCTATCTATCTCTTTCTCAAATAAATAAATATTTTTTAAAAAATAATCAGATGAATTTTATGTTTTCTTATGTAAGTCTCATCTGTCTTTAATAAAGGTAGCTTTATGATGTGTCCACATGTATATATAAAGGGAAAATTAGGGGAATGGTGTGACAGATCAATGGGTATAGTGCTTGCCTTGCAAGAATGAGGACCTGAGTTCAATCCACAGAGTTCATGTATATAAAAAAGAAAACGCTGGGCATGGTGGCACACACCTTTTATTCTAGCACTTGGGAGGCAGGGGTAGAAGGATTGCCAAGAATTTGAGGCCACCCTGAGACTACGTAGTGAATTCCAGGTTAGCCTGGGCTAGAGTGAGACCCTACCTCAAAAAACCAAACAAAAAAAGAAAGAAAGAGAGAGAAGGAAAAGAGAGAGAGAGAGAGAAGCTTACAATCTTACTGCCAGGGAGGCAGAACCAGGCAGATCCCCAGGGCTCCCTGGCCAGCAAGTCTAGCCTATTTGATAGGTGGATGGCACCTGAGGAAAGACATCGAAGCTTGTCAGCTTTCACACACACACACACACACACACACACACACACACACACACAGGAAAACATGCACCCCATTCCCCTCCAGCACACGCACACACACACAGACACAAGAAAGAAAGAGAGCAGTGTGTCATACACAGAGTTATAACTCATGTTTGCATATGACCCACTGGTGTGGAGTGGTTCCTTTTAGGAGACAGAGTCAGAGCTGCTTAGCATTCCTTTGTGATTTTCTCACCTATAGCTTTTACACCTGACCTTGTAGTATGAGAAGATGCACTCCCAAGCAGGAAGCCTTCATTTACAATCCACATAAATCCCCTCTGTCAGAGTGCTTGGAGAGCAGGCTCTCTAGGTACAGTAAACATAAGTTTATATGCACTGGGGAAGAGCAGGTACTTGTAAAATGTATTTCTGTGTGTGCTTTATCTGGCTGTATCATTCGCTACAGCTTGATGGATTAATACAGTCCAAAGACAAAAAGGTAAAGATGTAAAATATTAAGGACATTGAAAGCAAAATCCCCTAGAAATATAAACTTAAAATAAAAATGAAGTAGCAAAAGGAAGAACTTTTAAAATGGTCCTTCCTTACCAGATGAAAAGGGGGAGAAATTGAAAACAGTGGTCATTTATCTAACCGCACTGTTCTCCTCACCAGCGTATCCCGGGGTCCCACCACCAGTCAGATCATTTTATGCGCTCAGCCACCCTCATAATGCAGATCTCTTTGTCTGCCCTTTCAAAGCTCATATTTGCCCTCGACCACAAGTGTTAATGGGCATCCTCCCTAGCTCAGCAAACTGTACAAACCCCAGACTTTATGTAATTCCAAACCTGCTGGCTTCGACTCAGGAAGCGTGATATTTCTTCTCCATTTCTAATAATTTTGACCTTGGAAGAGAACAGACAGTGTTGCCTTGCTTAGGAGAGAAACAGACGGAAAACGTGTAGGTTTCTGTGACCACGCGAGTGGACCAGGTGTTTCTGCTCTTTATTTCCTGGTTCTACAGGTGGAGCCTGGGTCCTGGCGGCGTCGGTGTGAGGGAGACAGGGTAGTGGATGCTTAAGAAAGGAACGCGCAGGCAGCATGTCAGACGTGACACGTGCCTGGCTTTCCTGTGTGCGCACCACCCTCACCTCGCTCTCTCTCATCTTCTCTTTTCTCCTTTCTCCATGGATCCCTTGAAGAAATGACCAAGTGAAGGAGGCACCTTTAACTGTGGTTTTGGAGACATGGCTAGCCTGCACTTTTGCCTGGTTCCCATCGTGTCCACTAAGAGCACTGGATTAAAATGCTTGTTCATGGTTTCTCTCTCAGTGTCGGTTCTCCACTGGGGACTTGTTAATGGGGAGGGTAGTGGAATATCTAAACCCACATATTTTAAAAACCAGACTGAAAACTTCATTGCACTGTCGTCTTCTTCCCCTTATAGAATCTGAAGGTGTCCTGTGATGAATTCCTGAAAAAAAAAACTAGGTTTCAATTTGCCAACTTCTCCCTACATGCAGTAGCTGCTTTTTTTTTTTTTTTTTTTTTTTTTTTTTCTCTTCCAAGCTGTTCTGATCTCTTGGGTCTTGAGCACAGCACGGTTCATTTTCCTGGCAAAAAGTAGTAAGAAATTTCTTTTGCTCCCAAACCACCTGCTAGAATAATTTTCATAAGAAGACCTTGAACAATAGCTTCACTCTTCCATCAACTGTCCTCGTGTTTAAACAAGTCAAGACCAAGAAGAGAAAAAACAAACAAACAAAAAAAAATCCCAAATAAGCAGAACTCCAATTCATTGGAGAATCAATGAAGTGAAGTTTTCTATGAACATTTAAACCATTTCACACATAGTAAAACCAGATCTGTGCTTTCCCAGCCTTAAGTCTCATGGGTTTATTAGGCTGGGTTGAAACAACTTGCTTTAAAATACATGCTCAGAGATGGAAACTGAGCACATGAAGCTATGAGCTTTATTTATCTATTTTACGAGTCAATGGAAAATAATCAGTAGCTTCTATAGCAATCAGAGAAGGCTCAACACAAAGGAGAGCATGCCAATTTATGAGCGAGGAGAAAATCAAGCTTGATTTATCCTTTTGGTATGAATAAACATTTTTCAAATATTGAGCATAAGAGCTTTCACTGTCAAGTATTTGAAATCCAGTGCACTAGTTAACTTATTTTAGGTATTCACAATGTGTGCGTGGATAGCGTGGAAGACAGAAAAGTCCCGTTTGTCTGAAACCCATTTAACTTGGTTAACTTATTTAGACAACAATTCCTACCTATACTGAAGTGCAAAGAAATATTACTTTTCAAAGAAAATGGCATATCCAGTACCATTCATAGAATACCATAGTTTGTTAAGAAATACTTAACAAACCCTCATTTGAGCCAATAGTCAGATAATGGAGCCAAGGCTGTGGAAAGCAAATTGACTTTGTGGTGGTGACGGACTTCCACCACCTTTCTATGCTGTTACTCTGACACATGCCACTTCCTGACTGCAAGGCCACAGAAAGCTTCTCTTTGATTTTACCCAAGTTAAAATGGCTCGATGCTAAAATCTTGTAAGTGAAATAAGTTATCCGATAAGCCCGTGGTGGTTCATTGTTAACAGAAACCCTAGTTCACTGTTACCTAATCAAACCTCACCTATTATGTTTTAAATGATGAAATGAAAAATATTAAAAAACATAACCTAAACACAATTATCAATTTGATAAAAAAGAAGAGAAAATCACTCGGGCCAACTTTGGAAAGGGGGACTGAATTGCTCCTTGTCAAGAGCCTCATAGAATGAAGCTGAACTTTCATTCCAAAGTTACCACGATGCAGAACAGCTACATGAACTCTCTCCCCCTTCCTGTCTTCCTCTCTCTCTCTTCACTCTCTCGCTCATTTCCCTTTCTCTCCCTCTCTCCTTCTCTTTCAAATGACTGCTACCCTGTTCTCTTATATCTCTCAGGGCAAACAACACAGGTAACCACTTTTCTAGACTGACCAATGATTAACACCACTTTGATGTAGAATTCTTTTCTGTTGATTGATTTCATGGACTAAAGTGGCCCCTTTCGATTGTTTGTACAACTTTTCATCCAAAAGATGTCCATTAGAGCAGTCCTGGTCACATTCATGTGAAGGTATTGTAAACGCATTTTAGTTCATGCCAGGTTCTTCAAGGGGCATAATCTTGTACATTGCCTCTTTTTACAGTGATATGAGGGAAGGTTAACTTTTATTGCTTGTGTTGTACCAAATCAAGAATAAGTAGACACTAAAATTGGAGGCTGCATTTTGAAGAATTCCCTCCCAACTCCCCAAGGATACATGCAAAATGATATAGTCTTAAAAATATATTCCTCTGCTTAGGTTTTTTACCTCTAGATTCTAAGGAATACAATCAATCTCAACTTGTGTTAATGCACTAATCTAATTAATGGTCCTTAAGAGAAGCCACTTCTCTCTTTAAACATCTCATCATGCACTCAGGATCACAATGGACTCGAAATGTCACTGAAGACCCTCACATCCTGATTCTAAGCTACGTCTCTTAATTCACCCACTGCCGTCCAGCAGGAAACTGTTAAGTCTTAGCCCTGGCTGCTAAGGATGGCATTTGAACTCCCTTGTTTATATATATATATATTTTTTTTCTGCTAAGTGGTTTCGTCTTTGGCTCCCTACTCTAACCTCCTTACTTTCTACACATACATGCTCTAAATGATATCTGTTCCCTGCTAATTACTATTGGCATATAAAAGACTAGAATCAGAACCTAAAAAGATTACAATAATCAATTTACATTTTCTGGGGGCACAAATAGGTTCTGAGGACTCTTCCATATGGTGTGTTCCTATGGACAGACTTTATTGAATTTGACCAAGAGTACTGGCCTATCAGTCAAGCAATCTGGGCTCTAATCCCAGATATGCTACTAGCAAATCCTTTAACCTAAGGGAAGGTGGTTAACCTCTTTGGGTTGCATAATCTTCATCTGCAAAATCCATGCTTTTTCCTCTATGATATCTGGAGAATGTTCAGTCCATTCTTAGATGATGCTACTGTTGATGCTCCCTTCTAATTATGAGTTGGATTCAAGAAGTTTGTAGCCACCGTTAGCTTGACAAATGTCTTTCCTTAAACCCAGGAATGGGAGTCAAGCCAAAGGCTCACTTTAGTTATGTAAGTGAAGGGTGATGGATTCCTTCATGATCTGGGGGTTTTAAATGTCAACCAATAATTCCCTGAATCCAGTATGGTTTTAGTCAGACTTAGAGGTGGGATATGATTCGCAGAAGCATCCAGTTGTAAACCAAACACATCCATTCACAGACTCCACTCAGAAGTCAGATTAATCTAGTTTCCTTGGGAAAGTAGTCATTGGTTTGCACAGGAAAGGGCCTCACTGATCACACATTGTTGTTCAATAGCCCTGTGTAGACTTTGTAATGCCCTTCCTTCCTTCCTTCCTTCCTTCCTTCCTTCCTTCCTTCCTTCCTTCCTTCCTTCCTCCTTTCCTTTCCTTTCCTTTTTGAGGTAGGGTCTCACTCTAGCTCAGTCTGACCTGGAATTCACTATGTAGTCTCAGACTGGCTTCAAACTCACCTCGATTGTCCTACCTTTGCCTCCTGAGTGCTGGAATCAAACCATTTTTTTTCTTTGTCAACGTATGTGTGGTATGCATGTACCAGTGTGTGCATGCCTGTATGTGTGCAGGTACATATGTGTTTTCTGGAGCAGGTGCATGTATGTGCATGAACATGGAGAGGGTGACGTGAGGTGTCTTCACTAATCTCTCTCCACCATGTGTCTCACTGAACCAGGAACTAACTTATTTGGCTAGAAGAGCATGTGAACCAGAATGTCTGCATGTGCTGCCACATGCAACTTTTACATGGGTGCTGGGGATATGAACCCAGCCCTCATGCTGGCATGAGAAGCACTTACCTATGAGGCCATATTCCCTTCAAGTTATCTTTCTTCTTGCTCTGCTCCTCATCTCTGCAATTTAAAGTTTTAAGTTTACCACTCAGCAGTTTGTGCAAACTGAATTCTGTCATGGGGATCCTATTTATTTATTTTTAAATGCATGAATAAATTTCTGGAGGGACATATAGTTTGTCACCTGAAAAATTACCATTTCTGGAGGCACCGTCCCTGTAAAGTGGCACCATTCACAAAAGATGTACAAGAGCAAGTATTTTTCTCTCCTGACCTGAGGAGCAGAGAGTTAATTTAAAATTTATCTTTGATAATCTCCCCTGCTTCTTTTACTTATTTCATTTCTGCGGTTTAGATGGAATGTACACTTTATAATTAAATACAAGTAGGAAATAATGTCACACTGACAAAAGCTCCTAATCTCCCTAAGATATTAATAGTCAGCGCATCAAGTCAGTTCATCTTTAATCCTCTCACTGTGCAATAGCAGCATACAAAAATGAAAACGAGATGATGTCAACTATAACTCCTCAAATAGGGATCACAGCATACAAATTGTACTTGTGTGATGTAAATAAATCGTTAGTATGGATAAGAGACATCATGGACATATGACTAAGAAGGAAAGAGACAAAACTTCTTAGCAGGAGACTGTTAAGTCAGGTTTCTAGTCTCAGTGCAGCCACTATGGAAAGGTAAGATTTTGGCTAAGGGGACCTAACTGTGTGCTTTCCATAGTTGTTCTGAGAAATCAATAGGGCAAAGAGACCACTTGAGTTCATGATCTGTAGCAGGCTTTACAAATGCAAGATTTTGTTCATAAATCTATCTCAGGGTTCTTGGGTTAGTCTCTTGATCTTTGATCCACAGTACAAAATTTAGCACAATATAATGAGTTCACAAATGATCTTCCTCCCTGCCTTCATTTTCCTGGGAAGAAAACTGAAGACCACAAGGTTAAATAGTTGGCTCACATGGTTTCTCTGTTGACCTGAGAGTGTTCATTCAGAATACAATGAATCTGAGAGCAAAGTTCAGAACGACGTTGAAATGCAACACCCCAAAGGCATCAAATTAGCCTTCTATGTCCATGTCTTCTGGGAGGGTCACTTTTTTTATGCTCTTGAGTCAACCTTAACATAAATTATATTTCTTTTTCTGTTGTGAGTGAATACCAAACAGAGCTCCTCATTTATGATGCTCCTAAAATTACCATCACTTCCTTCATAGAGTTTCCACGTATGCCTTTTGTACTTTATTCCCTGTGGGGCAAGAACACCACTTCTGGATGCCTGCTGTTACTGGACCTGGTATCTAGGTAATTCCTCCTTCAAAAGACTCAATACTGATGACTATCTGCAGACACTAGGGACTTTTGGAAAGAGGCATCTAGTATTCACAGGTGGCTATCCTTAATTTTAAATTCTATTTGGAAATATTCTATAGTCCTAAAGATTTTGACTCAATCTGAAAACTTTACAAACCATGAAGGGTCATACTAGAATAATATTGCTTTATTTTCTCTTTCAATAATTAAAAGACATCTTAAGGCAAAAAGCATGTGAGAGGAACAGGCAGAAAGTCAAGTGTTCTTAATTTACAAGGACAAGTTAAGATATTGTTTATGGCTCATGGATCAAAAAAAATGGAACATTAACTCTGGCTACAAGCAATTAATATAAAGTTGACTAATAAGAGAACTGAAAACAAATTTATAATCATATCGGGTTGTGAACATTACAGGATAATTTTATGCAAAGAACCTTTATCCAGTATAACAAGGGATCAATAAATAGTATATCTAAAGCTTAGAAATGTGTTAATGTCAATATAAGAATTATAATGAGATATATTTGGGTAATTTACATAATAATTAAAACAACTGTTGCAACTAAAATGTGGGACTATAAGACTGGAAAAGGCAGGGATTGGTCTATTATTCTTTAAGTCCATGTATCATTTCAAACAAACATAAACACGAGAAGATACAGAGTGAGGTCTTACACAATACCCTCAGTATATGTTTGTTTACTGAAAGAAGAATTGGGCATGGAGAGATTGCTCAGCAGTTAAGGCAGTTGCTTTGGAGCCTAAGTTCCCAGGTTCGATTTTCCAGTTCCCATGTAAGCCAGATGAACAAGTGGCTTGTGGCCCTGCCATGCCCATTCTCTCTCTCTCTCTCTCTCCTCTCTCTCTCTCTCTTGCCTCTCTCTCTCCTCTCTCACTCTGTCTCAAAAAATAATTTGAAAAATATTTTAAAAACAAAGAGTAATTCAATGAATAATTTAATACATGAAGGAATTTAAACTAATTGTGATCATCATAATTTTGAAGCTATACTTCTCACATCCATTTTTCAGACTTTTCAGACTAAAAACGCAGATTCATAGTGGAGAGCTGAGGGCAACCACTGGGCATTGGACAGTGGCTGGTATTAACCCATGCCACAGGACAGTCACAGAAAGACTGTCAACTATCCATGGTTGAATTCCATAAAGTAGGCTTGAAGGACAATGTTTGGGGAATAATATTCCTGTGCAATTTGGGATCTTGATTTTCTATAATTATTTCAAATGTTGATTACTGAGTCACACCACAGTTTACTAAAGCACTTGAATATTGTAGGATTCAGAAATAATTACTTCTATTTTTGAAAAGTCATTTTATAGGGAATGAATAAAAAGCCTGCAAAAATCAATCTGTGTTAAAGAGAAATCCTTTAACAGACTGTGATAAAAAAGAATAAGGATTATTTATTTATTTATTTTTTTTTTTGGGTTACCATAGCGGCTGTGGTTTTTAAATACTATTCATACAGATTTCAGCACTATAGTAATCAGTGTTTCCCATTGTGCTTCTAGGTATTAAAAGTAACACACAATGTTACAAACTTAGACTGCCATTTAAATTTAAATATTAAGAAATGTTATGAATCATAGGTTCATTTATATGTCGTGTGGGTAGTATCAGAGGCAAGATATTATAGAGGCAGCCATTTCATCATTAACATCAAATAGCATAGGTAACCTGCACTTTCCTTTCTTGCCTGCAGTGACTGGGCACGGGGAGGGAGGCAGGCGACAGAGGGTGGGAAATTTCCGTTTGTCACCAACGAAGTATGCGGCATTTGTGCTGCTTGTAGTTCATGTCAGAGGGGTCATTACATTCACGTGGTTCCTCTTGCAGTCTTTGCCCAAAGCTCAATTAAACCTCATTGGCAAGAGCTCAGAAAATAATAAACTATTAGAAGCAGTCTTGCCTCCTGGCCTCGGGGGGTATTAGGATGACCTTTCTAAAGCATCAGCTAGTGATGGAATGCTAGAATAATGAAATCATATCTTCTTCCTTGATAGTAAAGAGACATCCCTATTGGCATCATTCATTTGCCCCACTCAGAGTGTCAGGCGTCTGTTCAGCACTAGGAGATCTTAAAGTCTGCCTGGAAGGAATGCTGTGGGATACCACCTTTCCTGGGTTTCGATTTTGCACACGAAGCAGATTCAAATATGGTGACACTCTGGTGATCATACCCTCTGAAATGGAGTTATTTTATTATCAGGTGACATTCATGAGTCCAAATGTATTGAAGAAAATGTAGGTAGTTTTTTTTTTAATTATAAGCTACATGCATTGATTTTTTTTTCCATCTTGAAAAACATTAAGTGTGGTTATTAGATAGTGTTAGATTTTATAAACTAGCAATGGAAGAGGTTGCATAAGAGAGAGAGATGGAGAGAGAGAGACAGAGAGAGAAAGAGAGAGAAGTATTCATGTGTCCTTTAGTCACAGTTCAGAGGCTTCATTCTCCACTAGCAATGAAGGAAACACTATCTCATTATTTGAAAGCAGCTCCTTGTCCACTGTGCCTTATTTCTTAACTGGTTCAGGACTCAGGAGGACAACAAAAGGATATTATGACTTCCAAACCCTTACAAGGAGGGATTTTATTATGTAAATTTGGCACACACACAAGACGCCATGCCAGACATAATACACTCTCAAAGTTTCAAACTCACATTGTCAAGTAACTAGACAGTTGTCTGCATCACTAAAGTAGCAACCTATGAAATCCTGCATATGTTTTTGCTTGTGTAGACTTGGATGGCACTGGATATCTAGTTCAGAATAAAGCTTTCATTCCTACTGAGCTCACGAGGCCTGTCTCTCACTCTGTGTGTGCGGTGGTGGAGGGGGATGTGCTGGAGAAACAGAACCATCCAGAGCACATTACACAATGACTATGCACACATGTGCAAGCCCTGTGGCTGAATGATGTATGGGAAAGCCAGACCAACTTGTAAAGGGTGTGAAATGAACAGGCATCACAGCTCATATCTACACCCTTGTAATCTCTCGCAGTCTATTAAACTTTAAATGCAAAGCCTCTCTCTAAGGTGTGCCAGAGAAGAACAACCTGGTACACTTTTTAAACTTATTTTAACCCTGAATATTCTGTTTTGTAACCGAGTATCCTACAAGTCATCCACACATAAAAATATTTGAGACATGTAGCCAAGGCTGATAGTATCTACTCTGACTAAGCTTGGTAGTGTCCAGAGGGTTCTTCAGGTATTAACCATAGCCCAGAATTTAAAAAAGAATATATGTTCACTAAATCGATATGCATCTACTGAGACAACATCCACATCAATGATACCCTAGACCAGACACTGTGGAGGATTCAAAGACGTTGAGAATGTGTTCCTTCTACCATTGAGGTCACTGGAATATATAACTCTAAGAAATATGTAAAACAAGTTAAAACTTCTTTTTTCTTCAAAATAAAAAAATAGTCCTAGAGAAAAATTACAAGGCCCAACTCAGAGTCTGAGAGGAAAACCTAAATCAAAAAACACAAATCCAGAGTGCCCACCTGGGGTCCTTTCCCTTTCCTTGTGGGAGTGAAATTTATAGCCAGAAAGCCATCAGGATCCTGAACTCCAGGTAGTACGCTCTCTTCCCACTTTATTCAGCTTAGAAACAATACAATGTTGTGACTTTCTTGTGAATTTAATAAAAAGTTTTAGTCCTACATTTAAGTTGAAAATAGGTTAAAAAATCATGAGATAAATGAACAGATACACAGGAAAACTGTAAGAGTATAAGACAATAAAAAACAATATGACTATGGACTGCAAGTCCCAAAGAAGTACTAATAATCTAACAAGGATAACTAAAATTATAAAGGCATCTTTTAACATGTAAAGCTTCATGTATTATTGGGATGGTCATTATAATTTGCCCTAGATAATAAATGAAAGTGAGACCCTTAGCAGACATCAGAGGTAAGAAATAATTTTGTGCCTACTAAAGAAAACACTGTATGATGATTTTCAAAGATAAACTGCATTTGATATATGAAGCTTTCATCTCACTCCTTGGGGACAAAGTGACAGTTTTATTCTCATACAGGTAATATACAATATGACATTTTCTATTTATTTACCTAAAATCTAAATGCTCACTGTGAGTTTGAACATAAATCATGCTACATCTCAGCCCTTTATCTTATTCCATTCAGGCTTCCTCTAGAAACATTTCTCTGGATACATTGAATAGTAAACAAAACAAAATATGGGATGTCTTAAGATAACACCAAGCAAATTGATGAAAGTTAAGTAACTTCTCTGCATATTGATTTATTTTCATGTAATAATAATATAGCTGAAAATTACATATTTTGAAGTTACATACCAGTTGAACTCATAAGAAAGGGAAAAGTGGAGCTGGAGAGATGGATTAGCGGTTAAGTGCTTGCCTGTGAAGCCTAAGGATCCTGGTTCAAGTCTCTATTCCCCAGTATCCACATAAGCCAGTTGCACTAGGGGGCGCACGCATCTGGAGTTGATTTGCAGTGGCTGGAGGCCCTGATGCGCCCATTTTTTTCTATCTCTCTCTGCTTCTTTCTCTGTCTCTGTCTGTCACTCATAAATAAATAAAAATAAACAAAAATTTGTTTAAGAAAGAAGGGGGAAAGTATGATACATCTATTTTACTCGTTTCTTCCTTTGTGAGTGTATGTATGTGTGGTATACGTGCATGTAAGCGTTTGTGCATGTGTGTGTCAGAGGCGAGGGGTCAGCATTATCTTTCTCTATTTTTTTCCACCTTATTTTTGGAGACAAGGTCTCTAAGTGAATTCAAATCTCACCAATTCAGCTAGACTCGCTAGCCGGCAGCAGCAGGAATCCCTCTGTCTCTTGTCTCCCTGCCGCTGACATTGCAAGTGTAGGTCTCTGCACTTGGCTTTTACATGCATGCTGGGGATCTGAACACAGGCCGTGATGCTTGCTCAACAAGCACTTTCCCAATGGATCTGTCTAGTCCCATTTTCTACTTTTAAATTCAGTATCATTCTCCAGGGACACACTGCTGACCCTTTCTCCTCCTCCAGTATCCAGAATTCTACAGCCATCATAGATTTCTGACTTCTTAGTCTACTCTCCTTTACATTCCTCACTTGTGTCTTGTCTACCAACAAATCATCTTCAAAAGGCATGCTTCTTCAACAGTATTTAGAAATAAAATATTGTATTTCTATTTATCATTTACCTAGATGCCCACCTATAAACCCATCTAGCTATCCACCGTGCTTTTACTACAGACACAGATATCTAAAATCGAATACAACTATTGACTCACTATCTCTTGGAAGCTGAGGAAGCCTTCTGTCTCGTTCTTCTATTCTGATTCCAACAGAAATCCCTGCAGAGCAACCGGACAGAAGGGAGAGACCCTCCTTCTGGTTCTCTTTCTGGTTGCCTGGCCCAAATCATGCCTAGTTTTAGCAAACTGATTAGGGGCTTACAAGCAGCATCTTTATGTCTGCTGGTTCCAACATGGCTATGTTTGAGAGCAGTGTATTAAAAGCTGAAAGAACTGTGAGTTCAGAGAGTTTTCTCTGATTTCTGGAGTTGGCTGGGGAAGAGGAAGGCAAGGCCCAGGAGCACAACGGGCGAAGTCAGTCAGTAAAAAATGCATTGATGCACTCTCTTCTCAATCTTTGAAAATGCAGTCATTAATCTGTGGCATTGAGAGAGAAATAACTCCATGAAATTACTTTCTTATCTATCAATTAAAAGTATGCCATATATATATATATTTTTTTTTTTGAGAGCTACTTTCAAGGCCCAGTTTTGCTTTATCTCCTATTTTTCTCCATGTTAGGATGAAAGTAATTTTTAAACCAGGATTCATTAAGCACTTGAAAATTTTAAATTCATAACAGCTTATCCAGAGATGCTGGTTTATTTCTAGTATATTTACAGTTCTTTTTTTTCTCTCTCTCTCCTAAGGCAATGTGACAACGAAGACCACTTCTTGACTTGTCCTTTGATTTTTCTCTTCCCCTTGCCTGCCATTCTAAATTCTGAAGAAAAGCTGCATCTACGGATTAAGATGTTAACTGCCAAGTAATCTTTCATAAGACATTCAAAAGCCAGAACACTTGTTGACCCTCAGATAACATCAGAATATTTATCACCTGTCCTTACTCTCCGGTCCTGTGCATCTGCTCAGAGAAAGCCCTCAACTTTTGCAAGTTTTATCAGAAAAGTAATGGTCATGTGAAGAATTATAATAGCAGGCTCCAGGAGGTAAAGGCCCTATTGCAATGTTCTAACGAAAGAAAGAGAAAGTAGAAACATGGCCTGGATGATGAAGACGTCATTCGATTTGTGGTCTTCCCACCCATTATCTCTGGTGCCTCTTTCTCCTAGAAAATGCCTCCTTGTGAGTTTGCTAGGATGACCTGTAAAACAGAGGACAATCTCCAGATTTTTTCTTAGGGTATTAGCTCTTGAATACATTTATTAAGCAGGGAGCAGATGTACTTGGGTCTGGTTACAGCAAGGAACAGAGTCAGATATAGTCTATCTACCTTTGTGGAGTTGTCAACATTAAACAACGAATACCTTTATAAATGGTCATCTTCCAATTGCTTCAGTACATTTGAAAAAAGGACATGGGATACGGGAAAAGATGAAACTTAAACTTTAGTGTTAATTTTTTTTTATTTTAGACAGTGGGGGTAAAAGTATTATAGAAATTACTCAAGAGTACAGCTCTACGACTGATATAATAGATGGCAGGTTTCCCTTTGTCTTCAGCATCGAGGCATTCTGCCATTTTTGTATGTTTAGGGACGAATTCCCCATAAATTCTTTAACTAAGGCACTGGAAGAAGTAGAAACACAGTGGCTGACCCCTTCTAAGACATCAGCTGGTGGTGGAAGAAGGATTTCTATTGACATACAAAAGAGCGCACCAGTGTGTATCCTGTCATAGGTAGAACCAATGAGAAATAGCAAATAACCTGCTGGAAATGGTATGTATGGAGAAAACGTTATTTTGCAAATACGGAGACACTGGTCAAAGGACCACATAGAACCACACAGGACCGTGAACGCACTGTCAATACCCACAGCTAGAAAAGTACACAGTGACAAGGTACTGATATAAATTCACAAATAGTTTAAATGCATTCAAACATGACTTATCATGTCACTGGTGAATAACAATATTCCTTTAACATGAGCATGTTTTTTCATTCTACCATAATGGTTCTGAGTACAAATATGATTTTGAAGTTCTCAAGTATTCTTCTGGCTCTTTGGCATTGGACTACTGGGCCAGATTGCAGATGGGCAGAGCCTAAAGGCAGAGGCTTAGTGATCCAAAACCCTGGCTATTTGTGGTTGGGGCATGCAGAGTAAGGAGTTGCGCACAGCTCAAAAGAGAAGCAAAGTGGCTTGTGGAAAGGCCTGGTGCAGCTCCAGGAGGACCCAGGGAGGCAGGGCCTTCAGCTTACCTCACTCAAAGAGCCTAAGCCTCTGGGGAAACCAACAGCTTTCTTCAACTGCAGCCACAAGTCAAGAAAGCACTGAGCATGACAGTTCAGGAAAATGACCCACTTCCTGCAGACTCAGATGAAAAGGCTTCACTTAGGCCTAGGGAAAGTGTCCCTAATAAGGCCATCCATTAACCATGTCGCCTGAGTTCCTCTCAGCAATTCCTCATTCCCTCCCTTCATGCCTCCCTCCCTGAAGCCAGCCATTAAGGCAGCAGGGACTGAGGAAAATGAAGCTATAGGGCTCGGTAAATATTACTGAGCCCTACAAGGAAACACAGCCCCATTATTTAGGTTCCTGTGCCCAAGACACATTTTGACCAGATCCATTTAGCAGAGAAGTGACAAAAGAAAGCAGTGGGAATCAGTCCTTCACATCGTGTTCAGGTAAAATCATACACAGCCAGAGAAAGAGCTTAGCTACTGTTACCCAAGGGCTTGAACCTGGAACACAGAGGGTAAGAAACCATCTATTCTCATGGAGGACACACTAGTCAGCTGCTCAGGGCCAGCTCACTTGATTTGTAACATACAGAGAGTCACTTAAAATTCCAGCAATGACCTATCATGTATTGTCAAATAAATTTGTCTATAGTATTTGAGAGATGAAAGTTAAATCAAAATTCTGGAAACAGTAGACTTAGTTTTTGGGAAATGACAACTCTTTCAGGTTATCTGCATGCAGCAATGGGGAAAATAACAAAAATAAATAGTATGTTTTAATACCCAGTTATTAATCCAATGCTTTAGAATATTAATGTATGCTAAAGTGATGCAAGTTAAAATATTGAGTACATTTTTTTATATTTTGAGAATTAAAATATTATCTTCAAGAGTTGGAAGTTAAATGGAAAGAATAAAATGTAATACCACCATAATCAAGATTGTTTCATTATAAATATGCCTACCGAAATGAAAATTCAAGAACAAAAACTTTGCAATGAAAAGCTGCACCTTCAAGAAAAACAAAATTCCACCCTGGCTGAGGGCTAAACTACCAAATTATATGTTGGTTGCAGCTGAAAACATGACCTTCTGACAATCAAACTGATTGTTGATGATAATTGACACTGAGTTGGATAAAAAGCAACACAATTCTTTGGACCTGAGTTCCAACAAACAAACAAAAAGAAGCAAAATAAAACCAACAGTGGATACCAAAAACACCAATTTATAATTCAATGAAGCAATCGAGTGAAGACGTTGGATGATGTCTTTTCATGTCCTTCTATCATAGAAAGAGGTATATTGTCTACTATTTTTTTCTGAGGCTCCACCTCTTCCCCAAACAGTCTTGGGAAATTCTTTTTGGGAAAGGAATGTGTTTCCAATGAAGGCCTGACATTTATGCATCTCATTGGATATGTTGGTAAAGATATAAGGGTGCCCCATTCCTCATGCACACTTTTGTAATAAAATATATTCCTGGCAACCCCTCCCCCCAAAAAATTAAGACAACCTAAGATAAGCAAAACAGAATGAAAAATACGTGATGACTTTTGAAATTATAAAAATAGAGACTAGGTAAGATATTTCCTGGACACAATCCCATCATGGTAGAACTGGCAACCTGACATGAGGTGGCAATGCTTCTGGCTTCTACATTGCAAGGTCTCCCTAAAGAGAAACTTGAAGTACTAAAGCACCATGTCCTTTGTTTATGGAAAGTGTTCATCTCACACAAAGAAATACCTTATTTCAATTACATTTCAGTTTTTCTAAGGCAAGGGAAATATAAAACATAATCATGGGCTGGAGAGGTGGGTTAGCAGTTAAGGCACTTGTTTGCAAAGCCAAAGGACCCAGGTTTAATTCTCCAGGACCCATGTAAGCCAGATGTACAAAGTGGTCCATGTGTCTGGAGTTTGCAGTGGCCAGAGGCCCTGGCATACCCATTCAATCTCTCTCTCTGCCTCTTTCTAAAATAAATAAATAAAAATAAATAGTTACAAAAGCAGAATTATTTTGAACACAAAAAATCTGACAAATATAGGGATCTTATTTGTAATAAACAAATATTAAACTCTAAAGTAGTCTTGCATGCATTTAATATTTTAAATAGTACAATACTTATAATCTACATATGGCTTTTAAGAATTCAAAATTGTTGCAAATAATTGTTTAGGAGAATAACACCTACTGTGGAATAAACAGTGACTTTAGAATGCAAATGAAAGAAGGAAAAAGGAAGATGAGTAAAGAGAAAGGGTAAAAGAAAAGAAAGCCAGTCACAAAGGAAGAAATAAAGATGGTTGACTGCTGCTATGTGGCTGTGTACCTGGCAAAAATGCACATTTTTATCACCTGGAGCATATCTATTGGGCAAAGATAAGTAGAAACTATAGCTTAGCTACTTTCTTTGTAACAGACACAGCTTAAGGTCTCCAAATATTAAATCAATACTCATTTACTGTGGAGACCATAGCAATCTGTCAAGAAAGAAGAAAGTGTTCTGCAATGAAGGTAATGATAATTGTAACCCAATTTGTAACAGAAAAGGTCTCCTTGCCGTGGTCATCATCAGTGGCATTCTAAAAAAAAATGTGTTCAGTTTGTTTACTGGAGAATTTACAGAAAATTTTCTTTTCAAATAAGCATATCTGGGATGGCCCAAGGCAAAAATTGTATATGAGAACCATTTTTTTTCCTATGACTTACTAGATCTCTGTATATACAATTATTTCACCTTCTGCTCTTTCCATTCCTAGTTGTACGTCTTTACCATTGTTTGACCCTAAAATAGTTTTTTTCTACTGTTATTTATAGAAGCAATCACATCTCAACTCTTCCCCCACAGCCCAAATTATACAAAGAACACCTTCATTCTGCTTCTAAAACAAAGTATCACATCAATGCTTAATGTGGTGCCTGAGACATACAAGATACTTTCTAATGCTCATAAAAGTGTTACATCCCTTCAACTAAAAATCCCTAAAGTTTGTTATTTAGTCTGAATAGTTATGGAGTCTTACCTAGTGTTTGTTCTGGTAAAGCATAATAGCCATTTAAAACTAAAGTTGCTCTTTTTTTAAAGCATTTTTTACAATATCTTTGGGACACAGATAACAGTAAGAAATCAGTAGCTAGCTAGCTATTGGATAAAGAATGGTGGATGGATGGTTGGTTGGTTGGTTGGTTGGATGGACGGATGGAGAGATGATGTTATTCCAGAGTTTAAAAAAAGAAAAAAAAACTCACATTTCAGTTATGCCAATCTAGTATTCCCATGCAAAGGATTAGTGAACAAGCTAGTCTTGGTCTTTGCCAGAGTTTCTTATCAACATATTTTTTTTTTCCAAATCATGGAATCTAGAATTCTAAGTTAAACAGTTTCTATTGGTGAAACTAAGTTTAAGTTGTATGTATATTTAATTTGTTTTGTGTTTCATGAAGTCTGAAAATAATGCGTCATAAAGAGCATTGAAAAATGAAGAACAAGGGAGGCCTTCTCAGCCTCATACAGATGCTTGGCTTCATCTTGCAAGAGAGTAAAAGAGTAGCTGAAACGCCAGGTTGTTTTGACTTGAGTTAATCAAACTACAGAAACCATGTTCCCGAAGAAGGGTTCATCACAAAAGAGGCAGCAGAAAGAATGCAAGAGCCAAAGGAAGGGCAGGACCTCCTCTGCTGCTGTCCTCCAGGCACAAAATGGATGGCACATCCACGACCTTGCATTGCCTGACAGTGCCCACACAAGACTTTCATAATAGGAAAGAAAAAAAAAAGAAAGAAAGATGACATCAAAATTGAAAAGAGACTAATTGGAAAGAGGTAACCATTCAATGGAGGATGAATTTAGGAGGGGAATGGGAGTGGTCAGTAGGAATTATCATGGTTTATTGTCTAGACTTATGGAAGCTGTCAGTAAAGGTTTAAAAAAAGCAAGAGTTTAGCTGGGTGTGGTGGCGCACACCTTTAATCCTAGCACTAGGGAGAGGCAGAGGTAGGAGGATCGTTGTGAGTTCCAGGCCACCCAAAGACTACATAGTGAATTCCAGGTCAGCCTGAGCTAGAGTGAGACCCTACCTCAAAAAAAAAAAAAAAATAGAATTTGAAAAAAAATGCCATATATTATTAAAATTTAGAAAAGAAATTAAAATGTGTGTCTCTTATATTTAAACTGCAAACCACAGAATAATGTACTATGAAAGGATGGGCTAACCTGGCACCACCAAATAGCAAATAGGACTCTGAATGCTCAGTTTGTGATATGTCAGCACACCATATATAATCTCAAATGGATCCGGTTGGCAGGTAACTCAATATTCATTGAGTCTTAGATGGAACCATATTAAAAAGAAAAAAACTATGAAAGAAGGGGATCATGTGTTCCCCTTGACTTTAAAGAACACAGATTGAGGGCTGGACAGATGGCTTAGCGGTTAAGCGTTTGCCTGTGAAGCCTAAGGACCCCGGTTCAAGGCTCGATTCCCCAGGACCCACGTTAGCCAGATGCACAAGGGGGCGCACGCGTCTGGAGTTCGTTTGCAGTGGCTGGAGGCCCTGGCGCGCCCATTCTCTCTCTCTCTTTGTCTCTCTCTCTCTGCCTCTTTCTCTCTGTCGCTCTCAAATAAATAAATAAATAAAATTAAAAAAAAAAAGAACACAGAATGAGTTGTTGGACATCGGTAAAAATCTGGGTCCAGGGCTGGGAGATGGCTTAGCAGTTAAGCGCTTGCCTGTGAAGCCTAAGGACCCCGGTTCGAAGCTCAATTCCCCAGGACCCACGTTAGCCAGATGCACAAGGGGGCGCACGCATCTGGAGTTCGTTTGCAGAGGCTGGAAGCTCTGGCGCGCCCGTTCTGTCTCTCTCTGCCTCCTTCTCTCTGTCGCTCTCAAATAAATAAATAAACAAAATAAAATAAAAAAAAAATCTGGGTCCACAGATACTCAACAACATCCCCCTGACATTTTGGCGTCTTTGTGATCTGAACACGGCCTAGCATAAGCGCTTGTGACGCGTACAGAAAGGCTCATCAAACATGTTACAGCTGCTCACCCTGTGAACGAAACATCACGGAAATGTAACATGGGGCAAAGTACATTGGAAATGTAACGTGGGGCAACGTACACGTATATGGGCAAAGGCGTTACCAGAGCGCAACACATTTAACCACCGGGCCCACAGAACCATCTTTTACGCGCGGCGTGCTATCTGTTATCCCTTACGCCACGGCGAAAAGCGAGTGTGGACCGATGGAAGCGCCGATACAGCCAGAGGGATGTCAGGAAGAGCATCACCTGAACAGCGTGTCACAGTAACACCTATGAATAGCATAAAGGATGAGAGCAAGTACAAACCTCCCCAAAATGGTGACGAAGAGGTCGTGCGCGGTGATCCCCTTAGCTCACGCAGCACGCTTAAGAGCAGGTGTGTTTGGCAGCCTTGGCTCAGCTTACCTGGAGGTCCGCAAACACCCCAAGCTACCTTCAGCGCCACATCCTCAGAACCAACACGACAGGCTCAGTCCTGCAAGAACACCACCCACATTTCCCCGAGGGAGAAGCGTTCAACACTTAATGTGATGGGCTTCAAGTTGCAGAAACGTGGGCATGGCCCAGGAGAGGCAGAGGGAAGAAGACAGAATGGTTGTGGGGCTTGGTGTGGAAAGGGTAAGCTAGCGTCAGGTAGGCTTCAATGTGGACGAGAGGCAGGTGGGCAGCCAGGCATGCAGCCGCGGAGGATGCACGTAGAGAGGACCGCAGCCCCTGTGCCGGGAAACCCGAACGAACGCTGCTCAGAGGACGAGGAATGAGTGCGGCTAGAAATGTAAGTGGCTTCTAAGGAGAGGAAGCTTACTAGGGGCACATAATCCAGTATGGCATGAAAGAGTTCAACCACAATAAGGGATTTTAATCAGTTGAACGAGAAGCCCAGAGGGATGTTTTCAAATGTTTTCACAGGTAGCCCTTGGGGATGAGCTTGGGATTGGGTCCCAGGAATGAAGGATAGGAGCAATGTGACTGTAGCCTTCGGTGACCGTGGAGGATCTGGACAAAGACAGTGGGCTAATGTGCTCAACACAGAAACCCACGCTGCTGGAGTAGGACGAGAGGCTGTATTACTGACCTGCTTGTCATTGTGATGGATATCTGAAAGAAGCAATGTAGAGGAGGAAGAATTAAGTTCTGCGCACCATTGAGAGGCTTCAGTACATCATGGTGGGGAAGCATCATGATGGGAGAAACTCCAGGATACGGTGGCAGGAGCTACCTCAGGTCTGGGTGGACCATGAAGCCTAAGAGAGATGGGGCCAGAGGCGGGACAGGGATCTATCCTATAACCCTCAAGGCCCTTTCCTGTCACGGACAAGCACTCCTCATTAGACACCGGCACCTCAGGCTTCTATATTCTCCTGCAACAGCCCTGCCGCCATCTGAGGAACGGAGCGCTCACACACATAAGCCTATGGCGCACATTTTACATCCAAACCATAACAGATGTTATTGAATAGAGAGCTGGAGGATGGAGGGCGAAGCACAAAGCGCCATTCTGCTTGTGAATGATTTTCTCATTGAGCAGTAAAGGACTATGGCAAGCTGAGTTATAGATTCAAGGATAAAGAGGAAGAGAAATTAAATGCCACTTAAGATGGTTTTAGGACGGCAAGATTGTACCAGATATCTATCTAGGGCTCATTTGATATAACAAGTTTGTCTTTTCAAAGAAAGATCAAGGACAGGGCAGCATCTTTTGATAAAGTGCACGGCTCCAGTGCTCTTCCTGGTCCCTATAGTTTGGCCTAAATAACTGCAGATAGAGATGCAGCATTCTGTGCAGTTACTTTAACATTTCCTCCTAATATGTCCCATTTACAGTTCATAATATTTATTGGAAAAGCAGAAAGATTTCATTCAATGACTAAGACATTAAAATGAATACATCAATAAGAGAAAATAGCAAACTGGTGAGATCGCAAGGACTGCCGAAGACCGTGTATGGATCTAAAACATTGTAAGGCTTTTTATTTTTTTTCCCTATTTTACCTCATTTCATCCTGAACAAAGCAACCATGGAAGACCCTGTAATGTAAGCCAAGATGCCTCAGAATCAGAAAAGAATGAGACTTAAGCACAAATGTCCACCTCAAGACTTAGTTTCCATTTCCAGTTTTTCCCCCTTTTTTGTTTTCAGCTTTCATTTCTTTCAGGCTAAGCTAAAGTATGGGCTATGTTGCAAAGGAAATGAGAAAGATGAGAAGAAGAGGAGGAAGAGGAGGGAGAGAGACCATTAAGATGGAAGTATGAACATCATAATGCAATAAAAACAAATTCTTTATTTCATAAATTTCATTGCTTATATTCATCACAATTTAGTAGGACTTTCATTAGAAGCGTTTTGTAAAATTATCTGACCCAGTGACAGTAACTGCAGAAGATATTTCAATAGAAAGTAAAGTTAGTTTCGGATGTGACAGACATACCAAACCAATCACCCACGTGGAGAGGATGGTGAATGTCTTATGAATAATATCTTCCCTCTGTCTCCCATATTGGACTTGTGTCTTTGGTGCTTTTTAGTCAGATGTTAATTTTCCTCCAGTTAGTATTTGAGGTTGTACTTTAACCAACCCATTTATGACCTTCTGTTTGAGGCCATTAGCTCCTTTAGAGTCAAAATTTCATTTTTTTTTTACTTTATTGAGCAGGTATTTGTTGAATAAGTGAACACCAAGTACCCCACTGGACATGCTGGAAACAATGACATAGGAAAGCAGATCGAATTCTCATAACAAAAGTGTTTGAACTTGAGACGTATGTGTGCAAGTGGGTTTAATGAAGGTATTATTCTTTTATAAAAGAAAAGAATATTTTCTCCGCTTACACACCTCAGCAAGAGACAGGTGATGAAGGAATGAATTAAAATATAGAAAGATTAGAATGTTTAAAATCAAAAGTGAAGACTGTTTCTTTCTGCAAGATTCTGCAAGGGTCTTTAACTGAAGGAGTTTTAGTAGCCAAAGTCAAAATCTGCTTTATGTCTATATTCTTGGCTACATGTAGCATAATTCTAAGCATATACCAAAGTGTTTCTGGATATTGATCAAATCGATGGTGTTTTATGAGATTAATGGCATGGAGGATTAATTGAAGGATTCCTTGCACTTGACTTAAAAGAGTCTGATACTGGTGAAAAGGTAATGAGAGATTCTGCACTTAGATCTGTAACATGGGGGCCATCCCTTGGCATAGAGCAAGAAACATCCAGATTATTCTGCAGTCCAGACTCCAGAGCTTCAGGGAACAGAGATGAGTTGGAAACGAGAACTATAAAAAGAAAGTCATAATACAAACTAATAACAATCATTGTTTTCTGCATATCTCTTGTTCTATTTTCTGAAAGCAGGCACAATTTGACTGAAAATAGGTTTTATGTCCCAGCAATAAAGAGGTATGACTATAAAAATATATGTCATATCAGCAAGCATGTCTCTAAGTATAATGTTTTACCAAGCATCCCAAGAGGCATGTGAGGCCCGTTAAATTATAGGGTATATGAGCTTCCCTGCAGGGCAGCTTCAAACTGCAACTCCTAGTCAATGCAATGCAGGAGTGGGAAATGTAGCTTTTGGAAATGACAGGTGTGTGTTCCTCACTATTAGCATTTCTAGGTTTCTCCCAGGAAATGGATTTCATCACTAAATACAAAAGGAGATGGGCTATCGGTATAGGTCAAGTGAAGCCTAATAATTTTAATTGCATTCATTTGCTGGGAAAAAAAAAAAAACCAAAACCAAAACCAAAAACCTTCTCAATTCTTAACCTGAACTTTTACATTTGTTTTTGGCACATTTGGCTGAGGGCAAAGAAACCAAATACTGGCAGCATTTTTTTAAATGCACAAAGCAATGTAATAGGTGATTCAGGACAGATAATCTGAAGATTTGTAATAACATTTTCAACTGATTTACTTTTCTAATTATATTTTTTTCTTAGGATAATATTAAAACTAAATTACAATCCTTGAAAATATACTACCTAGGTAACAGAGTCCTAGAAATATTCAGGTCTGTTCAGAAGGAGCCAGCCTGCGTCACTCAACATGTGGAATAATTCTCAATGGGATCAATCCAAAATAGAAAGCACGTAGAATGTCTCCTTGCTTGCTAAGACAGATCTTGAACTTGTTGCTAGCAACAAGGAAATTCCACAGGGCTTCTTTTACATTTCTTGTGCAGAAAGTCCTGACTCAGTGTTATTCAAAAAAAAAAAAAAATGGAGACAACTTAATATCTAACTATAAAGGGATAGTTAAACAAGTAATAAAACATCAATGAGATAGGTATTCATACTATTAAAATAGTATTTATAGAGAATTTTTAATGACTTAGGAAACAGCTTATGATATAACATAAAATGAAAAAAATTAGGTCATAACATTGACTCTACAATATTATCATTGCTATATGATGAAGAACACAATTACCAGAATTTGGTTGTGAAAATTTGGATAGTGATTGTGTCAAATATTACATATTTTCTCTAGAGAAAATCACTAATTCCCTTTCAGAGCCTACATTGTTCTGTGTGTAAAGCATACATCCTAACATTTGTCACACACTGTTATTGTAAGGATAAGATTTTAGTGTATTCATAAAATGCCTGAAACACAGTAAGCGTCATAAAGGATATCATTTTTTACTTGTTGTACACTAACCTAAATTTGCTTACACCATTTCTTCTATATAGAAAGCTTTCCCCTAGCCAGGTGCGGTGGCGCACGCCTTTAATCCCAGCACTCAGGATGCAGAGGTCGGAGGATCATCGTGCGTTCAAGACCACCCTGAGACAACATAGTGAATTCCAGGTCAGCCTGGGCTAGAGTGAGACCCTTCCTCGGAAAAATAAAATTAAAAAAAAAAATCTGTCCCCTTTTCAAACTTTACCTATAATTTATCTCCCAAGTTTCCTCTAAGATCCAGGTCACATGTCACCTTTGCAAAGCATATAACGTTTACCTTAGAACCTACATGCCCACACAAAATGAATCACTCCTGTTTGGTTATTGTTGAAGTATTTCACAATATACCTGTGTGCTGTAGGATACTTAAGCCATGCACATCTCTTTCCTTAAAAGAATGTGGACGGCTGAAGGTCAGGGAGCATGTCCCACTCACCTAGCGCTTTCATAGGCAAGCAAGCAGAGCACACACACACCGGTTGGTCAAGGAAGGAAGGGATGGAAACTGGAAGCTAGCATCTATCACAGAGGGAAAGCCTAAGCAGGGGTGCATCCCCACGCATCCCCAGTAGTCTACTGCATCCTTCAACCAAGAGGAAGGATATTTTCTGTCTCCCATTTCATGGCTCCAAATTCTCCAAATTCCCATTTTATTTTGAAAACTTGATACCGGCTCTGCCAACTGATGTAAGGCGGTAAAACAGATGAAAATTCAGGGTCTGACATTGCCACGATGACCTTGAGCAAGTCACCTCACATCTTTGAACACACAGAATGGGGATGGCGATAAAAACCCCACCTCCTTTTTTAATTCACTGGCTTATTTTAAGCACAAAATTAGAAAATGCATGTCAGAGCACTTCCCCAAAGCAGCATACAGAAGTACAATTTCGTCAGTCATTCTGGTGCTTGTAAAGCTTGGTTCATTTAGAAGTACACATTTAATAACAGACATTTCACAAATTTACGGTAGCCTATAATTCTTTGACAAGATTAAGGGCATCCTTTCCATCGTTCCCTCTGCCAAATTTTACAGTGAAGCCATTGGAAAGAAGGAAATGTTTAAATTTTTTTTAAAAAAAGCGTTCCTATGGAGCACACTGAAAATAGAGTGTGTGGTTACATTAATATTTAAATATACAAACACTCTCCCTGTTCTATTTATAAAGCCTCAATTAGCAATTGCATTACAATGCCCACATTATTTTCAGTTTTCTTGACTGCACCCTTCTTCCATTTTGTAGCACTCTGAACCATAGCTAGAATGATTTCAGATTACTAAGTATAGTAAGGTAAAATAATTGAAAATTACTTTCTAATCTAGAGAACTTTCTGTGACAAAGAAATTTCCAGTAATCTGCATTGTTCAGTATAGTAACCACTGGCCACTAGACATTGTAGAACTTCAAATGGATTTGTAAAGCATTAAACTAAGTTGATAAGTTGAGTTTCAATATATTCAAATAGTTACATTTGCAACTAGTAGCTGTATTTAGCATGATGATGTCCTTCCACATGAAATCTGCACATAAAATTTTTATTTGCTCCACGGCTAAATTAGCATTTAAGAAAGAGTGATACATTATTATTTCATGAAGTTGAAGAAAATGGCCACCAAGTTAACGTGGGCAGTGTCTTTTGTTCTGGAAAGAACACCTTGATCAAAGGTTGGTTTAAAGGTGTGCAATCAGGACAAAGAAGGCGATTGGATAAGTTAAGTGTCGACTAGCCTGTGGCTAGTATAACCTGGAGGAATGCACTAGTAGTGTGAGAAATGTAGCTGACGATTCAGGACCCTCCTTGGCTATTGCTTCGGCAGGCATTCGCTCCTTGCTTTACTGACCTCCTGTTGCTGACCACCTCCTTTCTAACTGGCACACCCTTCCTCCTTTGTCCTAAACTCATCTTCTATGTGCACTGACAGCAAGAATGATTCAGCTCGTCTCTTTGGATTTGCTTCTCCATGACTCTCACACACATCTTACCTTTCATCAGAGAGAGAAATGCTAGGAAGTGAAAGAATATTTATTTTAACTCTTCTGATAAGGAAAGAACTCAACCTGCCTGGGAATAGCCGCTGTTTCTTCTTTTCCTTCAGACATGCTATCAAGAGCATCTTAAGGTTGGACTGTAAATCATGGAAAATATCTTTTCATGACAGTCTTGTTTTCACCTATGTTATAAACAAGAACAAGGGAAGTCAAAGAATTCTAGCAATACAACTCTTTGCAGCAACAGGTGGCAGTGGGAAACTTTTAGCTGCTAAAACCAGCAATGAATACTGCTGTCATAGCATCAGCCAGCTTCAGGAAGGGGCTCAGCCTGTCAAGATGAGGTGGTACCAAAGTTTGGTAAACAGATAGTTTTTATATTCATGAAAATAACAGACTGACAATGAAGCACAAACAACTTTACCCATTTGCCCATTGTCCTGTTCTTAAATGCTCTCATCTCCTTCAATGCTGGCGGTGTTCTGTATATAGAGCTTTTCCGATGCACATCGTAAATATGCCCAGTAATATTTCAGTTATACTAGCCCTGGCCCTGCATATTGATTCTATATTTACTGAGTTACAAGCAGGATTGTCAATGAAAGAAAAATGTTTCAAGACAATTAAGTACCTAACCAGTGATTGTCTGAGACCTGAAATTTAAGATTTTCACAATGTTGAGGTCACTTAGTCCAACTTTCTTATTATATATATGGGAAGAGAAGCATAATGACTTTTGCTTAGGCCATAAAAATAGAGTCTAAGCAAAAGGTTGACAATTATAACTGAAGATGATGATGATGTAGATAATATATTGTTTTTCTTTAAATGGATATGGTAACTAGATTACTAGAATGAGGTTCTACAAAGGCTAATATCAATCTAGAGATACTTTGAAACATAAGAGTCAGTCAAGTTAACAATGTTTAATGATTTTTTTTCAGAATTCATAGGCATCATTCTAGAATAACAGATAATTGTTTTGTAGAAACCATAATGCAATTTCTGAGTTGGTTAAGCTTAGAAATCATAGAAATCATATAGATGATTTCAAATAGCAACCCCCAACTATTGCTGGGTGTTTAAAACAACTTTACCTTTCCTATATTATTACTATGGCTATGAAGAATTAACATCATTTCTTCAGATTGGCTGGGTTTTGGAATCAATGGAGAATTTTTTTTTTTTTTTTGAAACTGTAGATTCCTTACTCATCACAGTTTCTTGGTAACAGTCTTGGAATCTATGGTTTAGATAAATTTCTTCAATTATTTCTGATGTACCGTTTCAATATCACCATCCAGAATATTCAATAGCATTTTCACCAAAATAATTATATTACGTATACATTTAGCTTTCCGTCCACTACAATTTCAGTTTATTCCTTTGTCTATTATTGGTCAGGCCTCTTTCCTATGCCTCATACCACGATCTGTACGGAGGTTTTGATCTAAGCATCTGGAGACCTCTCAGTTTGAATTCCAGCCACTACTAGCTCCATGACCTGGAGGAAATTACAAAACTTCCATGAGTCTAGTTGCACAGGTAATTGTGTATACTTCAAAGGCTTGTCATAAAATATAAATAAGCAGATGCACCAAGCAGGCAGCCTAAAATACTATGAGATTTTGATAAGTCCTAACCAGAGCTCGCAGTAGAAGCGATGACGGTGTTAACAGTAGTGGCAACACTTGTAATATTAGCAGCACTCATCCAGACAATCCCGTGTGGTTTAATTGGGGAAGGATCTGAAATAATCTGTATCCAAAACCCAGAAGAAATAAAGCCCTGAAAATTAAGGAATATCTATGTTAATAAGGTTAGTGTAATTTTCTTCTCAGAGTAGCAAAATATTCAGAAAAAGAAAGAGTAACACATGGGATCTATCTATCAGTAACATTTTGTTTCAGTCCCATTTATTATTCATATGAATAAGCTAAGGTGTTATACACTTACGTGGCCTCATTACTCTAAACTGCCAGCTACATACACATCACTCCCCTCCCCCCTCTCTCTCTTTTGCCTCATTTCTTCTCTTTAATAAAAGCCCCAAATTTCTGTTTGATAATACAGGATGTGTTAATGTGTAGGTCTGGAGTAGGTAGCATGAATGAGTATAAACAGCCTAAAAAGATACTTCAAAATGTTGGCTCTGTAACTAAAGACTTCCTAGACCTCTCTAGGTGGTATGAAATAAAGTTTGCGCATCAGCATTCTAAGATAGGAATCACGACAGTGCCAGCCATCTCAGGGAGCTGCAGATGGCACGCTCCCCTCCTTCTCTTTCCCTCCTTCCTCTCTGAGTCTCTACTCTCTTGGCATTTGTATTGTCACTGTCCATTTAACATTGCCTCTTAAATATTTGTTCTTTAATTTTTTGATGAATTTAACCTGGTTACCATATTCACCACTATTCCTTAATGACACTAGAATGCAAAGGCTAAGAGTTCTGCTCCTCCCAAGAGGAGGTAATGGTTTGTGATTTCACCGAGGGAAGGGATGCCACCCAGGAAACTAAAGTTAGTAGAGATGTGTTGTGGTTGGTATATGTTGAATAACCTCTAAACCCACATGTGTTAAGGTTTGTGCCCAAGGTGATGTAATCTCTAAGGGGTTGGAGTTACTAGTAGCTCTTAGATCACATGGCGTGCACTCAAAGGATTTGTGAGATCCTATCTGTCATCTCTATCTCTGCCTCCTGGCCCCCACCACAGCCTCCACCATCCTCCACCCTCACTGGAACTGAATCCGTGCAGGCACTATGCTTTTGACTCTCCCAAACTGTGAGCTAAGTAAGCAAGGTTTCTCAGACGCTTCATGGTTTTTGTAACATGAAGCGACTAATAGCAGATATGCAGGAATCTGCAAAAAAATCGACCATGAGATACTGCAAAGGTTTTTATTATCGTCTACAAAATAAACCTGTGTCTTTATAAGCGTGTGCACGTGTATGTCTAGTGCTCTGAAGACTCATAACCAATTCACAGAATGCATGCACTCCAGTCATGGCATTGCATCCACACACAAACTTTGTCTCTACAACGTTATTTCCTACTTTATTCTACAATGATGGCCTTTTCAAAATCAAGGGCTCAGTACCAAATTACAGATCTTCAATTCTTCTGAAGAAGCGCACACACATTCTGGTGAGGACTCTGTACCTACACACACCTGTGTGGGAATATCAGATGCGTGTCTCAACCTTCACCCACGGTGGCCTGGTCCTGAAGACAGCACGGTGCTCCAGAACTTTCTAATTCGTCCTTTCATTAATCATCGCCGCGTCGTCACACTCAGCACTTTTCTGCTGGCGTCACAGGAAACAAAACGTTCCCTTGTGCTGATTGAACCTTTGCTGTCTGCGGAGATATTTTCTTTTCTTTTTCTTTTTTCTTTTTTTTTTGCCTGCTGTCTGGATAATTACACGTGTAACTCACATTAGCAATACAGTGAGCTTGGGGTGGGGGAACAGAGCACCAAGTACAGCCACATGGAGCCATGCACTGTGATGGTCCCTTGACACCATGGGTCACTAAAGTGGCAGCTGCAGTAACCCTCACCCATTCTTCCCTCTCAGTCATCATTTGGAGCTGCTGTGTGTTCCCCCCTTGGAGCGAGGGCAAGCACCTTCTGGCCCATGGGGCTGGCCACAGATTGAGGCAGGATGTCACATGTCTCAGACAAGTCAAGGTCGGTTCACAAGCTTCTTGAGGCAAGAAAAAAAACACAAAAACTGAAAGAGAGCTACCATTTATCATAAACTTAGACTGCCCCAGCCCCAGCTGTAAGCACTTTCACAATGCCATACAAGTTACATCTCACAATAATCTAATAACAGATGGTTCACAGCTTATATTTTTCACATGAAAAAAAAAAAGAAATGAAGTGCTAAGTTACTTGACAAATTGCTTACTATTGATCAGCTAGTTTGTAATTGACCTAGGACTAGAAATGGCGTTTGTTAGATTATGAATGTATGTATTTAAGAACTCGGGCTCTGGGATGCAATTGACTTCAAATCCTGGCTCAAACATTTCTTAATAATTGAGTATAAATAATTGTTTTGCCCTATCTATGTATTAAGTCCTTAATTTTAAAATAATAGCAGCAACCTCATAGACTTATGATGAAACTGAATAAATTACCCTTAAAAAAAGCGCCTTAAAACAATGTCAGAAACATGGAAAAAATTCAAGAAACTTCCAGTAGAGGTCATAGGCTTGTATTGAAGGGAGATGCATAAACAGATAAATTACAATGCAGGATATTAAATACTAAAATAATATTAAAAGGAAATGGCATAGGATCTCAGAAGGACATTGTCACATATCACCTTTCTCCTATAAAATAGGCCATGAGTCTGGATTAATAAAAAGAAAGTAAAATTCAAATTGGAGCCTATGGAAACTGGCTGTGGCAATATGTATAGCCATGGGTTTAACTGGCAAAGACAGATTGGATGGTTCCTAGAGCCAATTTGATGGTTCCTAGAGCCAGTTTTTACTGTAAGCACTCCTGCCTGCTTTCGGGAGCCCCCTGGGGTTGCTGTGGCAAGTGCTAAGCTTGACCATTAGTACTGCTGTTTTTAGAACTGTCACCATTTATATCGAATAGAACTCATTGTATCCCAAAATCCCATACATAGTGCCTAAAAATAATCCATTTTTCCTTAAGATAAAAAGTAAAGACAACCGTAACAATTCCCATAGATCATAAAATAACATCAATTTCCGGGGATAATATTGTCATTGTTTAATCTTATATACAATGATAATATTTACGTAACACATATTGGGTGAAAAAATTCATTGGTTCTTAAACAGAACGACCTTCAATTTAAAAATGGAATGTTCCTTTGAGTTCATTATATCAACCCAAGTTTTTAGGTTTCTGGCCAATACTATGCAACAAGGGTTATTACCTACCTGTTAATGTGAATTACTTTAAGTTTCCTAAAATATGCTTTCAGACATTCTAGCCTCTGGACTTTTGCTCAGTCTTCCCACTCCATTAGTACTGATCTTACGCATATCCCAACCTCCCCCTCAGAATTTCTGCACACTGAGTCTACAGGATTCACCCAGAGACATATTCCTTCCCAAAACCTCTTTAAGAGATGAATATTTTTCCTAGGTGAATAGGAGCCAATGCCACTCACATTAACCGTTCCCAAATCTCTTTACTCCCATGCTAATTCTAGGCACCTCTTAACCTGAGATCCATAGCATATGCAACAAAATCTTTGTTGTTTATGTCGGATGAAGTAAATCTACATATCTATATTGAAAATGGGAACAGAATCAGATGAGAGAAAAATATCTACTAAGCACTTTGCTCAGTGAAATCAGAATCCTCCCTGTGTGTCAAATATAGTAATTCTCCCTTGGCTGCAGGAAAAATAACAGGTAGCTTTGTCTTTAAAGATGTATATTTCAAGAAATGATATATACACAAAGCCTAGTTATTTATAAATGTAAAGTTGAAATAATAACAGCATCAATGATTTTGTTTACTATGTTTTGAGGTCTATTCTAAGTGGCAAAGTGACATCTTTTTCTATCATCTACCTACTTATCAATCCTCTCATTTTTCCTCTCAATTGCTCTAGCAGGGGGATACTATTATTTTGGCCATTTTACCAAGAATAAAATAGAAGCATGAGGCCATCACTCAATTGGTAAGTGATGAACACTGATTCTAGAATTGATTTGCAGAATGCACACTGGCTTTGTTATGTGATAAATAGCCAAAGTTTTGTTTTGTTTTTTTTTTTAGAATTTGAACCACATATTTGGAAACTAATGGTATTTAGGCAAGTGCCTTAACAACTGAGCTATCTCTCCAGCCCTGGAATTTAGAAGGAAAGAAATTGGTTCATTCAAATTAGAAGACAAATGCTCAGAGCAAAGACAATTAAACCAAAAAGTGCCATTTAACCAGTTAGTTCAGATCAAATGTCGTATTTGAGAGAGGGGAGAAAAGTTTAACAAAGTCCAATGTCATAGGGTTGAGAACAGCAACTTTTTTTTTTTCCCGTAGAGGACCTCATGAGAAATTACCAACAGATGAAAGAGAAACAATTGATTCAAGACCTTGGATATCTGCTGAAGAGTTGGGTATGGCAGCTCTAAGAATAAGCATTCAGCACAGGTTGTCCTGACGTAGCCATGTGCTCAAGCAAAACAAATGCTCAATTGGACTTCTCTTCTGGTAGAATTTCATATCACATCATGTAGGCCTCCATGTGATGGAGAGTATATGAGAAAGGACAGCAAAGGCTGAGAAAAATTAATTTACTTTGTCCACAAGGAAGTTGGTATGACATTGACAGGCACTATCACAAAGATATGAAAATAAAAGCCCAGTGAAGTCTGTGTAATGTAAAATTTAAAGACAATAGACAGAGTCTATGAGTTTTAATTACTAGAAGGAAGGATCTTGCATGTGGATGACCCGATCAAAAGAGCATTTAACTTGAGTTCACAGGCCTCTTCACTTAACCTGTCAATGCACATATCTCCTGTAAAATCACTAATAAAACATTCACTCTTGTCTCTGATGTAAAAGGTGTCAAGTCCTATGAGTCCCTTGTACAACCTACACTTCATTAATAAAAATTGATTATATTAACCAGATATTGAGAAATTAAATTATTCATCTAAAAATTTCACAGGACACCACTGAGAGTTGCTGAAGCTCCATTGATTCTCCAGAACAGAAGGAAGGGGTTGGCTAATCTGTGAAGTTCTTCCAGGCTGACCTTCTCCAAGTTCACACAGTCTGGCTTCTCACTACCATTCTTCACCCAGGAAGCTTTGCATTTCTCCCAAGCAACTGCCAGTCTGACCTTTACCAACTCTCCTTAGCTGTTAATTAGCTCCAAGACAGACTTCTGTCATCCCGAGGCTGTAATTTTATTCAACTTAGAGTTGCAGGAAATGTTAAATAACAAAAGTAATTAAATACAATGTATTTAGTATTCAATGTACACATCAAATTAATGCCAATACCCACATGAAGACAGTTTATGAAAACAAAAATCTATGTGACATATTATATTTGGATATGCTTCCTAAGGCTTCTTTAAATACTGTCTCTAAAGATAACGGAATCTCAATGACAAGGGTAATTAAATGCAGTGAAAGTAGCGACACATTTGACAGAGGAAATTAAAATTGATAGGAGGCAGAAATTGGCTAGGCAGTCAGGGTAACAGAACCCCAAAAGCGAATACTTTTTTAATTCTTTGACTAAGTTTGCAGAAACCTGGATGTTACATACACTCCTGGGAAGATTTCTAGATTAAGCTTGCACCCTTCCTAGAGGACAGAAACTTGGATCCTTACTTAAGATTACTGAAAAAGCTGTAAAATCTCGTCTCTGTCCATAGTAACCTGCTGACCTGGTCTTCCTCACATAGCCACTTCCCATAAAGTAACCCAGCTCTGAGTCTCTAGGTGGGCTTCTCAAATCCTCCTGTTACCTCTCTGGGCAAGAGCTCTTCCCTCTTCCCTCAGGGGGTTTCTCAAACCCTCTTCATTCCATCCTGAGCAAAATCTCCACCTTGCTTCCTTTCCTTATGTTCCAGGCTTAAGTCCTCTTCTCTTCATCCTTCTAAAGCTTTAAGCTATAATAAAATCCTCCTGATCCTTACCTGTGGTCCATGGATTTCATCCTTCAAATTCATAGGACAAGGATTTTAGAACACCCCAAATCCTTGGTGCATTGGTTTACAAGGAACCTCAAATTCCTGTATCAAATCTATGAAGGATTTCTGGTGGAAACACATACTCCCAACCTTTATTCTATCAGGCTGACACTCTCCATAAGAGGTTTGAGCAGAGAATGGCAAAAAGCACAGGGAGGAGCTTGTCAGAGAGGTGCTTTGTTGAGACAAAAGAGGATTGTTAAGAGTTGTTTGGGATGAAGGAGTAATGCAAACAGTCATAAGTGAACTGAATTCATGGGTCACAGACCACCTTTTCTTAAAATAGTAGTGTTCAAGCTGGGTGTGTTGGCGCACTCCTTTAATCCCAGCACTCGGGAGGCAGAGGTAGGAGGATCGCCATGATTTCAAGGCCACCCTGAGACTACATAGTGAATTCCAAGTCAGCCTGGTCCAGAGTGAGACCCTACCTTGAAAAAAAAAATAGTGTTCATGTAATATGATAAGAATGCAATTATTTTATAGGAAGTCATATGCAAATTAAGCTAAATTAACTATGCTTCTTTTCCTCTGTAGAACAGTAAACAGATTAAAGAATGCAGTCTTACTGAAATTTGAGTATATATATTACCACATACAAGCAATGTTTTATCACCTGTATTGGCACAACTAGTGTCAGTAGGTGTTACCTCAGGTTCCTGAATCAGTAGCCTGGTGCATAGGTGGCTATACAATATGCATTCCTATTCTATATCTTAAGTTGATACCATCATCATTCATAAACCACATGAAATTCAAGCCAACAAGCCACCTGGAAATATTTGCATCTGTCAGGCCAACCCACAAAACACTACCGTTAGTGATCCAAAACCTTTCCAAACATCAAATAATTTTCTATTTAAATAAATACATGAAGAATACTATTAGCTGGGGAGTGTGTACATGAGGAAGAAGAGAGGTGTGTGTTAAATTGCTCATCCCCCTCTGGACGTTGCCCATCTAAAGGTCAGCTCACTAGTCTCAGGTTTAATTCCCTTTTGTGCTGATACTGTTCAGAGGTAAATGCTCCCTTTTTATTAAAAATCAAACACCCAGGCGCTCGTAATCCTCTAGACTCAAAGTTGTGTGTGTGTGTGTGTGCATTTGTGTGTGTGTGTGTTTTAATAAAAATGGAAAGTTTAGCTCAAAGCAATAGCAGCTAAAATTAGAGTGAAACCAGCAGCTGTTCCCTAGGGAAGATGGAAAACCAAACAACAGTTTGTGGTTTTTTTTTTTTTTTTTTTTCTCTTTGACTACAATTTATACTGTATTTTTTTCCTCCTTTAAATTTGGAGGATTTTTCCAAACATTTTCATGTGTCGGCAAAACAATGTGCGTGTAGTGTCCTGTCCCTACCCCCAAATGATGTCAGACATGAAAGCTTTCAGTTCAGTGAATAAATAAACTGCCCTTGCTTCTCTACTATCCCGGGACAGGGAAACAAGGGCGGTGAGTAACAGCGTTAGCGAGGTACTTATCTGTAACAGCAGCTAAATTTTCCTCTCTTTCTTCCTTTGTAGAGTTATGTGCATACACATGACAATTGGTTCTGGCCAGAAATGTTGGGTTCTCTTAGGGAACAGTTATGTGGTTGGCTGTGCAGCTTAGGGATGGTGGTTAGAATAGATCAGGAACCAAATATTGAGACAAGGTTTGATGCCATTGTTCTCACTTTGACCTGCCCATCTCCACCTTGCTGACACTTCATTCGTTACGTTACTTATCCACTCGATGCATTTAAGTGTCACCTATATTCTCTCTCCTCACTGGTGATACCACAACCCACCACCACTACTTATCACTACCACATCAAGATTGGTCTAGGAAATTCATATACACCAGTGCTTCCTATATACCAAATACCATATTAGGGTCCTTTTAGGCACCTTTTCAATTACACTTTCAATACCTAAGAAGAAAGTACTATGAATGATACTAATGTGTGCCTGCTGGGGAAGCTTAGTTGTGAAAGAGTAATTGGCCAAGATGGGTAGCTAGTAAATGAAAATACCTCCAAATACCCAAAGGACGCTGAGATTCACTGTCATATTTTTTGTCAATGCTAACCTCTCTCTCTCTCTCTCTTTCTCTCTCTCTCTGTCTATTTCTTTCTATGTCTCTTATACACACACACACACACACACACACACACACACAAACTTGTACCTTTTCTTAGGGCCAAGAGGGAAAAGAGAAAAAGGAAATGCTTTCTGATTCCCCATTCTTTTCCACTCGTAGCCAATTGGGTAGAGTTTGGGGCTAACTATGATAGAAGGTTTGAACTTTTTAGTGTCATTTTAATTATTTTTGTCATGTTTCCTTGCTCTAAGGTATAGGCCACTTGAAATAACTGTTCTCCATTTTTCATGATGTTAGTGATGTTCAATTAATACAGGAAATAATGACAGTAGAAAATCATTTCAAGAACACAATTGCTGAATGGGATACTAGTTCAAGGGAAGACATAGTATTTATAGGACAATAAAAGAGGTCATTAGTTACATTATCCACTGAAACAGAACTATGTTGCAAGGGTCTCAACCCATTCAATTTATAGCACAAATTGATCAACAGAAAGGGTCATAGCAATCCATTGCTAAGGTGCACATCTTGGGATAATTAGACACATTCCAGAGGTTTTACACTTTCCTCAGTACATTCTACACCAGCCACTCAGAACTGATAAACTGCCAGTGACTTCTGGTATAGTAATTTTATGATCCAATATAAAAAATAAATGTTACTATATTGTGTTATTGAAGTGGCTATAAGTTTTCCATTGAGTTGTTACATTACATAAACTCATCCAGAGTAATAAAGACCTTTTTTTTTTCTCTAATGCACTTTTGGGTACTATAAACAAGTGCATGCATTTTATAATTTAAAGAAAATATTAGTGGAAGATGAATTCTTAGAACATAGTCCACATAGAAATATTATCCAATCCTCAACACAATTTGAAAATGCTTATTACGTTATACTTGGAGACATATGATTTATCCAGAAGAGGTAGGTCTTTTATTTGCACATGCAAAGGACTTGAAATTGACTAACTTCTTTTTTGAAAGGTATTGAGTTTAAACGACATTTAAGTGAATCAAGCTTCCACTCAACAATCAGAGTGGTTTGCTAACTACTTATTTTCTTCCCTATCCAAATCTTTCAACCTTTATCTCTCCTTTTTTTCTTTCTTTTCCTCCAAAATCTTTCTTGCCCCTTCTCCGCTAACTTATCTGCTTTTAATTTTCCATTGTCTCTTCATCTACAAATTGTATTGTTAACTAAGAGCAGAGGATTTATATTTTCCAAACCACAAATGGAACCAAATTCACTAGTGTTTGCAATTAATGTTGAAAATGTTCTGAGGAAACCCTGGATTGATTGGGACATAGTTTTTCATCTGGATATATTGTGCTTAACGTTTGTCTAACACACACACACACACACACACACACACACACACACACGCACGCACCTCTTTTATATTGAATTGATTGAATCCAGGGTTGCTCGTATACTAAATAAGTGCCTTACCAATGGGCTACAACCTCCTACTTCTTAGGTTTCTTCCCTCCCTGCTTCCTTCCTTCCTTTTGTTCCTACCTTCTTTTGTTATTTCCTTTTTTGTTCTTTTAATTGTTTTGCATGTGCCTAGTATGTGTGATGTGGTATATGTATATGCATGTGCTGCTATGGTGCCCATGGGCTTGCTGACGTAACTGTCATAGGTGAGAATAAAATTTCCAGCACTTCCCATGCCTATTTTTCCTTGCAAGGGAGTCTCTTACTGTTTCAAGAACTTGCCTTTAGGGAACGCCAGAGAGTCTCAGGTCTGTGTCCACACAAGACTGGGATTGGAGAATTGTGTGCTGGGTTCTAAATACTCAAACTCTGGAGGTCTTAGGCCCCTCAGACCCTCATGTTTACACAGGAAATGTCCCTACCCATTGGGCAGTCTCTTCAGTCTCACTCTTTGGGTTTTGAGGTAGCATCCCACTATGTAGTCCAGGATGACCTGGGAACAAGCTAGGTAGGCTTGGACTCATGATCCTTCTGCCTCAGCTTTCCCAGTGCTGAAGTCGCAGGTGTGAACCACCACACTTAGAGTTCTAGTGAGTTTCTTACTCTACATTTAATGAGAGCCTGAATTACATACAAATTGAGATTTTTATGACTTTTACATGTTCTGTGCATAAATCTGCTTCACATTTCCTTTGGTAAATAAGCTACTTTGTAGTAAATATCTAGTGCATATTCCCTTTGAATGGTTTACCATTTTATTTACATAACATTGTAGATCATCACTCTAGTGTGGTAAGACAGGAGAGAAACATAAGGACACCGAGGGCTTTGGTAATTCTTCAGTAGAGGTGATAGGGGATGGTTGGTGGGACTTCTCCCAATGGTCTATATTCACTGTAATTTCTGTGATAAGAATGTCTAGCTGAATAATTAAAAATTAACTAAACAAAAAATGAATACTTCTTCCATCATCCTGTTCCTCACCTGCAAATATCCATACCTAGATGAATTCTTTTCTGACTCAATAACTATTTTCACCAGTAAAGGACTTGGAAATTTACCTCATATTCATAGTTATCAGTAAAACAGATTTTTCTTTTTCCACCTAAGGTCTAATCTTACCATTTCCTTACACTGATGCCAGATATACCAGAAGATATGTAGACTCACAGACTCTATTGTGGCCATCAGAACACACACACTCTCTTGCTTTGTAGTGTAAACACCACTCCCTTGGTCATAGTGCTCTCTCAGGTCACCAGGAATCTTCCTTCACTTTTGCTCATTAAAATGTAAGGACTGAAAACTCAAAAATGTTCTTCCATCCTTTTTCTCAGGCTTAGATTGTAAATGGTCAAAGAAAGGTTGAACAACCTTTGGGTTGAGCACTTGTTTCTTTTCTCAGACCACGAACACAGTTCATTCAGAAACTGATTTTTCTCCGTTGAGGTGATTTGATCCTTATCAAGATCAGTAGGATTCAATGGCTATGAGTGACATTAGGGAAAGCATCTTGATCTTGTGTACTTTATTCATCTTTGTGTATATTTATCTTGTGAATTGCTATGAGAAAGTAAACATAATTAATGCTTTTTCGGAGGGTCATTTTGTTTATTTGCCACTTACTCATTATTTATTTATTTCTTCAGTTATTTATTTAGAGACAACACCCTGCTCTGTAGCACAGCTAGCCTCAAACTCACAATCCTGTTGGCCTTTTCTGCACTTATGTGTAGGTGAAAATAAATCTAAGGGTGACATCATATTTGATGCAGTTTTTACATACTTTAGTTCTCAATCTCTCATAGATTATAAAACAATGATAAAGCGCTATTTCTCACGTTCCATCTCACACAAGTATGCATAATATTTATTCACTGAGTGCTTATTCCTCAGAGGCAGAAATCGTGGATCTAATGCTTAACAGAGATTCAGAAAGACTAGCTTACCATGAATTATATATAAACCTCAGTACTATGTACTCAGTAAAATATTTCATTATTACTAGAGTCATAATCTATTATTCTAAGCTGTTAGACAAGTAAATGGCAGCAAATCAGGCTTTGGTTTCCCCAGATGTTCTTTCCTTGACTTTCTAAACATTTTTTTGTTATTTGTTTCTTGGCCACAAGGCATGCTGGGTATTCACAAGCTCTGTGTGAATAGCATTTTGCCACGACGTGAGAGAAATTATTTTTCTCCTCAACAGATTGTCTTCTCTAAGCTGGCCTACCACAACTAGTATGTCTTAGTATTATCTGTAACATTTAATGTTTTACAGCCAATTATTTTCCCTCCAAACTTTATTTTCCCTTTTTACAGACATGATTTTTTTTTTTTTATTTGACAGCCACAGAAAGATAGAGAGAAAGAGACAGATAGAGAGAGAATGGGCGAACCAGGGCCTCCAGCCACTGCAAACGAACTCCAGATGCATGCGCCCCCATGGGCATCTGGCTTACGTGGGACCTGGGGAATCGAGCCTTGAACCAGGGTCCTTAGGCTTCACAGGCAAACGCTTAACCGCTGAGCCATCTCTCCAACCCCACAAATATGACTTTTATTTTGCCTTTCCCCTGTTAAATTGGGCTGCTTGGACTCTCAACAGCCTTCCAACATCTGCCTTAACTGCCTTTCAATGTCTTGCAAAATATGCGTACTGACATTGTCCTAGGTGGTAGCTTTTTAAAAATTTATTTTAATATACATTCATTTCTAAAAAATCTACCCTGAATATTATGCAGATGTCTCTGTATCACATAACACAGCTGCTTCAAATATTATCTTAATTTAAGATACCGAACTCGTTGGCCACTGCTTTAAGTCAATGTCATCTTACTTAAGCACTCAGTCCCTGTCTTACAAGTGTTTCTGTATTGTGAGGCAAATAGCCAGGTAAACAGTGGGGAGCCACGCATTTCCCTTAGAGGCCAATGTCCTTAACATCAATGAGAGCAGCAACCCCTCAAACCTTGAGATAAAGATTTTAATTCTAATGTAGACAGAATTTCCAAATCTGAAAGATACATTCTATACAACGGGAGCGAACAAAAGATCTCATCATCATCTATCCACCTTTCTAACCTCATCTCTGGAGTATTTGACTTTGACCTCTGTGAATTCTGCTCCTTCCATTCATAGCAGATATCTCCTTTCCGTGTCCATGTCAGAAGGAGATCTGTGGAGTACAATACTATTTAATTCTCTGCAGAAGATGCTAAAAAACTGAGTTTAGAGCTGTTCACTCCCTCAGTTGTCAAGTACTACTTGAAGATCAAAACAATAAGCAGCATCTTTATTGTGACAATAAGAAAAGTTCTGTTTTCTCTCTATCAGCCAAAGAGATGGTTAGTAACCCACACCCTCAAAGAAAATACAGTGAAAAGAAAACACACATGAGTCTAGGAACATTACTGATATTTTCCCTATAAATTCCTTTTTTTTTTTTTTTTGCACTTTTCCTGTTGATGAGTCAAGCGTGAATAATTGAGGATGGGATATTTTACCACACTGACATTTGGACACTCAGGTATACCTTGGAAAAATTTTCTTTACCAATTCAACTGAATAAATTATGACTGATCTCAACTTGATCAATGAGATCATCTGTGGAAGGTCTGGAGAGAGGTTCTGAGGGGAAGTGCTGGCTGCACAAGCTTGAGAACCTTCGTATCTCCTGACACCCTGCAAAATCTGTCCTGGTGATCCATACATTCTAATCCCAGCCCTGGAGTGGCAAAAAAAAAAAAAAAAAAAAAGCAGATCACAAGGTCTTAATTCTTGATGGTCAGCTTCTCTAGCTGAATCAGTAAATGCCAGGTTCAGTGAGAGACTGACTCGAATACAAAACAAACCAACAACAACAAAAAAAAAAAAGTGAAAGTGTTTGAAGAAGACAGCAGATACTGACTTCTGACTTCCACATGCACACTCACAAGTATGTACATATACATACAGACACACACATACGTATGCATGCATATCACATACACAAGGAGAACAGATTAAAAACTCTCTATTTAACTATTTAAATATTTAAAATCAATCACCAAGATGAATTCCGAATATTAAAGTGACCATATTTGATTGGACCATTTCTTTTACTGTGCATACACGACTTTTTGCACCCCTGAGCAGTGAGAGAAGGAAAGCTAGGCAACTTTCATGAGAGATTCATCCCTACTCTCTCTTATTATTAATCTAAAATAACTTAATTTTTTTTCTTTCTCTATTCTACCTCTTTTCATAATCGCTTAAGGAGGAAACATAACAGGCTTAGTCTTTCACTGAATCCCAAGTCCTTTGAGCAGGGTGAACACATCTCCGTTCTCTAACTGAACTTTCCTCTGAATATCTCAACTCCCAGTGTCCTTGGAGCCCTTGTTCCAGGAAAGAGCTCAAGGACACGGCAGCCCTGGGAAACCACTGTGTGGGTAGATAGGTACTTGAACTCAGAAGGCAACTGGAAGGGAAGGAAGCAGCATCTCATCTGCTGTGACAAGAGCTGGCTTTCTGTCCTGACTCTCCTCCCTCTGGGTGGCTTTTCCAGATGATAGCACTTCTTTCAATGTCTTCATCTGTAGATGGAGGAAGTTGAGCACCAGTTTTAGAGCTGGTGTAAAAAACAAATTTTTTTTGGTAAATATTTGTACTTAATGAAAATCTACCCTCAATGTGGAAAAAAAAATGTTGTCAATATTAGCCTTTAAGATTTTCCAAAACCACTTTGCTACCTTCCTTTGACTCATACATCTAAGGCGACATATACAGGGCTTCCAATAGCCCTGGGCACAAAATGAGGAAAGTGTTCATAAAATCAGAGAGCAGTGTGCTAGAGTTCAAGGTTTAAACTGTATCTGAAGGTAATTTTGAAGGTCAAATCTTTGTATACTAGTTACTTCCCTCATTATTGCGAGAAAATATAAAAGCAAATCAAGGATGTGTTTCTTTTGGCTCACAGTTTTCAGGGGCTGCCTACCATAGCACAGAAGGCGTGGTGCCAGACACTCTGTCATAGCAGGGAATGCATGAAGACAGAAGCATGAGGCAGCTGTGTCTACAGGCAGGAATCAGAGCTGAATTATGGTGTTCGCCTCACTGTACTCTTTTTTTTTTTAATTAAAAAAAAATATGTCTTTGACAAAGAGAAAGAGGGAGAGAGAGAGAGAAAGAATGGGCGTACCAGGGCCTCCAGCCACTGCAAACGAACTCCAGACACATGAGCCCCCTTGTGCATCTGGCTAATGTGGATCCTGGGGAATCGAACCTGGGACATTTGGCTTTGCAGGCAAATACCTTAACTGCTAAGTTATCCCTCCAGCCCTCACTGTACTCTTTTTATTCAGTCCAGGACTCCAGCCTCTGGAAGAGTTTCATCCACATTTAGGTAGCTGTTCCCACCTCAGTTAACCCTGTCTAGAAACTCTGTCACAGACACACTGAGATTTCTCTCTTAGATGATGCTTTAGCCTGTCATATTGATAGTCAACACTAACCATGACAAGATCACCCACTGTCAACTTTATACCCAAGCATACCACCTTTAAAACAGAACCTAACACCTGTTGTCCCCAAAGGCTCAAGGCCATCACAAAGTGCATTCAGTTCAACTTGAGAATCCTCTGAAGTCTGCAACAGTTTTATCTGCTCAAAAGTATGGTCTCTTCGAAGATTTAGGCATTCTCTCAATTGAGAGCCACTACAACTTCACAGAAAAATTGACATACCATTCCCACCCCAGAAGGGAAGGAAAGAAGCACATCAAGATTAGACTGGATCAAGGGAAGACTGAAACCCAGCGGGGCACATACATGAGTGGATCATGTGTTGGGAGACTGGTCCTCCTGCAGTGATGTGGGAATGGATTGTGACTTGAAGTGGAACCTAGTGGAAAGTCCTTAGGCCAATGGAGGTGCTGCCCTTACGAGAGATACTGGTCTCCCACAGTGAGTTCTGTAATGGGTAAATTCTTACAGATTCTTGAGTCTGATATGAAAATCTCTCCATGGTTTCTAGTCTCAAGATATTTCTATTCCCCACGCCTGTCATGACATCCATACCAGAGCTGAACAAATGCCATCCTAGTGCCTATGAGTCTCTAGGACTATGAGCTAATATACCTCTTTTCTTTATAAAGTTACCAGCCTCAGGCATTTTGTTGTAAGAATAAAAAAAAAAATGGATGAATGAACTCAAGCAGTGTCTTGGTCTGAAAGGTTAGAATAGCACTTTTTAAATATCAGATCTGTACACCTCTCCAGGACAGGCTATTGTCCCCACTACCTGTCCTACTTATATTTTTTCCATCTTATCTGTTATAGATATCAAAATATACACAGATGGGCTGGAGAGATGGATTAGAAGTTAAGGTATTTGCCTGTGAAGACCTAAGGACCCAGGTTCGAGTCCCCAGTACCAACATAAGCCAGATGCACAGAGTAGTGCATACATCTGAAGTTCATTTGCAATTGCTGGAGGCCCTGGTATCCCCATGCTCTCTATTTCTGCCTCTTTCTCACTAATAAATAAATAAATAAATAAATAAATAAATAAATAAATAAATAAAATATTTACAAAGGTATATACACAGCTGCCAAAAACATTCTAGTGCTTTCTATTCATTTTATTCTCTGTGTATGGAGTAGTCATATAAATTTTAAGATTCAACTAAAATAATATTGCTAGTCAAGATTTATGTTTTTTAAAAAGTATTTATTTATTTATTATTTCAGAGACAGAGAATGAATATTGGCATGCTATGGCTTCCGGCCACTGCAAAGGCACTACAGACGCATGTGTCATTTTGTATATCTGGCTTTACATACTAATGGGGAATCGAACCTGGGCCATCAGGCTTTGCAAGCAAATGTCTTTAACCACTAAGCAATCTCTCCAATCCTAGGATTTATCTTCTTTGCAATTTATACTTCTTTTTTGCATGTGTGTGTGTGGTGTGTGTGCATGTGTATATGTAGATGGATTTCCATGTGTGTGGGTGTGCATGAACATGTGTACACATGAGTATTGAGGCCAAAGGTCAATGTTGGGTGTCTTAGTCTATTGCTCTCCATCTTATGTTCTTCACACAGGGTCACGGATTTGGCTAGTCAGTCCCCAGCCCGCAAACCACAGGAACACTCCCTGTTCAGTTCTGGGATTGCAAGTATGTGTTGCCACTCCAGATATATTATATATTATATTATTTTATTTTATTTCTGTGCTAGTGATCTACAGTCACATCCTCATGCTTCCACAGAACCTCCCCGATGGAGTCCATCTCCAAGCCCTCGTCTCCTTGACTGACTTCTGCTCTTATTGCCCTGTTCTGTTTCTATCATATTTTCATATCAAAATGTATGTCGATAATGTGATTTCACTCCATCAGAATGTGACGTTATCAAGGACAAGTATTCCACCTGCATGGTGGCTCTACTCCTACCTTACATACCCTCTGGGGGTGCACATTAAAGTTCCTTGAAAACATCTGTTCAACGAAGTAGTGATAAAGACGACGCCACACTTTAGATCCGGCCCTTACAGAAAAGTCGAGCATCAGGACAATGTGAACCCCTACTGCCAACTTATGGGGCAGGAAATGTAAGAATTGACAGGAAAGGGAGAGATGGCTTAGTGGTTAAGGCGTTTGCCTGCAAAGCCAAAGGATGCAGGTTCGATTCTCCAGTACCAATGTAAGCCAGATGCACCAGGGGGAGTGTGCAGCTGGAGTTTGTTTACAGTGGCTGCAGGCCCTGGTGCACCCATTCTCTCTCTCTCTCTCTGCTTCTTTCTCCCTCTCAAATAAATAAATAAAAATATATTTTAATAAAAGAACTGACAGGAACTGAGTAAGATGGTGTGATTATTAGGACTAAGGAAAAAAAGGAAAGGAAAACAAAACAGAAAATGAATCCTCAAATCCTGACAGGCAATGTGAGTTAGGCTAGATGCACACTGAGGATAGCAGGGATGGTCTCGTGGACACAGCCTACGGGCTCTGACATGGCCGAGTCTGGTGATTAATGGCTTCTGGTCAACTCTTATCAGTTCCTCCTTGTTTTCTGGTTTCTGAGGTGCTGAGCCCCTTGCCTTCTTTCATCTGACTTTTCCTTCGCCGGGCTTCTCCCTTGTCCCCGTTAGTGCTCATTGGCTGAGATCCCGAGTGCGCTCACTTCTCTATTTCCATCCTGCTTTTCTGATGTTACAGAAGGATGGACTGTAATACATCATACGGAGGAACTGATTTTTCTCTCATAGCCACATGGGCCCTAAACAGATACTGGGCCAAGCCTACTGCCCCTCATCACTCACTCTGAATTTCTATTAAAAATTCCAACCTTGCTATTATTTCCCAGGTCACAGAGATCTGACCGTAAAGTTGAAAACTAAAAGATCAAAAAATTGGATTCAAAAAATTTTTCTGACTTAAGTTAATAGGCATAAGATTAAACATGGGAGCTGCAGAAATACAAGCCCATTCTTACTGCGATCTCTAAATAACACAGTCAATTCCCAACATGTCAAAGAAACTCAAAGTAGAGACAAATATGATAGGTAATATATTTTGGCAGTGTATATTTAATTTGCTTTTTAACAATTCCTAGGATATTCATATAAAATGAGAATCATTTATTGATATTTAATATACTGAATGGGATGTAATTAGTCATAATAAAAGAAGGTGATTAGGAGCTGGCAACAAGATCTGCAAAATGACAGACACATTATCCTTCTGCCTTGTCAACAGAAGACCACATCTTCACACTTTTATATCAATATGAGATGGGGAAGGATAACACTGTTCTGTTTTTTATTGTTTTGCATGACCAATACTTTGAGAAAAAAAATGACTATTATTCATCACAGGTGCTGCTCAATTTTCCTGTTTTGTTGTATTTTTTTATTAGTTTGTTTTGTTTTGTTACATTCTGTTTTTCAAGGTAGGGTCTCACTCTAGCCCAGGCTCAACTGGAACTGGAAATCATGATGTAGTCTCAGAGTAGCTTCGAATTGACAGATATCCTCCTACCTCTGCCTCCTGAGGGCTGGGATTAGAGGCATGTGCCAGCACACCTGACTTCAAGTTTCAATGTATTAAGATTTTCCACTGAGCATGGTGGCTCATGTCTTTAATCACAGTACTTGGAAGCTAAGATAGTAGTAGCACTATGAGTTTGAGGCCAGCCTGAGACTACACAGTAAATTCTAGGCCAGCTTGGCCTAGAGCAAGACCCTATCTCAAAAAACCGAAATTGATTTTTCCTTGAGGGCTTAAGATATAGCTCTATGGTAGATTCTTTGCCTAGACTGTATAGGGTCCAGTGTTCAATTATTGCAATTTTTCTTTTAAAAATAATGTATAATGTCTATATGCTTATTATAGAAAATTTAGAGTAAATTATTCTTATTTATCATAAAAATAAATCCATAATGACTCCACAACATAGGATGTTGGCTTAATATATTTGGGATAATGGAAATGATCTTGAGTTTCCATATCTTTATTTTTCTGAATTTCATTGTCATCCAGAGGATTTCATAATATTTAATAATGTAAAATGTCACAGTTCTGAATAATGTAGGGTACTTTTGGTTTAGCAAAACATGAATTTTTAGGGAAATTTTAAATAAGATTTGGCTTGATGCATGTAGGTAGAATTTAATATGAGTTATAAAGTCATCTACTTAAATAAAAGGAATCTTGGGTTGAATTTAATAAACTCTATGCTAAGTACTGAATGTACATTTTCTAATTTAGTTTTTACAATGGGTCAATTAACTTCATTCATCTTTTCTCCTCATTTTAGGGTTAGAGAAACTGAAGCAGAAAGTTGCCCGAGACATTTCACTTACAGGTGGAGAAGTTAACATCCAATGATATAATGTCTTTTCAAACTCAAATATTGTTCTGTAAAAAGTGTTCAAAGGGGTATAAGCATCCAGCTTCCTCCCATTGACTTAAGACAAGTTTAAATTTTCACAGCCTAACACATTGCTTGGCCAATATCAGCCCATGTGGTGGAGAGATGCAGTGCGCCAAGATGGCATGCTAGGAAGCATGAGGAAAATTAACTGTGGTGACTTCCCATTCACTTCAGCCTTTAGCGTAGTGACATCTACCTAGTCCACACTGTTAGTCCTGTGGCAGTCATAGGCGCAGGCATTCCTGGAGCAGACTCCATCGACCTGTGGGAGGCTAGGCCAAAAATATTGTTTCCTACAAAGAACTGGGACCAGTGCTTTCCTCTCTAAGTGCTTTTAATCGCAGAGGTATGAGCAGAGGGAGAGGGCACAATGGGAAGGCATGTGTGCTCCTAACTGTAATTGCTCCCACTGTAAGAGGACTAAACCATCTAAGACAGACCATTGGAATGTTCAAACATGCATGATCCAACCTTACCATCAGAGACTCCATTCAGACTCTGAGTCACAAATTCGTTGCAAAGGATGGAAATGGAAATTCCCTGGAAATAATAATCACAAGGGAACAGAGGCAGCAATGTCAATTTCACATGAAGTAAACTTTAAATCGAAAAGTGTATAGAAGATAATGAGGGTGTAATTCATTAATGAAATGTACAATAATGCAGAAAGATGTTACAATTATAAACATTTACACACCTAATAATAGACTTTCAAAATAAAAGAAGCAGAACGGATAGAATTAAAAAGGAAAGACAGTTTTGTAATCTTAGTTGGAGACTTTAATGGTACACTCTGAATAATGGACGGAACAGCAAGATAATAAGTAAAAACACAACCAGCTTAAAGAACACATAGGCTGAAGCAGATTTATACAACCATAATACGTATATACCCATTCTTCTCTCTTACAATGGAACATTCTTGAGAATGGTTCTGTTTTAGCTCATAAATTGAATCTAAGTAGATTTAACAATATAAAGATGCATAGTATTTCTTCTGAGCATGCAGGAAGAACTAAAATAAGAAAATTCAAGAACTTTGGCAATTAAATGACAAAATGTTAAATAGCCAATGTATCAAGAAATAAGTGAAAAGAGAAATGAGAAATCAGTGAAGGACAAAGGAAAACAAGTCCAACATGCCAAACAGAAGGGGTATACTGACAGTAATACTCGTAGGAGAAGATAAGCTAAAACATTTGGAAAAAAAAACAAAAAACATAACAGGTAGCAAATTTAGGACCTAGTCTTAACTGTTTACCAACATAAAGAAATAATGTAACCCAAATAAACAGAAAAAAAAACTAGTTCATAAAGTTTAGAGCAAAGAAAACAAATAGAAACTAGAAGACTAATTACAGCAATCCACAAAACTTGAAGTTCGGTCTTTGAAAATACCAACAAGAATAATACAAATTTTAGCTGTAGTTACTGAGGGAAAAGAAGAAAGTTCAACCTATGAAAATCAGAAATGAAAATGGGGGTACGTCTGATGAATGTGTAGAACAGATTAAAAGAATTCTAGGACAGTACTATGAACAAGAGCATGGCGATCACTGCCAAAGCTCTTGCAAAGCGGATGATCCGCCAACACATTCCAAGAGCCAGGAAGCAAACCACACCAGTAATGGACTTCTCCCGACAGTAAAGGCTCTGCGTGGGGTGGTGTCACTCCTATAAAACATGGAGTGAAGAACCAATAATTCCTTCTCAAGGTTTCTCTCAACAATAAAGAAGAGGAAATACCCCTAACTGAACACAGGACATCAGCATCCCTCTGAGTCCAAAATCAAAGATATTGTGAGACAAAAAAACTATACAACTGTATCTTTTAGAAAGAAAATACCAGAGAAACAAACTTATAAGTGTTTGAAAACAGTTTTATGGGTCATGAGCAAGTACGGCTTATTCTAAAAGTGAAGGAGAGATTAACACATTAAATTCAGGCAATATAATTAATCCACCACATTGACAGAATGAAGGACCCCTCCCGAACACACGCACGCATATGATATAATCCCCCAGTTGATACAAGAAAAACATGCTACAAAGTCAGCACTTTTCTTTTTTCTTTCTCTGTTTTCTTTTGGTTTTTTAAGGTAGGGTCTCACTGTAGCCCAGGATGAGCTGGCACTCACTATGTAGTCTCAGGGTGGCCTCAAACTCACAACAGTCCTCCTACCTCTAGCACTTTTCTCCTTGTAGTTCTAAGGATTGAATCCAGGGTCTCCTTCATATAGATAAGCATTCCCCAATTGGGCTATATTCCAGCCCTGAATTCAACAGGCTTTCATGATAAAAACACTCAGTAGACTAGGAATCAAAGTAAACAGTCTTATCATAAGAAAAGCTAATAATAAAACCTCACAGCAGGGGCTGGAGAGATTGCTCAGTGGTTAAGGTGCTTGCCTGTAAAGCCTAAGGACACTGGTTCTGTCCCTCAGTACCTGCATAAGCCACATGCACAAGGTGGCACATGGGTCTGCAGTTTGTTTACAGTAGCTGGAGGTCCTGGTGCACCCATTCTCTCTATATCTGCCTCTTTCTCTTTCTCTTTCTCTTTCTCAAATAAATAAATAAATAAAACATTTCATTTTTCTAAAAAAGAATAGTTTAAGAAAAAAAAAGACCTCATAGCAAACAGCACAGTCAACAGTGACAGACTGAAAGCATGTTTGTAAGTTCAGGAATAAGGTAAGAAGGCCTCCTTTCACCACTTCTCTTCAACATTGTATGGATAGTTCTAGACAAAATATTTGGCAGGAAAAAGTAATAACTATTTCCTAATTTAAAAAAATAGCAAAATATCTGTGTTTACACTGATGTGACTTTGTATAGAAAACTTTAAAGATTCCATAAGCATAGAAATATAGAAAGAATAAATAAATTCACCAAGGAAGCAGGATCAAGCTGATACACAAAGCTACACGAATTTCCTTACATTAAAAGGTACATTCTTAAAAGGAACGTATAAAAATAATTTAACTTACAAAAGGATAAAATTGCCGGGCATGGTGGCACACGCCTTTAATCCCAGCACTCGGGAGGCAGAGGTAGGAGGATCACCGTGAGTTCAAGGCCACCCTGAGACTACAGAGTGAATTCCAGGTCAGCCTGAGCTAGAGTGAGACCCTACCAAAAAAAAGGATAAAATTTATGAAATACTTCAAAACAGAGCTAAAATAAGTTAACGTACAATGAAAATTAAAAAATTTCTGAAAGAGATTAAAGAAAAATATGCAATAACATATCTCATATCCATGAATTGTAAGACTTAACATTGTTAAGATGTCAATACTATCAAAGTGTTATCCAGAATCAATAATATCCCTATTAAAATCCAAATAACATTTCACAGAAATAAAACAAAAGTCTCAAATAGACAAGGAATATCCAAGAGTAGCCAAAACAATTTTGAATAAAAATAAAAGATCGGCTGGAGAGGTAGCTCAGCAGTTAAAGGCACTTGCTTGTAAACCCTGATGGCTCTGGGTTCAATTCCCTTATACGCATGTAAAGCCAGATGCACAAATTGGCACATACATCTGGAGTTCATTTGCAGTGGCAGGAAGCCCTGGTGCAGCCATATTCACTTTCTCTCTCCGCCTGCATATTTTCACCCTCCCTTTCCAAAATGAATAAAATATTAAGATATTTTTTAAAAGAATAAAAGATCTAGAGAGATAGCTCAGTAAGTAAGTGGTTGCTTTATAAGTATGATGACCTAAATTTGATCCCCAGAGTCCATGTGAAAAAAAATAAAGCCACGGCTGGAGAGATGACTTAATGGTTAAGGCATTTGCCTGCAAAGTCTAAGGACCTGGTATGGTTCTCTAATTCTCTAGGACCCACATTAACCAGATGCACAAGAGGGCACATGTATCTGGATTTTGTTGGTAGAGGCCCTTGCCTGCCCATTCTTTCCCTCCCTCCATCTCTCTCCTCTCTGCCTCTTCCTCTTTCTCTTTCTCTCTTTCTCTGTCTCTCTCTCAAATACATGATTAAGAAAAAAAATAAATCCATTTTACTGAAGTAGTCTTAAATCATACCCACCATGGTTCAGGGAATTTTGCAGAAGAGGGGGCAGAAAGATCTTAAGAGCCACAGTTTGAGAGGGCATACCCAGAGGCATCATCCCTCCCCAATGACTGATTGCTGCACTCACAATTCATACCCCTCAACCCCATGGAGAATACCAGCAACTCCACTGAGGAGGGCCCTCAGCGGATTGGGGCCAGGGAAGAGGGCAATGACAGTGCCAGCATATGATGTGTCCATACAATGTGTATTCATAAGAAAAAAAAAACAAAAATAAAATAAAGTCAGACATGTTCTCATCACTTGGGGGAACAGGAGGAGGGAAGATGACAGGAGGTTTCTGTAGGCTTATTGCCTGGCCACTCTAGGTTAATTTTCAAGTTCCAGACTATTGAGAGGCCTTGTCTGAAGAAGAGGTGGCTAGTGATAAGGAATGGCCCCCATGGTGTCCTGTAACCTCCAGGCCCTGGCACACACACATGCCCTGCCACATGAATTTATACAAACAAATGAAAATAATAATCAGGCTTCACATGTTATGATTTTCATACTAACTAAAAACTATAGTAGTACTGGCATAAAGAGATCATGGGGAACAATGGATAGAAGGTTTAGGAATTTCCTTTTGTCTACAAGGTCAGATGATTTTGAGAAGGAAGGCAGGGTCATTCAGTAGGGGGTAACAAACAATGCTAGAAAACTGAATATCTACTTATACAAGAATCTAGATAGACCCTTCCTATCACAAAAATTAACTCTACTGGAAACTGACCTAAATGCAAAACAGTTAGATGACAACACAGGCCAAAAGCTTTGTGGAAATTTTAGGGAGAAAAAAAAAGTTATATGTCAAAGGAAACCACCATCGAGTTCCAAGGCCGTAGAGCAGTAGGAATATTTGCAAATGGCATATGTGATAATGAGTCATTAAAGAGCTGGAGAGATGGTTTGGCGGGAAAAGTGCTGAAATACAAATATGAGAACGGGAGATCAGATCCCTGGTAACCACGTAAGCAGCTTACACTAGGCAGAGAGAGAGAAGTGGCCGATGGATCCCTGCTTTCATAGCTAGCCTCTGTAGCTGAATCAGTGATCTCTGGATTCCGTGAGAGAGCTTTTCTCAAAGCATCAACAAGAACAATAATAATAAATGAGCAGGGGAGGAGGCTAGGAGATGGTTCATTGGACTAAATGCTTACAGATCAAGCAAGAGTACAGAAGCTCAATCCCCAGATCCTCTGTAAAAAGCAAGAAACCATGCCAGGCTTTGGGAATCCCAGCACACTGATGCTGACAGTGAGTTGGGAAGCAGATATGGGAGAAATTCCCAGAAGCCCATGGCCAGCACAGAAAAGAAGAGCAGAGTGAGTATACAAAGTGAAAAAACCCTCCCTCAAATGAGGTCGACAGGTGAGGATCAACGAGAAAGTTGATGAAGAGGGACGGGGTACGGATAGCAATCATAGTTCTATAGTTTCACAAATGGGTAAGACATTAAACCTTATGCATATTTTAACACAAGGAAAAAAATACTAAATGGTTAAATGACATCTTTGGGGATTCTACATCGATTAAATTACACAGCACCCAGTGCCTCTTCCAGTGCTAGCGAATATAATAGTCATTACATTCATAAGCACTTTTACTATGTTGAAATGCAACCAAAAAAAAAAATCCTTAACAGATATCTGCAGAGCATGTATTCTAGGTTTCTCATCTTTGCAAGATTTGCTGACCTGATGACTAATTGATGCCAGAGAAGATTCGAACTACCCCATAAAGGTCAACCTGATAACACCATCCAACTTCAAAGTACCCTTTTAATGCCCCTGGGTCCCCTTGTGGGACAAGGATAAAGTAAAGGTATGCACATGCTAATAGAAACCTTTAGCAAGACCCTTTCCAGATCCCTGAACACCAGCAAAAGCAGGATCTGCGATAAAAACGTGCCCAACCCATGTGTGAAACAGTCACGGAACAACTTGTCCTTTCTCACAATCCTACCACCAGAGCGGGTGATGGAGTTGATGTTAGTTTGGGTCCCAGGCATCTCCATGTCTCATAAAGATCTTAAATCACTCAGATGCGGACCATCAAAGAATTATACTTTTAAAGATCTGTGGTGGTTGGTTTTAGATGTCCCCCCCCAAAAAAAAAACCTCATGTGTTCTGAATGTTTGGTCTCCAGCTGATGGCAATTTGATAGGTGGAGCCTTGCTAGGGTTGGTGTTTTCTTAGGGGTGGGTTTAGAGGGGTTATAGACAGCTCCCTCTTGCTGGACTCTGGCTCACTGTGCTGTAGCTGGTTGTGATGATGAGGTGATGCCCAGCCTTGGCTCCTGCCATCCTTTTCCCTGCCATCATGGTGTTTTCCCTAGAGATTATAAACCAAAAATAAATCCTCTTCTCCTATCAGCTGCCTTTGGTCTGGTGCTTTGTCCCAGCAAGGAGACAACAGAAACGAAACGGTTGAACACAGTCTTAAATCACTTAAGAAGAAGGAATGGAAAAGAAAAAAAAAAATGCTACATATATTTTTTCCGGACCTCCACAACCTTACCTTAGACTTATAAATAACAGGACGTGGTTTCCACTGGCTTGGGTTTGTCATATCTCCTTTATCCACAGACTCTCAAGTTTACTGAGATCAGCTCTCATCTTCTTTCAGATACAGTGATGGAGAACTGGCTGAAATTTAGAACTGTGGGCTCCTGAGTTAAGCAAGCCACCCTTACATTTCCTGCCCTGTGGATCAAGTGCAGTGGGTATCACATCAGAGCCTCTCTGTTGACGTGAATGTTAAGCTCCTTCTCAGAATTACTGCCCTTCCAGCCTCAGAGCTGCACAAGGCCATGCCTGGAAGCTCTCCACCCATAGGTCGCTTCAACCTTCCCAGCTCCAGCTCTGTTCTCCCAGCTCTCTGTGTGTGGATCCTTGATGTCTCCATGTGCCTTCAGATTGTGTGAAATCCTTGGTAATATGTAGCCTGGAAACCAGACAGGAAAAAGAAAAGTATCTTCTTTTTTTAAATTTTTCAGTTCAAGAAATGCCTACATTTCCCCAAATGAGTCTGGTGGTAGCTGCCTCAGCTGGAAAGACCTAGTGGATTTTTTTGTTTGTTTGTTTGTTTGCTTGTTTGAGGTTGGGTCTCACTTTAGCCCAGGCTGACCTGGAATTCACTATGTAGTCTCAGCGTGGCCTTGAACTCGCGGTGCCGGGATTAAAGGTGGGTGTCACTATGCCCGGCAAGCTAATGGATTTTTATCAGGGCCCCTCCCGAGCTGTGGACTGCCACCCCCGTCTGGTTCTAAATCTGGGAAGCATGCTGAAGGGAGCCAACAAGGCTCCTTGGGGAAGCTTTCTCTGGAGTGGACCTGCTGTAGTGACTCCCTAAAGTAACAGATCCGTTAACATGTCGGGTATACACAGGCAAATTGAACCACTTGGGTGCTGCTGGGCCCACCATTTACAGTGGAGTGATTATAAGCTGGTTGCCCCATGCTGCCGTAGCTTGAGCAGAGACTCTCTTTACAACGCGGTCATCCACTCCCAATGAGATGGGGAAGGACCTTCTCTGGATTCCTTGGGCAAATCGAGAGTAGAGTCCAATAAAATATCAGGCGTCCTTCCTAGACACTTCCCATGTAAGCAGGACAGACGAGCAGGGAATCTTGCCAGGCAGGCTGGTGAGAACAGCGTTCAAGCTCGGTCCTGAGGTCAGGCTGAGGAGGTCACACTTCTGTGACCAGGAGCGTGGGATCACCACGCCCTCCTGGTTTCAGTAGGTTTTGGTGGAGCCAACGACGGGGAGGGTTTCTGTTCTTACCAGAGGTGATGTCTTCCAGCTATGGCTGAGAACAGTAAATTACTGGAGTCCATACAAAGGGAAGTTCTTGCAAAGCCGCTCGGTGGGTAAGAGCACTGGCTGCAAGCGTGAGCGCCTGAGAGAGACTCGGGAGGACTCCCTGAGGTAGGTTCCTGGGAACCCACATGAACAGCGGTTGTGGCAATGCACGTCCCCAACCCCAGTCCTGTGGGGAACGTGGACAGGAGAATCGCTAAGGCTCCTGACAACCGCCATAGTGCCTGCATTCAGAGAGGGAACCTTCTGAGAAAATAATGTGGATGGGTGGCAGAGGATGGACACCTGCTAGTCTCCTCTGGTCTCTATGCGCACATGTCTGCATTTACACATGCATACAACACACACACACACACCCTATACATACTACATACTGCCCAAGCCAAAAAATACATCAAACCTGAAAATAAGCAGTACTGAATGACCACCCCAGCTACTAGAAAGGTGTTTATGATATTAAATTATAAAGCTTTCATCATGCCTAAAAAATTGACACGGGCTGGAGAGATGGATTAGTGGTTAAGGCACATGCCTGCGAAGCCTAAGGACCCAGGTTCGATTCTCTAGGTCCCACATAAGCTGGATGCATGTGGTGGCACATGTTTATGGAGTTTGTTTGCAGTGTCTAGAGGCCCTGAAACACCCATTCTCTCTCTCTCTCTCTCTCTCTCTCTCTCTCTCTCTCTCTCTAATAAGCAAATAAATGAAAATAAATCTTAAATAAATTGACACTTTACTAAGGAGAAATGAGAATCTCTATATCCCTCCCTGAACCTGGGCTAAAGAAAAGGTTGTTTCAACCAGAAAAACACAGGAAAATGATAGTATATGTTTTCCAATGCTGGATCATCAAAGGTAACAAGATTTGATTCCAGTTTTCTGAAGACACTTGCCTTTGAGCCTAGAGCCAACAGGGAAGAAGTCTGAGATTGCTCTACCTTACAGAACTGCCCCAGGTGAGGTTTTCAACACCCAACTCTATGTATCATTGGTTATATATCGAAGTACAGATGCTACAAGATGTCACCAGCTCCCACCTGTTGAGTTACTCTAAGGCTTCACTTCTTTCACAACCTTGAATCATCTCATCTGACTTCCTAAATTGTGTGGAACAGCAACAAGCAGACCGCACGGAACTCTGCCCAAATTCCACATCCACAGAGAGCGGAGCATAATAACATGGCTTTTCACAGCTCCAAGTTGTGGAATGGAGCAGGCACCATGGCCAGAAAGCCTGCAAGGCATTGGTGTCTGTGCCAGGACTATAGAATTTGGCAGTCTGGGTTTTTTACTTAATTATGCCTGTCAATCAATTAGAATCTGCATAGCTTTGAGTATGTTACTGTTCATGTTTCAGAAATGGTTTTCCACTTCATATATAGGGAGAAAAGTGCATCTCAAGGTTGCAGTTTGTGGTGAAAAGTAAAGAGGGAATATTTGGGCTGGAGAGATGGCTTAGCATGCCTGTGAAGCCTAAGGACCCAGGTTCGATTCCCCAGTACCCACTTAAGCCAGATGCACAAGGTCATGCACGTGTCTAGAGTTCATTTGCAGTAGCTGAAGGCACTGGTGCATCCATTTGCTCTCTGCTCTGCCTTTTTCTTTTGCTCACTCTTTAATAAATAAAATATTTTTAAATGGAATGTCTAAAGAGCGTGCTTGAGAGGCAGAAGCGATGGCTCAGTGGTTTAAAGCAATTGCTTGAGGGCTAGAAAGATTGCTTGGCAGTTAAGGCACTGGCCTTTAAAGCCAAAGGATCTAGGTTTGACTCTCCCATGGCCATGTAAAGCCAGTTGCACAAGGTGGCACATGCGTTTGGAGTTCATTTGCAATGGCTGGAGGCCCTGGCATGCCTATTCTCTCCCTTTATTTCTCTCTCTCTCTCTCTCTCTCTCTCTCCCTATAATAAATAAAATAATGAAATAAAATAAATAAAGGAAAGCACTTGCTTGAAAAGCCTGATGTCCTGGGGTTTAATTTTCCAGCAACCACAGATGGCTAGATACAAAAAAAAAAAAAAATAGGTTCATGCATCTGTAGTTTATTTGCAGTGGCTAAAGACCCTTGTGTGCTCATTGTCTGTCTGTCGCTATCTATCTCTCTTTCTCTCCTTTCAAGTAAATAATAAATCCACTAAAAAAATAAAATAACATGTTTGAAAAGCATACTGAGAAATTAAAAAGAATTGGCATTTTCTTTATTGTTGTTATTGACACTGTTTTAATTCCATATCAATAATCTCCAAAATATCTCCATGGAGATTATTCCAAGCTATTTTATACTATGACTGATGAATATCAATATCATGCATCCAGATCATGTCAAACAAATCTCATGATGGAAGAAGAGAACCTCAGAATCTATCCCCACATTTTCCTTACACATGAGATACTTTACTGGGGAATTTATTTCAGTTTAGTGGGGCCCCACATTTGCCAATATCAGAATTCACCTCTTTCTTCAAAACAATCTTTAGATGCGCATATAATAGTAGCATCTATGTTAAGAAAAATGGCACATTTTGTTTTTAACCATAGTGCATACATGTAAGGCTATTTATGTAGTAAGCATGTGTAACTTCAGTAAACCTCAGGCTTCGTTAGGACGTCAATGTTCTTTTCTCGTGCCCAGACGTGACAGAAGTTCACCCAGTTAGAATTCTGTAGCTCTTTCGACTTAGGAGAAAGGAAATACTTCTGCTGAGCTCTCCTCACATCATTACCAGTGCTCCTGTGAGAGAAGTGGATGTGATTGCTCCTGGGACATCTGCAGGGAATAGAAACTAAACGTTCCTTTTAGTGATCCAGGTTGCTTCCAAGTAACTGAGATAATGACATTTAAGCACTTCCAAATTGGATTTTTGTTTTAATAACACCTAGTCATGTGTAGGTAAAATGAATTATCTAAGAAAATTTATAAATATGAGTGAACTTTCAAAACTGTTTTCAAGAAAGTAGTTTGAATTAAGTTAAGTGCAAAGAAGTAGAAAGAAAGAAAAAACAATCATAGGTTTGGAAATCATGTTAATAAGTGCCTTGTCTAGTTAGGGCCATGCCAGTGAAAATCCTACTTTATTGCTGTAGAAATAACAAAGAAGAGGATCATTTTCATGATTTTAATGATATCCTGTATAAGAAAACTGTAGAAATAACTCATTAATGAAATTGAAGCTGATGAAAGATGGCACGTACCGCTGGGGCTCCTAAATGCCATATAAATGGACACAGAGAGGATGGTGGTAAGAGTTGAAATATAACAAGATGAGATTTAGCTTAGGAAAATGAAAAGCAATACATCTTGAGCAAAATAACTCAATGGTCAGGAGACACTCGGAGAAAGGTAATGCTGGAAGGAGGCCCGGCACTGATAATGGAGGAAAATTAGATATCAGTTTGCAATGCAATACGGCTACCAAAGGGCCTAATGTTATTTTGAACCAAATACAATGATCCATTATGTTGGAGCAGAGCACAAATACAGAGAAATGACTCTCACCTTCCTTGGCTCTGGTCAGGCTAAAATCTAGCACCAGGTCTCTTGACACCCAAAATGTGTTGAGAAATAGGACAGAGCAGAAAGAACGGTGCTGAATGATGAAGGAGATGGGAGCATGTATTCCTAAGGAAAACTTAAAGGAGTTAAATATGCACTGGATGAGCAAGCAATGACAGGCAGGTTAAGGCAGGGCCAAGTCAACAAGGGGGGGGGGGTACAATGTTCCCCTGATGAAAGGGCTATCAGATATAAAATAAAAGCAACACTGTGAAAGTGTCATCAGCACATGTCTAGCAAGGGAATTGGTTAGACTTAATATACATTTAGTGGTTTAAGTAACTTCCTGAAATACTTAGCATAATCCTTCATTTACCCATGTAACTGCTAGAAAGTGATGGACATGTGTTAGTGTCCATTGTAAGGCAGAGAAACTGGAGGTGCCCCTGGGAGCCAATTTTATGCACTGCAATGTTTAGTGCTTCTTTAATGCTTGCCTCTATTATCCCACTCTTTTCTTCAGTCTAAATTTAATTTCTTCGCTTCTGTCTCCAGAACTCGCATCAAATCTTTCTTTTGATTATCCTTCCCAAGAAACTTCGTACTGAAGTGAAGGACCCACATTACTCAATCCTAAAATGCTAATATGTGAGGTAGTTTAATGCTTTTCTCAAACAGATGCAAAAGGGACATTATTGTTTCCCTCTGTAGAAAGGTCTCTTTTCAGTAAATGAGGAATACATTTAACATAAGTCGTCCCTGTGGCCCTCAACAGTCTCGAAACTTTCAGATGGAAAACGCTTGCATTTGGAAATGTCTCTTGTACATTTAGAGCTAACAAAATAGCTGTGGCATACTCTTAGAGACTAAATGGCCTCAATGTAGTAGATGATTGAGACTTTGCATTAAAACCCCAAACATCCAAAGCATGGGACAGGCTTTATGACATAGTATACTGTGCAGGGAAAATTTCCATGCAGCTACAGTGAGCCAGGGCATGCTCTAATAGAGGCATGGGTGCAAGAGAATTATAACTTAGTTTTTTTTTTCCCCAACTCTAATATTCTATGACTCTATAACTCAGTGACTGTAGGATCATTTTCATGATTCAAGAGTCAATAGTGGTGGATAATTTTTTTTCCCCAAACTGCAAATGTGAGAAAGCGAAAGAGAGAATCAAAGTTGTCTTCTAATGGATTAAGTATTTACAATACTAGGGAGATGCAACTGGGTAACACAGTGAGGGATGACGAATAGAGGATTAGTAAACAAAGGCGGTAAATCTTAAAATAAAACACAACAAGCAAACACAGACTGTACTGACCATTCATCACGGATCCCCGGAGTAGAAGGGAGAAAAATATGAATTTCCTGTTCCTACTGGTGATGTATTTGGAAAGACAGGCTATCTTGCTCAGGGGGACTTTAAAGAGTCAGACATCTGCTGTAGTGCAAACACAGTGAAACATAGGTCACCAAAGAGCCCCTAAGTTACAGGAAGGACAGGTTTGTGACCCTGCAAATAGGCAATGCAAGCAGGGGAAAAGCCTCATACTAGATCTGCTTGGACTGGCCTGAAGGGATTAATGAGGAGTGTGAAAGCAGTATCATAATCACCAGTGTCCAACTGTTATTTATATTCTAATAGTAAAGGAAATAGCTTCTTAGGTTTCAGGTAATTTCCTAATACAAGGGCTTTAATGGAAACAAGATAGTCACCTGAGGCAGCCAGTTTAGCCAAACACAGTCAGTCAAATGCATCATCTCATGTTGAAAATGGCCTGTACTTCCGGCCATAGGCTGTCTTTATGATAGATTCAGGTCATCTGGGGTTTACTGATGATATGGCTATCTGCATTGATTATTAGTGGCCAAGCATAAGAACAATTTTAGCCATGTCTTATAAATTTCTTCAGCTGCAAGGAAGCACACTTTGAGTCAATATAACGTAAGCTAACGACAGAAGGCAGGCCTGTAAGAATGGCCTCACCATGGGAAACCATCCAGTCCATGTTCACGTACATATGGAGATTCTTCTTAACTCCTTTAAACAAATCAGGTGATGTATAGTTCAAATTATACATCGTTCTGTATACACTGTGGATGCAAATTTACCATTTTTGAATGAAGGACAATCTAGATAATATGTTAAAAATATGTTACAGCTTTATGGTAATGGTAATGGACTATATTGTGGTAAGCCTGTCATATGGATACCAAAAGCAAGCAAACAAAAATTTTAACAGGCTCCTTTGGTAGCTTGTGAGTAATGGCACCACTGTTCTCACTCAGTGCTGGGGAGGGAAGCTCTGCCACATGAGTTGGCTACAGGTTTTTGATCACCTAAAGGTTGCCCTCAGCTCTGGTTCATAGTAACAGAAAGAGACATGTGTAAAGATTTAACTGGAAGAAAACAGCTAACACAGACTTGATCTGGTTGCTTGTAGTTTGTAGGTTAAATACAAAGAAACCGTAGCCCCCCCAAAAGAATACAGGTAGTAGGGTGGTGAGAAGAGTATTAGCCTTCATAGTCAGACTTGCAAAGACATTCCAGAAGTCCTTCAAGGGATGATAGTGGATCACATTCAAGTTCGACCTTAACTGTGCATTTAGTAAAGAAATCTGTCCCCAGCTTCTTCCGTTCTACCCACCTGTAATTGCCACAGCTGAGAAACACCTGATGTTGACACCTAGAAAACGTTCCTCAGGGGACCCCGATTCTAATTGCTATGCAAGCTCCACAACAGCCGTTTATCCAGACACAATGAGAGCTAGGGGTGTCCTGTGCATACTAAGTCGGTCAGCAACCTGAAGGTGGCAAGTGCTAGTAGCCTGTGAAAGAAGAAACTTAGATGATAATATTTCGCACAGTCTGACATTCGGGTTCAAAGACAAACCTGGCTAAATCCAAACTTTCCATTGAGAAGTAATAAGAAACAAACACGTTTCCTTAAATCTATTTCTTTATTCTCTGATTTCTCTATCATTTACTGAAGACATTCCTTAAAGCTTGAATTAATTTCTTTTAGGTTGTGACTGTTATGTGTGAGGTCATATTACATATTTTTTGCAAATATTTTCGACATGATTTTTTTTTTTGTCTTTTCTTGTTTCTAATTTATTTTATTTATTTGAGAGAGAGAGAGAGAGAATGGGCATGCCAGGGCCTCCAGCCACTGCAAATGCACCACCTTGTGTATTTGCCTTATAGGGATCCTGGGGAATTGAACCTGGGTCCTTTGGCTTTGCAGATAAGTCCCTTCATCTCTCCAGCCCTTGTGCTGTCTTCTATATCAAGCACCGTGGACTAAACAGCAAGCATGATCATAGGGCTCCTGTAAATTCCCGTCTGCCTGCTCTGCTCCTTAAGCCGATTTCTAAAGATATATAGAAGAAAACGTGTGGCTACATAAGAAATAAATCACATGTGGGATCCTTGCCCTGGTCAGTGTTACAATCATAGCTACTGTAGCTCTTCAGTCATTTTGATATTGTATAATGGAAAAAATTAGAATTCTGCATGGCTGTCAGGGTCACCTGGAAAAATGAGAGGGGCTAGACACCAGAGTATGGTTCAAGACTAAGGGTATGTCAATCTTCACATTTTGTAAATGAACAGAGAATAACTGTTTAATTTGCATGATAATCATTGAAATAGAATATCTCTAGAGACTCCCAGGAACCCAAAGTGAATGGATAGTCACATTCATTAATAAAACAGTACTCACAATTTCATTGATTTCCACAATTTTACTTTTATATGTTTCCAAATATTGTACTGCTAATTTCTAAAACTTATATTTTTATTTGTGTTCCGTGTGTGGTTGTGTGTGTGTGTTTGTGTGTGTGTGTGTGTGTGAGAGAGAGAGAGAGAGAGAGATTTGGTATACTAAGGACAAAAAAAAGTTTTCTTAACATCTAGCCTAGGAAAATTATCAAGTCTTCTTACAGTAGGCTCCTTACTGTCAGCTCTTCCAGAAACTGAAAAAGAGAGAAAGCTTTGATGTCTATGTCAGGAAAAAAGTAAAGCAAATAAAAACCCAGAGAAGCAGAAAATATAATTGGGAATCTAATAAGTGCTGATTGTTTGATTCTATTGTATAACTTTATTATCAATGCCATAATTGGCAAAATCAAGTATGCTGGGTCATGCATTTAGTTAATGGATGTATGCATTGCTATAGAAGATGAAGGAAAAAACCTAAAATTTTGAGTTCAAAAAATGTTATTTATTTTTAAAGGTTAGTTTTATCATATAAGAGTTAGTTCTACCAACTATTTTCATTAAGAATCATAGAGATGAGATCATTTTTAAATTGTATCACATTTACAATTTATCATGCATAATGCACTCCCTTTGGATATCATTGTCAGATACTTTCATTTTAAAGATGGCAACATAGGGAACCAGAGTGATTCAGGATAGGAAAATGGAAAATTATGGGATCATTTGAAAAGATCCTGTTAGAACCAGAGTGTCTCCATCTTTGGACACTGAATGTCATTTCATTGTAACTCTCTGATTCCCAAGAGTGAATCAAACCACCCATCCCAATGATCATGTTCCTGGAATGGCCCAAACCACCTGTCATCACTTACCTATAGTGGCCCAAGGCAAGGTAGAGATGGACTATCCTGTAACCAAAAATATTCCAGTGACACGACCATCCCATAAGTATCCTGTATCCTCTAGTCTGTAGAGGAAATAGTTGCTAACATGCCGGGTCAGAGCCCTTCTCAGATTTTCCCAAGTAAAGCTTGTGTCAGCTTTTGAGCAGAGTCTTTTCCATTTATTTCCTAAAAGATCTCTCACCCAGAAGCCTGGTTGAAGCCTTCCACCACTTAAGAGTCAGTAATTCCAAAGAAAATAGCTATTTTTAAGGCCTTTTTCCTTCCCCAGCTGTAAACCTACAGTTTCCTAGGCATCTCATCAGAAGCCCCATTTACAGTACAGGACATGTCCTAAATCCCATGGTACAAACCTAGTGGCTCCTGGTTGTACTTTATCAGACCATAATCTCATCCAAGGCACCTCCAGAACCCATCTAAGGTACCTCTAGAGACACTCTATAATATCACTTATCTAGAAAAACACAAAGTTTCTCAGCAACCTTCTGATATGCAACTTAGAGCCCCCAAGATGACATATATTGCTAATGCTAAGACCCTCAAATTACAACTTTCACTTAGACATATTCCCATGTTCTAGGGTGTTTCTTTTTCTTTCTGAGTTCTTCTTCTTCTTAATCCACGTGCTTAAAATCTATATCAAAATACCCTTATGAAAACCCCAACTCTTCATACTGGGTACTCTGAAATTCTTTGTCTATCTTCAGTAGTTTGTGAAATATCTGCCACAGCTTCACATGTTTGTGATTAAGCCTTATGCTTAGTCCCCAACTGGTGGAGCTTTTGGAGGTGGGGTCTTGATGGAGGAGGTGTTTCACAAGGTGTGGGCCTTGGTATTTTTATAATCTATCCCCACTTGCCATTGCCAGCCAGCTCACTCTCTCTCCTTCTTACCAGATGATGAGATATGACATGGAACTGTTTGCTGGTGCTATATTTTCTCTCTCACGATGAAACTTACCCTCAAATCTGTAAATTGAAATAAACTCTTTACTCATAAAGTGCTTCTGGTTGGTCTCTTATCCCAGAAATGAAAGGTAATCATAGTAGCATCAAAACCACAAATTGTTATTTTGCTTGAATCCAGGTTCCTAAAAATATTAAGAAAATGCCTCAGGCTGCAGGGCATGACATGGAGATGTGCTTCTGCTCCCTCCCCACTGACAGGAGGAGCTGTATTTATAGACAAATGTGATGGAGATGTAAAGCAGTCCCAACAATCCATTCATCCAACATTTGTTAAGTAATTGCCTATTGTGCATTAGTCTGGGTTCTACACATGAGCCACAAGAGTGGTCTTTTCATAGTGTGTTTTACTCCCTCACCAGCCTCTATACATCTGATGTTCATTAACATAGCAAAGTAAGATTAAGTGATACACTCATCCACATTTGAAGTCAGTTTCTACACTTGGTAATTAAGGTAATAAAATGATTCATATCTGTCCTGGGAAATATCAAGTAATACTCCTCATTTGTGGAGGATGCAAATGTTACATAAAACTGACTTTCTACAATACTAGAGAAAACCCAGAGTATTGCTAGGACACAGAGGAAGCATATGTTCTAATCTTGCTTATGGCCGTACTTCAAACATAAGTATGTGGATAATTTTATACTTGTAAGATAAAAAAATGTGGAAATAACGGACGGTGAGATCAGTAGTGTGCTGCAAGGAGAGAACTGGTCGCTTTTTCCCTCTCGCAACATGAAGAAGAATTTTCACAGTTGGTAGGTCACTCAAATAATTAATTTGGAAAACAAATATTGGCTCTCTTCAGACTTATGGGCAAATTAATTTACGTCTCCTTTACGATGGCCAGGCAGTCATCTAATATGTGCGTGTGGATTTGATGTCCACTGTCTGAGGACTTCACCACTTCCATCAGGAAGGCTTTTATTCTGGGTCTTCTTTTTCAGCCATCTGGATCAGAGTATGTTTGCATCTGTCTATCTCATTCTCTCTTCCTTTAAAAAATTCACACATATTTGTTTCCATGAGCTACAAGAGTTATTTGTATTTGAGCAGTAACCAATGCATTGGAATTGAAGAGAGGTTAAATTATAAATGATGGCCCAGGTAAAGCTTCTAAGCAAAGGGAAAAGCCAATAGGATTGAGACAACACACCAGAGCCCAAGATATTCACAGCAGACTTATGATTATTTATTAAAAAGAATTCATAACCTTAATCAAAAATAGCAACAATGAATCTTGAATGTGATGGAATGTGGCAGTACAGAAAAACATAAAATGAGAAAGGGGGGAAAAGAGTTAAGGGAAGATAGATGTAAAGAACTGAATGTGATGGGGGCTGGAGAGATGGCTTAGCGGTTAAGTGCTTGCCTAAGAAGCACTTATGGGCCCCAGGTTGGACTATGAAGCACTATGGACCCTGGTTTGAGGCTCGATTCCCCAGGACCCACGTTAGCCAGATGCACAAGCGGGCGCACACATCTGGAGTTTGTTTGCAGTGCCTGGAAACCCTGGCACGCCCATTCTCTCTCGCCCTCTTTCTCTGCTTGTCATTCTCAAATAAATAAATAATAAACAAAAAATAAAAACAAAAGAAATGAATGTGATGGGAATGAGGATTACCCACTAATTTTCCAGAATCTGGAAAACTGGAAAAAATCACAAAATGAAATGTTAGGATATATAGCAGTGTCTGAAATATCAGCTTGCTTAGAAAGATCGTGCTTTACATCATCTGCTAGTCTGGTCTCATTACCGGCAGCAATTGTCCCATTCAAATTTTCACAACTTTAACAATGAATATTAAGGATGAAAATTATTCACCAAAATTTTTGACAGTTGAATAAAGCTTGTCTCATTGCTCATATAGATCCTTTGCTAAGTTCACTGGGCTCTGCACATCTCAACATTGTGATCTGACACAATCAATTCAGCTATAAGCTCATTCTTGAAGGTACACTAAATAAATTTCTAACTCAGTCGAAAACATAGACATCACTGGCACACTTAGCTGGAATATTCTAAAACTATGCATTTACCTTCTTTGCTCTCTAACAAGGGAGTTGATATTCAGTGATTAATTAATTCCTACCCCTTGTAAAGGAAAGGGAGAATTAGAAACAGCTTCTACCATGAGAAAATCTTTGCCAGTTAGGTGATTAGTATTTATAATCTATAAAGAGTTAACACAAATTTTATATATAGTTTTCAGCATTTTTAGCCATAAGGGAATTACATAAAACTTCCTTGAGATTACACTTTACCATAATCAGAATGGTTAACATCAAGAAAACACTTGACAACAAATCTTATCTAGGCTGTCGGGGAAAGGAGACTTTTATTCACTGCCAGTAGGTGTGTAAACTGAGGCAGCCACTAGGAAAACTGGTATGGAGGTTTTTGAAAACATTAGAAATATAGGCATGGTGGCTCACAACTATAATCCCAGCACTCAGTAGGCTGAAGTAGGAGGATTGTTGTGAGTTCAAGGCCAGCATAAACTACAGAGTGAATTCTAGGTCAGCATGGGTTATAGGGAGACTCTGCCTAGCAAATAAAAATTGAAAATTAAACTACCATGTGACCCACCTATACCATTCATGGACACTTGAGAGTCAGTCTTACCACATAGATAGTGCACATCCACGTTGACTGTGGCACCATTCATGATATCTGGGAAATAAAACAAGCCCAGGCGTCTATCAGCAATGACTTTAAAAACAAAGTGTGATAGTATACATAATGGAATTTTATTCAGCTCTAAACAAAAATTAAATCATAAAATTTGCAGAAAAATGAAATCATTATGTTTGCAGGAAAATGTATGGGTTGAAAATTATTATATTAAGAGAAAAGAGTCTAAGAAAGAGTTGCATGTTTTATCTCATACATAGATCCTAGAGTTTAATTTTTCTATGTGTGTGTATACACATGCAGAAGGTGAATATAGGTCATGAAACTAGAAACAAATCCATGAGGTGGGTGAAAAGAGGACTTAAGGGCTAGGGAGGAAAATAAAGAGCGTAACAGAGTCCATGTGGTATGAAAACTGAATGCAGGCAGCTAGCTGGGAATACTTATTTTGTTCTTTGTCAGTATGCTTTTCAGACATAGTCTCATGACAGGCTAGCCACAGTTTCCTTAGGTAGCCAAGGATGACCTTGAACTTCTAATCCTCCTGGTACCACTGACCTCAAGTGTTAGGATTACAGACATGAACCACCACAGCTGGTTTTGTGGTATTGAGGACCGAACCCAGTGCCTCATGCATGTTAGGCAAGTACTCTATCAACTGAGCTACATTCCCACACAACATTTCTCTCTCTCCCTCTGTCTCTCTGTGTTTGTGTATGTGTGTGTGTTCTGTGCTGTGCTTTTTTATTTTTTGTTTTGTTTTGTTTTGAGGTAGGGTCTCACTCTAGCTCAGGCTGACCTGGAATTCACTATGTAGTCTCCGGGTGGCCTCAAACTCATGACAATCCTGCTACCTCTGCCTCCCAAGTGCTGGGATTAAAGGCATGCATCACCTCGCCCAGCTCCTGAGTTGTGTTGTTTTAAGACAAGGTTTCACCATGTTGCTCTGACTTGCTTCAAATAATAATAAACCTGCCTTAGTCTCCCAAACATTGAGAATGCTCCATTCTCAAGTACATTTCTTTTTTTTAATATTTTTTTATTTATTTCAGACAGAGAGAGAGAGAGAGAGAGAGAGAGAGAGAGAGAGAGAGAATGGGTATGCCAGGGCTCCCAGCCACTGCAAACGAACTCCAGAAACATGCACCTCCTTGTGCATCTGGCTCATGTGAGTACTGGGTAATTGAACAGAGGTCCTTAGACTTCACAGGCAAATGCCTTAACCGCTAAGCTATTTCTACAGGCCTCAAGTACAGTTCTTTATCTCTGTATCCTTAATGGCAAATTAAAGGTATGCAACTATAAAACCACTAGCAATGAGCTTTCATGCCTACTTTTCTAGAGGCATTTTCCTTTAGGAATACAATAAAAATATACTAGCATGAAATCCCTAACATTACACTAACTTTCACAAGATGCTGTGTTCAAAACAGGTTCTCTTTGAACCCATTTCTCCTGAAAAATTCTAAAGATAAATAAATAAATAAAAAGGCCACAAAAAAAAAAAATCAAGAGGTTGTTTGAGTGAACAAAGGACTATCTCAAGTACTGATGATACTAGTAGGAAATCTAAAACCTGTCTGAATGTTAATTTGTAATGCCTATTGTGCATTAAATGTGTATTAACTTTGAAAAGCCAGTTCCATTTCTGTAATGTCACAATGGTTAAGAAAGCTGTATTTAGGTACACAACCCGTGTTGTGGTCCTCAGGGTCTTTTACCAAACATGTAACTTAGGGCAAGGAACTCAAACACTCTCATGGAGTTTACATTCTAGGGTCCATAGGCATGTACACATGGAAGCACACACACAAAAAATACAAATGAGCAAAACACACATGGTATATGATAATTATAGATAGAATGTAAATGCAGAAGAGTTTTAAATATAGGGAGTTTGGGATGAAGTAATTATGCTTTGGTGATCCTAACTATAAAGAGGATTTTTTAAAGGGCTTACTTGGGAGGCAATAACAGAGCGGTCTACAGCTCACTAATTGTGTAGCATGTGTTAGCCCCTGGGTTTCATCTCCAGCGAGCAAAATTGAAAACAAAACAACAACAAAAACAACAAAATACCACTGGGTAAAACTTTGAAATAGTCAATAAATGAAGAAGTGAAATATTTGAAATTATGCCTTCTGATCATGAGTATATGTTTGCTTACTTCGCATAAACATAAAAATATTTTTAAAGTACCAAGCAATTTACATGCTTTAATTGCAATTTATTCAGGGACAAAAGAAATTGGAGGATGAGGCTGAAAGTGGCTGTAAATGTATTCTTCACATATTTTTAGTCCAAGTATTACTCTTGATACTCAAACAATTTGAAAGTTGGTACAAATAAGTTTAAAAAAAAAGAGTAATGAAACGATGGAAAATCGCTAGCTACTCACATTGATTTCCTGTTACAACATATACCAGGTACTCAATAAATCCTGGTCCAGCTGAGTAGGACCCTACAAGCCTAGTAGACCAGGCAACTAAGGCCCAAAGAGGTAAAAAAAAAAAAAAAAAAAAAAAAAGAAATGTCTGCTAAGGACAAACAAGTGCTCATTGCTGGAATGTGCAATTGGTACATCAGTGTCAGGAGAAACGGATTTATGCAGAAATTTTTGAGCAGACAACCTCAGAACTTTTGGTGAAGCCCTGCTTTGCTGCCCTGAAGACACGGTTTGCATAAAGGAAGGAGAGTTTGCAAGTCTGAGTTTGGGGAAGAATGGAGAAAGTGCGGCCCAGCCTTGTCCCACACACAGGGTGAATGATTCATTTGAATGTTACTTTTGTTTGCGTTGTTAACACCTACCTTCCAAGGGAGGTAGGATTAAACAGGGAAATAAGTGATCAACAGCTAGACACCTGAAGGGAGGAGAAACGGAATGAGGACACCTCAGTGCCTGAACAGTGGGCGGATGGCTTCAGCCTCTGACAAGGGAATGCACAGGTGGAATGCGGTGGCTATGTTAGAAACGAGGCTGAGGAGTTCCATGGAGTCCGCAGAATAGTCACAGGCGTGGGGCTCCATCCGTACCCCTCACACCGCACGCAGTTATTCTCTTTCTCACATGAACACAGCCAGGACTCCTCCACCCGGACTGAGCACGCTCATGCCAATAGTCTCCATTGGAAAGCACAGAGCAGATGCCGGTGGCGACCTTATTAAATACATAAAGCCATAGCCCCAGGAGCTCCTGTATTTTTTTTTTTTTTTAGCACAACTTCTGCTGGACGGAAAGGTGAAAGATGTTTTTTGCTACCCGGTGTCATTTGCACCAAGTTGGCTACTCTGCGTTGCACAAAATTTGAGTAAATGCCAATGGAGCTCTTGAAATATTCCAGGAACTTCAAGGAAATATTTTACTAGAATCCGAACTCAGCCATATATTATTTCTTCACAGGGAGACAGCGCTAACAAGCTTACGTAATTCTCCCGCTATCTGTAGCATGTGTCTATCACCCTCTCTCAGGTGAGAGATTGGAAAATGTCAACAGAAATTCCTCCCCCCACCCACCCAATACATTCCAGCTAATCCTTCAGACCTTGCAGCGTCAGTCAGCAGGTTCTGGGGTTTCCCTGTCTCCGCTTTCCAAGTCCTGGGATTACAGGCACTGACTATAACATGGGGCATTTACATGGGTAGTGATAATCCAAAGTGAAGCCCTTAAACTCCCGCCTGTGGCAACCGCTTCAGTGACTGAGCCATCTTCCCAGGCCCAGATCACTCATCTTGAGCATGTACGTGAGTCCAAGAAACAGAATCCTGATAAATGCATATTGTTACAGAAGTTTTCACTTGTCTTAAAAATACTTCCTTACTTCTATGATATTTCTAGTATAAGGGTAAATTTTCACACACTGGGATCCTATAACATCTGCAATCAGTCTGTTAGCATCTGTTCACATGAATGTGCAATTAGCTGATCATCAGAGTTAGCAGAGTTCAGGGTTTGGGTTGAGGAGGAAGATGGAACAGATTCTCTTTTTTTTTTAAGATTTATTTTATTAATGTATTAGAGGCAGAGAGAAGGAGAGAGAATGAGAATGGGCACTACAAACAAACTCCGGACGCACGCGTCACCATGTGCATCTGGCTTACGTGGGACCTGCAGAATCGAACCTGGGTCCTTCGGCATCACGGGCAAGTGCCTTAACCACTAAGCTGTCTCTCCAGCCCACAGAACAGATTCTTAATCAGCATTTGGACTTGCCAGAGAAGACAACTTACCCAGAACCCAGGCTTCCCAGATGGGTAGTAGTACAAAGAAGCCCAAGGAGAGAAAAAGCAGTTAGAAGCAGAGACGGAAGAAGGCGAAAGGCAAACAACCTTGCTTACATTGCAGCGTCAGCTAGGAACGGCCCTGAGCCTGAAGATGGATCATTAAGTAAATGTCTTTTGAAGTCAGAGTTCTAATATGGAAATATTTTGTTAGAGATACAGTCATACCTCCAGAGATGGGGTGTTCCTCAAGGTAAAATATCCAAACAACCGAACACTATCTCCATAATCTCTAAAACATGCCTTCATTTTAAGTTTCTCTTACAACTAATTGTAAAGTATATCCATCACCATTTAAGTCACGTGCATTTCATTCCAACAAGCATCAAGTGTTTTACTGAATTCCCTCATGACGATTATCACCTATTGACATTTGTACACAAAATTATTTGCCCACCAACATAGGAGGGTAAAACACTGTCCTAAATGATGAACTGTTAGTCTTATTTTGTGCACATTTGTTTGTCATTAGCAACTGTGTACAGAGATACTGGCTTGTTTTATGTGATTTGTAATTTTATATCCAACCTGGTTGAGGTCCCAAATATAGTTCACATGTAGCTACAAGCATTCAACTAAATGAATACCCTTAGTTTTCTCTATTCGTTATTGTGTTGCAAAATATATTCTGGATGGTAGTGATTAGCTCTAGCTTGACCACCGGTTAATCAGAGAGTTATACCTAGGCAATAATGTAGGGATCACAAGACAGATGCAGCTGCAAGCACAAGAGGAAATGAGGGCTAATAATGCTGCATGCCTTGGAAGGTGATTAAAATACGAAAAGGGTTCAGTGACCTTACTGAGAACATTTAGACAAAGATAAATTATAATCTTCCAGTCTTTGAGTGCATTCTTCAAAATGATCAATTAACTCTGCTGATTTCTGTGCATGCAGCTCACCATTTGAAATGTGTAATTATGATACCTGATAATATTTAATTTAGTACCTTTTCTTGGTATTGTTATTTAATTGCTTCATATACATGTTTTATTTCTTTAACAGGACTGTACATTCCTCCAAGACAGAGATCGTGTCTGCCCATATGATTTAGCTGTCTCACACAGCCCTGCATAGTCCAGTGGATGTGGAGGGCACAGCAACTGAGTGAATCGTTAATATTTACCTGAAATCTGCATACTGTGAACCGGTTACTGTTTAACTCAGTGACAAAACAAACATGAGGGAAGAAGACAGACAATGTGTAGTGGTGAACTGAGGAATATTATTTAATAAAAATCATGTAGTTCCCTTTCCATATTTTAACATAGCAAAATGCACTGATCATGACAATTTTCACCAAATGCTTACATATAGGTGCATATTCACACAAACATCAAAATGGGGATGGAGAGATAGCTTAGTGGTTAAGGCACTTTTCTGCGAAGCCTAAGGACCAAGGTTTGAATCCCCAGTACCCACGTAAGGCAGATGCACATGGTGGCTCATGCGTCTGGAGTTTCTGCAATGGCTAGAGGCCCTGATGCACCCATTTTCTCTCTTTCACCACCCGTAGTAAATTAAAAAAGAATCTTTCATGTTTATCTTAAAGAAAATCACATCAAAAAGCATACTATTGGGTCCATTTCTGGAAATAATCATTTGAATCTATTAAATTCATGATTTAATTAAGAGAAAGATCAAAATCATTGTAGGAGGGCTTCTTAGAGTTCTCAACTGCAACCTCATTAGATATTGTAAGTTTTCTTTATTCTGAATTTCATAGTCAGAGTTCACTAATAAATAAAGTTTGACCAAAGAAAGTTTTTACAGGACTTGTAAGAATTTTCCGAACACTTTCTTTTGCACCACTAAACATTTTCCTTTAAACTCAGTCAAGAGATATTTTGCAAGTAATGGAAAACTAGAGTAATTAGCCTTGATTTTCACCTGAAGCCTGAAATTAACAGATTTCTCTACCCCTTTTTGTGTTCCTGTCATGTTCCCCTGATTCTTTGAAGGAATTCCCTGATATTTCCAAGCAAATGTCAGTTACTGATGATGCTGCCTGTTTTTTTTTTTTTTTAACCTGTGTTCCCCACACGTAACTACCTGTTTAGACATACCCTGACCACTGGAATAACCTATACAAACCTTGAAGGTCTCCACCATAGTCTGGGTCATGTGTATAACAATTAACAAAAATTTGCTGTGAGTCTTCTTAATTCACAGGAACATAGCAGCAGTTGCTTTATTTTGTCAAGAAGGGAACTAAAATAATTCTTTGTGCTTAGAATCATAAAATTATCAAAGGCATGAAAGCATAACATGTTAGAGCTGAGAGGGACTGAAGAGATCTTTCATGTTTAAAGCTGGCGTGAGTGCCACATGTAAAGGCAGGATTCTATGATAGAGTGTTATGTTAGCCTGAGCCTGCTAGAGGAACACCAAATCTGTATTCTCCCCACGTATTTTCACTTTGTTGCTAGTTTGCTTTGCTTTCATAGTTTTGTTTCATTTTGCCTTTGTTCTTTCAGACAGGGTCTCCTGTCCAGGAAAGCCTTGAACTTGTTGTTGAGCAGAGGAGGACTATATAGATCTGATCCTCTTGTCTGCACAATGCTAGGATTATAGGTGTGAGCTATCGCAACACATTTACATGGTGCTGAGAACTGAGCTCAGGGCTTTGTGCATACCAGGTAAGTACTTTACAACTAAACTATGTCCTTAGCCCCCTACCTATGTTATTTCAAAGAAAAATAATAGAACTGCACTAAATGTTTGGCATCATCAATGACACTGTAATTAAAAAAATGAAGAAAATAACCAATGATTTCATAGGTACAAAAAAACTTGCTCTTTCTCTTTCTGTAGTGTTCATTATATTGTTTGGAGGGAGATGGGATTCACAAGACTGGGTAGATAAAAAAAAAAAACAGATCAAAATGAATAACTGATAATCTAGCACATCACAAAAGATACTATTTATTTCCTGTGGAATGTACAATTAGCTTTTATATTGACTCAAATCAGCAAGAAATTCTATTGTATATTGATTCTGTAAAATGAAATTCACTACATAAAAAGAAATCAGTCTTCAGTATACGTAGTCCACATTTTATATACATAAACATTATAAAGTTTAAGATTTGAGATATATTTGCAATAGGAAGAAAATCATGGGCAAATTTACATAGTATGTTGTGCATTTATTTTGAGGTAATTTCTTTTAAGAAAAAAGAGCATTCTAGCTAATGACATGTAAAGTATCCCATTTTAATTTTTTTCATAGGAAGCTAATCTTAGACCAACTAAAAATGAGGTCCTGATTTTGTCTTATAGCAAGTTCAACAAATTGCAAAGTAACATCAGTAGGTCTGAAAACCCCAATAATATGTTTTAGAGTAGTGCTGAGGACTATGTTCATCATCATCATCATCATCATCATCATATGATATTACTAAAACAAGTTCACTCAATTAATTTCTATGTAATTAAGTGAAAAAAATAGTTGTCATTTATTTAGAAGTAATTATTTTGAACACTTTTCCTAAAGAGTAAATTACCAGAATTTTCTATGAAACATGTGAATATTTTATGAAATTATTGGAGACTCTGTGGAATCATTCTGTGTACTTTCATGGGCATCATAAGATTACTCTAAATCCTTCCAATAGAATAATTATATAGGTTTAAGTTAATTAGAGAAGTCTATTCCAAAACCATGCATGCAATAACTAAATCATTCACAGAAGACTGTGTTTAGCAGATCCCCAACTATAATTTACCCAGTGAAGGAAAATAAATTTTCCTCAAAGCAATTATTTAGTATGCAACTAAAAGGCTTATTTTAATACAAAATTTTATATATGCTGCATAGATTTTATGTAAGGTTTATTACCATTTGGTGCAATTATGCTGTTCGAAACTATTATAAATAAATAATAATTAAACCTTAAAAATAGTTTAACTTTTCTGTATCTGTTGTTTTCTTCATTGAAATTAATAGGGTATCTGCATATGGGCTCCTATAAGGAAAAAAATAAATGAAACATGGAACTGGACTGGTCTCACAAGATTAGACACAACATTTCAATGTAAATATGTAAGTGAATGAATAAATAAATATTTACATAACCAGAATGTAGAAGAGCAAAACACCAGGAAGGGAGCCATGAAGTTCACAAAATTCTAGAAATTTCTACAAAGATGTGACATGTGAAGAAGGGTGATGTAGAAACCAATGAGGACATTGTCTAAAGTTGAATCAGAAGATTTGCTGAGATGAGACATGCGAAGCATGGTGATGTCCCTGCTTTGAAGGCCATGCAAGGCCATTGTATGAAGCTGAGGGGATGGAGCATGGTATGCAGTAAAGACACAAAGATGTTTTGGATGGACCGGGACTGTGCAGTGGCTACCATGGAGCTCTGATGGCTCATGATAAAAGTTTCCTTCATGCTGCTCAAGCACGAGTAGAGGTGTGGAATATGAAAATCCAGAGACTGTCATCACTGGTTACAGACGTTTGACTTGAACTACAGATATTTGATGTATACCTGATGGTTATTGATTTTGCATTGGTCCAGTCTCTCCTTGGTATGAATTTTAGCAATGGAAATGTTTATACTATGCCATTATGTGCTGGAAGCATGTGACTTGTTTTCATTTTGCAGAACTCACAGTTAGGAGACAGTCTTAAATCTCAGATGACGCTTGGGTCTCTGGAAGTCTTACAGTTGGTGAAATTTTTGAAGGCCTTTGAAGTGGCGTTAAACATAATGGGCAGGGTGAGAGAGGTAATCATGAAGTTATAGGGGCCAGGAGTGGAATGTGGTAGTTCGAATATATGTGGCCCATCGATTCAGGCTTACATCTTGAGCCTTGTTGGGGAAGAGGAGGTGTCACTGGGGGTTGGATCCTGAAGTCCAGCCCTCAGGTGTGTAGAGGGGTGAATCTTCAGTCCAGCCCAAAGGTGCAGGGAGAGTGGGTTGAGCTCTTATGTTCATATTTGCTGTTTTGTAATGCTATCCCTTTGTTATCGTCTCTTTGCTCTTAATCTGTGGAAGGGATCCAGGTTCTTCCATCATTGGTGGTGCTCCCCTGGATTTTGTAAGCCTGAAATAAACCACTTTTCTTCCATAAGCTGTGTCTTGTTGGATGCTTGTCCCAGCAATGAGAAGGTTACAACAACAGCCTACATGCTTTGAGAGTAAGGCACTAACATCATTAGCAATACCACACATGATGGACTGGCATGGAGGTCAACCTTCCTCACACTTCAAAGGAAAGATTGGTCATCTCAAGTTACCTCTGAGGGGAGAGTTAAAAAGAAAAAAATCATTAGATCTTTGCACTACAAAAAATCAGTATTAAATTTACCTGCTAGAGTGTTTTCCTGATTTTCCTATGAGTGATGCAATGAATGAAAGATGTTCCGTATTTATACACACCTGTTCTTATAGAAAATGCTATCATAGTCCATATTATGAAATATAAACTATACGACTTTTAAATGTTATATCTTAGCAAAATCAAATATCAATTTTAATGTAACTTTAACAATAATGATACATATATGTACATATATATATAATAAAAAGATAAGAGTTGATAAGAAAGCAAATACAGATGTGACTGATACATTTGGTAATTATTTTTCTCCATCAAAAAGCATTTCGGGAGTGATATTGGATATAAATAAATCGTTATTTTTGGTATAGACTTTGGATTGCTTTTAAATATCTAGCTCTGTGAATTTGATATCTTTAGCACATAGAAGATTTCTGAGATAATTTTGTCATACTAAACTAAAAGAAGGAAAGTATTTCTATGGAAGACAGTCTTATTTATTTTTAGCCTACTGAATGTTGTTACTATGAAATATCATATTGGAAAATATGTATTAAACTTTACAACAGAAACTATGAAAGATATCACTTTGGGGATGGGCTATCTTGTCACCTGAAATAAATTCGTTCTACATATATACACACTTGAAATGCTGAGGACGGAACCCAAGGCCCTGTGAATGCTAGGCAAGTGCTTTTCTACTAAATTGCATCCCCATTTCTGTGTGTATAACACATTTTAATTAAGCAACTCATCAGTCAATGTGAAAATATTATTTTCTCATAAATTAGCAGGTGCTAGAACATCACAGGATCAGTATGTGTGTGTATGTAGTGCAACCATGAAAAATGTCTACATGGGATCAAGATGTTGAAATGTTTTATATGGTGGCAAGTGCACATTAGAACCAGGGAAAATCCCTCTCTCTCAAACCAATATGGTCATCTCGGCAAAACAGACCAAGTTTCGGAAATCTTGCTTTCAGGTGCAAATGCTGATAGCCTATGCTGCCGAGCAGCTCTTTGGGAAATGGCTCTTGTTACTCTGAAGTTTAACTGAACTAAATGTTTGGTCTTTTGTTTGCCTAGTGCAGTAGAAACCAAAAGACTAATACTGTCTAAGGACAATATCTGACTTCCATCAAGAGCACCTCTTTAAAACTCATCAACTTTTCATGAAGTTGAAGACCAAGAATGATAAATTTAATAAGAATTACTGTATCTTTCCACCCAGAGATGGAACCTTTTACATCAATTTTTCAGACAGTCATGCTTTTTTGCCTGTAAATGGCCGCCCATATCAATTTTGAGTGACAGAACTGTCATGTAAGATTATTCCCCCACTTATTTTGATATAAATGAACAAAAGGTCTTAAGGAACATGCAGGAAAACATGAAATAATTGAAGAAGTCTTGACATGGAAGTTAGGGAGGCATGTGAGAAGTAAGATGTTTATTCACTTACTGATGACATAGCTTGGATCAGGGAGTAATTCTAGGTACAAAATCCAAAGGTCTATTTATTTTGCCATTCTACCATTTGTTCTGATTTGTCCTGTTGAGTGACACTCACATATCCTTCCCACCTTGTCTGGCTGAGCCACTTTCTAGCTATCTGCATTGCCAAGCCATTTATAAAAACATGGGTGGTAGAAAAAAATGATTTTCTTTTGTCAGACTTCACAAGCAAAACAGCAAGTAGATGTAATGTCTGAAACAATTACACCTAAAGGCAACAACCAATTGGCATATTACACTTGATGGAACAGATTAGCCACCTGTTCAATAGCAATTGATCAGATTAATGCTAAAATAATTGAATGCCTCCATTAAGAGAATTAAGGTTATACACAGCATAACAAGATCCCATATCTGTTGAATACATGGATATGAAGCTTTCATTTGAGAAATCTCTACAACCAGGATTTCAAAATCCTGTTACTATACTGTGGTTAGTACCATGTCATAGAATACATGTATGCATATATGGAAAATATGTGAACATATGTGCTAAATAATGGAAAGAAATCAAGCAGTCATCTACTACATAGAGAGTAAAATTTAAATAAATAATCCATATATTTCATGTTCACATATGTCTTTATTTCCTTATCTCCAATCAAATGTACTTCTTTCCTCACCTTTGTTGTTTCTGTTTTTAACAAGGGGGTGCCACATTTTCTCCTATATATTGAATCATTTTCTTTCCTTTCCTTTTGCTTTTCAGAAAACCCTCAGCTTACAAGTAAGAGTACTTATTCACAACTTCTCTTGTCATCTTTACCCCACACATTCCTTAAGCCTAAGCTCAGAATGTGTCTACAAACACAAATGAGCATTCTCTTACCCTACAGATGTGAGTGGCAGCTAAATGTGGGCGGACAGAAAATGATAGCTGCCTGAAAGATTGTTTAAGATGCTGTACTAATATAATTTAATTAATGGTGTGAGGAGAACCCTAGTAAAGGATTAGGAGAATGCCCTTAGAGATCCTCTGTTGCTATGCAAAGGACATGACATATTTCACCTGTCCAGTGAAAGCAAGGCTAAACTAAAGGGAATTTGAACTGACAGTCACATTTTTTGTAAATATATAATAGGCAATTACCAAAAGTGAAACAGATATCATTACGACTCATTAATGTCTCCCAACCAATATTTTGTTAATACTTATTTAACTCATGGATATTTATGTAGACACTTAACCTTTTTAAATGCAGAAGGAATGAATAGGAAATTGTTAAAAGTCTCCTCCTCTGGGATTTTTTGTTTAAAATATAGAAGAGGGCTGGAGAGATGGTTTAGCAGTTAAGGTGTATGCCTGAAATGCCTAAGGACCCAAGTTCTATTCTCCAGGTCCTATGTAAGCCAGATGCACATTGTGGCACATGCATTTGGAGTTTATTTGCAGTGGCTAGAGGCCCTGGCGTGCCCATTCTTCCTCTCTCTCCCTCTCTTTGCCTCTAATTAATAAATCAATCTTTAAAAATATAGAAGAAAGAAAAGGGGGCTGGAGAGATAGCTTAGTGGTTAAGGCAATTTCCTGTGAAGCCTAAAGACCCAGGTTCAATTCCCCAGTACCCATGTAAGCCAGATGCACAAGGTGATGCTTGTATCTGGAGTTAATTTGAAGTGGCTAGAGGCCCAGGCACACCCATTCTCTTTCTCTCTCACTCTCTCCCCATGACTTTACAATAAACAAACAAACAAATAAATAAATGGACTAGCAGAAGAAAATAGCATTTAGATTAATTTAGAAAAATACTCAAAAGCCATTTCAGTAGATTTTGGTAAAGAAGATAGGATCTGAAGCTAACTGGCAAGCTTGCTCTAGAAGATGCTGAGTTGGCTATAGGCCTCTGACCTTCAAACCCAAGGAGCAACTTTCCAATAGCCATGTTAGACTTCTTTGAGTGTGTGGTGATAATGGTATGATTAGGTACTGAATGTGGAATTAAGGTAGAATCTAGCTTATAGGTGATATGATTTAACAACAAAAACCATCCATCCCTTCTTCCAGCAGAATGGGAGTTGGGGAGAAGGCATATGAATATACCCTTTATATTTTTCAAGGTAGGGTCTCACTCTAGCCCAGGATGACCTGGAATTCAGTATGTAGTAGTCTCAGGGTGGCCTCAATCTCACTGTGATCCTCCTACCTCTGCCTCCCAAGTGCTGGCATTAAAGGTGTGCGCTAGCAAGCCTGGATTTTTTTCTTTTAAGTATGACCTTCTTATAAAAAATAAAACAAAGAATATTTTTTTAAATAGCCCTTCACAAATTCAACATCACTTTACAATTAAAAAATTAATAGTGTAGCAACAGAAGGCAACTAATTCAATATAAAAGAAACTACATAAATGTAACCAACAGGAAACAATCAATGGTGAGAAATTATAAAGTTTGGCTGTGGAATTAGGAATAAGACCTGGACTTCAGCTTCCATCATATCTATTTGGCATAGTACTGGTCAGCCCAGCTAAAGCTAATTAGGCAAGACAAAAAATTAAAGTCATAGGGAGTAAAAAAGAAAAAAAAGAAGAAAAAAAATAACAACAAAGTATTAGCAGAGGATATGATTACTGTTAAAACTAGTAAATCCAGAGAAGTAGCAAGACAGAAGAGACAATTTATATATTTACTTTATACATTCACAGTGAACAATATGAGGAAAAATAATGTATAAATAATCCAATTTATCACATAATTAGGGTAGAACACTTAGGCCTAGGGAGAGAGCCCATCAGTTAAAGGCACTTGCTTATAAAGCCTGAAAATACAGGTTCAGTTCCCCAGCACCCACAATGAGCAAAACGCAAAGTGGTACATGCATCTATGATCCCAGTGTGCCTACAAGAAATGGAGGAAAGCTGGGACAGCCTACTGCTCAAGGGCCAGCTTGTCTGACATGTGTTTATCATCTAGCAGTTTGTTTGCAGCAACAAGAGTCTGTGCTTCACAGAAAGTTGTCTTCTGATAACCACACCCACACAGTAGTACATGTACCTAAACACACACAGAATACCAATAATAATAATTTTTATGAAGAACAAAGCATTTGAAAATTAGCCAGAGTGAAAAGAACTGTAAAACATTACTGACAACTTAATGAAAATGTGTATAAATGACACTATATCCCATGCTCATGGTTGAGAGGTCCGATATTATTAGCAAGTCAAATGCTATACAGGATTAGTGTATCCCTATCAAAATCCCAATGACATCCTTGAAATAGAAAATTCTATGCCAAAATTTCTATGGAATGCCAAGGGACCTTGAATACCCAAAATAATCTTGAAAAAGAGCAAAGCTAGAGAACTCACGTTATCTGATTTCAAAGCTTACTATAAAGTCATAGTAATTGAGTAATGTGTTATTGGCATAAAGACAGATGTATAGACTGATGCAATGAGACAGAGAACCATGAAAGTCACTATCACATAGAGTTAAGTGTTTTCTGACAAGGGTGTCAAGTGTTTTCCATGGGGAAAGGGCATTTTCTTCAAATAATGATGCTGAGGTCACTGAATCTTCATCTACAAATGAAGGAACAATTGAGTGAATGAATAAATGAAAAAAAAAACAGTTGATATTGAACTCCTGTAATACTAAATACAAAAATCAACTCAAAATTAGTAAAAGGCCTTGTTTAATAAGTAAAGTGAACAATTCTTAAAAGAAGCAATGGGGCAATAGCCTCACAGAAATGGGTATCAATGATTTCTTGGATATGACATAAAGGTGCAGGCAGCTAAAGAGCAGACTAAATAGACCACCTGAACTTCAAAAAAGAAGAAGAAGAAGAAGAAGAAGAAGAAGAAGAAGAAGAAGAAGAGGAGGAGGAGGAGGAGGAGGAGGAGGAGGAGGAGGAGGAGGAAGAGGAAGAAGAAGAAGAAGAGGCAACTAATATACATAAAAAACACACTATCAATAAGGTAAAAAACAAACAAACTAAAGAATGGAAGAAAGCACTTTCACATGATATAAAGAGTAAAGGTCACAAGCGCAGCTATTCGGGACACAGAAGCACGGACTTTTACAGACAGATTTTCTGAGACTGAGGAGATGGCACTGGTCCGTAAGGAGCTGTTCAGTCAAGTTGGGAGGTATCTCCTTGCCAGCTCAATAGTTCTTTTAGACCTTCTACTTTGGTCATACCTAAACCAGAGTTGATTTTCTATTACAAATATGTCACCAACTTCACAGACTTGATACCAGGAATCAATAAGTAAATGCATGTGAAAATTGCTTTGAAATGCACGTGACGGTTTTCAAACTCATGCTACATGGTTTTCTCTGTCTATTATCACTGTTATGATTTCATGGTATTCTTATTCACAGAAAGAAGGTATCAGAACGACCATGTGAGTACACAGAATCTACATGGTGTTTCTTATGAGTATTTTTAGGCTATTGCTTGTCATTGGGACAGGATTTGAACACAAGAAAAATCATCACTAAACGTAGACAACTTTATTTTTTTTTTTCTTTTATGTTCTTGTTGCAGTGTGGCATAGCCTGCTTAGAAGGACAGGCTACCTTCAAGTCTCTGTTTCAGGCTCTCAAAGATAGAATTACAAAATTTGTATATATATATATATATGATATAGGATATCATGTAAGAAAATAAACATAATACATTTACTTTTACCAACTAATGAAATACTACTAAAATTTAGTAGCTTGTTTTTCTAGGAGGATTTTTTTTAACTCTGAATAAATTTGGTTTATTTTTATAATGTTCATATATAACAAGATAACATGTTAAACTTTCCTTTTTCTCTTAATTTGTAAACAGAAGTATTTTGTCATTGGCAATAAAAACAATTCCTAATAATAAACAAACATCTACAGTTATTTTGTATGTATGTATGCATGTATGTATGTATGCATGTATGTATGTATATCATTCTCGACTTTTGCAGCTGAGGATTATAAACCAGTAAGTGTTAAAAAGAACCAGTATAATAAAAATTAACTGTGAATAATTTGAAGTTATTGCATAAGTCAATAGTCTCTCTTTAACCTTTTTCAGATTAAAATCCTAACACACATTTTTTTTTTTTACCCAAGTCTTATTTTGTATAGAAATACTTGGCAAATGTAGACTTTTATGTGAACTGCTTATCATTTATGACAATTTTCTTTGTAAGATAATAATTATTGTGCATATTTTACTATGTATATAATTAACTTTAGTAATTTTTATTTGACTTCAACAATACAGAGAATTCATTAATATTCAGAGAGGATTGCTACTAATATAGCATGATTGACTCTTCAGAACTTTAAAATAATTAGTTAGAATAATACCTGCCACCAAACTTTCAGAGTACAATCTATTTGCAAGTTGGAAAAGTACTGACACTGAATGTTGTGCATCTTATCAATTCTTTATAAGGAATGTTCTTTGAGTTATGATGACTACAACCATAAAAGTTGAAACACCCACCACATGGACTAGTTTTAAACACTGATGATGAGATATTTTTGTATAAAATTACTTATTTCTCAAATACAATCATCTCTTATTTGGTATAAAATATATGATTCCATACACTCATATCACACTATTAAAGGTATTTTATTTTTACAAGCCACATGAATGCCTCACAAACTATTTCAAAAATTCATATATATATATATATATATATATATATAGACAATATTTCTTATATCAGAAGATTATAGTTGCATTGAGAGACTTAAAACCCCCTAATACTTTAAGAATGTTATAGTTTAATATTTGTTGTTAACTGTATTCAATTTCATCCAAAGAAAGATCCTTTCTGCAATGTTAGCCAGACTATCTTTAAGCATTCGTTCTTAGTGTATTTTTTTCTTACATTTCACAACCAGAACATATTTTGATTTATGTATATGGAGATCTGTACATTAGCTGTTTTTAAGATGCCAAAGCAAAACCTGAAAACTGAAGGAGAACACTTTTCAAAGGCACCCCTGTGGGGTCAATTAACACCTATAAATATTTATGTAAGCTGTCAATGCTGTTAATCTTTCTAAAACAGTTTTCCATCAAACCAGGTCCTTGTCAATAAGTTCTCATCAGGTTTTCAGTAACACATACATGTTACCTCTACCCAGTATTAGCAACATGTGTCTTACCTAAGGATACTTCTAATATTACAAAAAAAAAAAAAAATACTTCCCTTTTTTCCCTTTATTGACTCCTTTCTTTATCAATGTTATTTCCAGTTACATACTCAACATGTTATTGTATGTATTGGCCAATATTGACACTTTCCTGTAAGTCATAAGTCATATTTCATTCATTTCTTTAATTCTCATGCTTTTCATACACAAAATAATGGGTTAAATTAGAAAAAAAAAATAGCACTGGTCTTCTTTAGTCAACGAGAAATCAAGGAATTCAGTTGTCTGGAAAAAAACTGAATCAACAGTTAATTGGGAGCCATAACTCAAGGGGAAAGTCAGTTTTGTCACACCAGGCTGATAACACCATGCCCTCGAAATCCATACTCCAATTCCATCCCAAACCCAAACCTCAAAACCTCAAAGTGTAAAACCACAGCTTTATCCCAGGGGTCTGGGAAGTTGGGGAGAGCCTGATCTTTGGGAACATTTTCTCAAAATTTCTTCTACTTTGGGCTTAACACCAGATGCAGCTGTTTCTCTTTCACATAGTCCTCTCTAAATTTCTAAGCTGCATGAAAAATCACATGTTTTTAGGATCTCTCCAAGGCTTATGAATGTAAAAGCCACCTGGACTTCTCTGTCTGGGAAAAGTCCCAGGTGAATGGCCAGGTTAATGGATTGTTCCTTTTAGTAAATGACAGACTCAGCGACCTCTGTAGAAAAGTACTTGCACAGAGGGGCTAGAGAGATGGCTTAGCAGTTAAGACACTTGCCTACAAAGCCAAAGGACCTTGGCTCAATTCCCCAGGACCCTTGTAAGACAGATGCGCTAGGTGGCACATGTATCTGGAGTTCATTTGCTCTGCCTGTAGGCCCTGGTGCACCCATTCTCTCTCTTTGTCTCTGTCTCTCTCAAATAAATAAAAATAAAATATATTTTTTAAAAAGCACTTGCACAGAACGTCCTTCCCTACCAGTGTCCCTCCTCCTTATAGCATGGAGACAAATGTGATAAGATAAAAACCATATGCCTTTCTCAAATGCTTTCATGTGTTCTCACTGAAGTATGTGCTAAGTATTCATAGCAATCATAGAAACCGATGCTACAGTCGTGGGGTAAAGGAAAACTATTAAGCTAATTGTAAAGATAAGCTCATTTTGCATATGTATGTGTGGCATGAATGCATGTGCATGTGCATATATTTGTGTGAGTACATATGCGAGATATATCAAGTGTATGGAGGCCAGATATTGAGGTTGGGTGTCCACCTCAATCGTACTGTTTTTCTGATATGAGGTCTCTCACTGAGCCAACAGATCACTGATTCAGCCAGAAAAATGCCTGGTGTTTCTACATGGCTTCTGGGGAATCTTACTCTGGCACTACAAATCCTCTACCCACGGAGTATCTCCCAGGCACTTTTCATTGTTTGGAAGGTTGATTTGTGAACCTTCTTACTCCCACCCCTCCCATTGATGGGATCAGTCACGTAGTCTATAGAATAGATCCATCTATAAGTTAAATAATATGCACTTCAGAAGCTGGGAAGATGGCTCAGTTGGTAAAGTTACTTTGCCTACAAAGTCTGCTGGTCCAGGTTCATTTCCCCAGTACTCATTGAAAAAAAAAAAAAAAAAAAAAGCCTGATGCAAAAAGAAATTCGTGCCTTGGGAGTTGACTAGCAGTAAGAAGAAGCCCAGATATGTCCATACATATAAAATGTCCAATAAACAAACAGACAAATCAACACTGAATCAGACCTGTCATGGCTCAGGGAACAACACGCAGAAGAGGAGGCAGAAAGGCTGTAGGAGCCACAGAGTGGGTAAGAATAGCCCGAGGCTCACCTCAACCCTCCTGAGGCCTCAGGACCCCAAAGTGAATGCCATAATCCATTGAGGAGGGCCCTAGGGAAACAGAAGCAGGGCCGGAGGGATAGAAGCATATAGTCTGGTTATATATATATATATATATATATATATATATATATATGTATATATATATATATATATTAAAATGAATAAAATAAATAAAACATAAATTAAAAAACAAAAATTGTACTTGAAAAAATATTATTAAAAGTAATTTTTTTTAAAAAAGTCCTTAAAAATAGCATGAAGGGCTGGAGAGATGGCTCGGCATTTAAAGGTGGTGTTTGCTTGCCAAGCTTGATGACCCAGGTTCAATTCCCCAACAGGCTTGTAAACCCAGATGCACATAGTGGTGCATGCATTTGGAGTTCATTTGCGTTGGTAGGAGGCTCTGGAGACCCCATACTCTCTCTCTCTCTCTCTCTCTTTCTTCATCTGGCTCTCTCAAATGAATCAATAAGATTTTTTAAATGTATGTACTTCATTTTGTATCTTATTTTATTGAACATCATAAAGCTAAGTGACCTTCTTCAATAGCATGGTAAGGAGTAGCATTTCTCAGGTTTTATGCCTCTCCTGTTCATCTTTCATTAATAGTTTCTCAGAATGCTAAGCAACACGTGCCATTAGAAACAAGCTTATTGAAAAGACCATCTGTGTGTTTACAGGCCCTCTGAGGGTTCCTATTGCATAGAGTTCATTTTAAAGAAAGAAGTCACTATCAGTGAAAAAAGTTAGTTGTCTTAACTATAAACTTATCATTATAGTAACTATAAATAAAGATCACTTTTAACTGATCTAAGACTATATATTTATATGCTCTTAATCTCATGATGGGGATTAAAAGAGTAAAACAGGAAAGTGATTAAGTGGTCACATGAGCCTCCTGAAATAAGAGAACGAAGGGAAGAACACGGACACAGAGCTCAGGGTTGGGCATGCCACTGGAGAACAGCGAGCTTGAGACATGGAGAGAAGAGCATATGTTGTTGGAAATTAGGTGAGAGTGAAGTCAAGTGTGGTCTTTGTACAAGTGGCTAGAACTGGGACATTTCCTTAAAACAACTGGAAAACTGTGAGGAGTCCGAAGCAGAAAAGTTACAAGAGTTGACTTATATTGTTAGCAGACAGTTCAAATCAAAGTCTGTTAGGCTCACAAGGGTGACATGTAGAATGGATATCACAGTTGGGATGATTGGAAATGATGTCTGAGAATTCTTCGTTGGAAGTCAGGGGGCACAGCACCCCTGACAAGAGGAAAGACCGCCATGACTCAGCACGATTACAGGAAGTTCTTGTAGATGAGAAATCAAGGAAACAGTCGTCACGGACAACCCGACGCAGTGTCATTGCCAAACGTCCTCACGAGCGGAGAAAAGTGCGCGTGGAGGACAGAGCTGAGTCAGTCCTAGGCCTCTCCAGATTATGTCTTCAGGTTCTCTGGTTTGGCCACCTATATGTCATATTTCTTGTGATCAGATTGCACTTGGCAGAGGGAAACTGAAGCCATGGAAGCTGACACAGCAGATGAGAAGGACTTGATCCATGTTAAGGTTTCACTCCTCATTATCACTCCTGTGGCAAAGGGATGCTGGCTCTACTTTAAAAAGAGAGACTTTGACTCGGTTCTTTCTTGTTTGCTGCTTTGGGTTTCATCCCAGCTAAGTGAGTGATTTAGACTTAATTGAAATTGCATAGATTAAAGGGTTTTGTCCTAGGAGATCTTTCCATGTGTTTGTGTCAATTAAGAATTCTTTTTTTAAAATTTTTATTCATTTATTTGAGAGAGAGAGAGAGAGAGAGAGGATGGGCACACCAGGGGCTCCAGCCACTGCAAAAAAAAAAAAAAAACAACCTCCAGACACGTGAGCCCCCTTGTGCATCTAGCTAACGTGGGTCCTGGGGAATTGAGCCTTGAACCAGGGTCCTTAGGCTTCACAGACAAATGCCTAACCACCAAGCCATCTCTCCAGCTCCTCAATTAAGAGTTCCTGATTGCAGACACACAGCGAGGGAGGTACTCACTGCTGGCATGTTGCTCTGCACATTTGTCTAGGTATGCATATGCCCTTTTATACATTTTACTGTGTGTGAAGCATCATACAGACTGGTTACCTCTTGATTAACTGCTTTTATTAAGGATTATGTGGAAAATCGGTGAATACAAGTTCTTAATTGCCAAAAGTGAAAAAAAAATGTAGGTATTACAAAGGGCACATTCTCTAATATATCTTATAACAAAATATTTTTTCCCCAAGGGAAGCTATCCTTGAAATTATTTTGGAAAGACAAAAGCAAAATGATTCACTCCACAAATTTCAATTTTAGCAACGCTCTCCAGAAACCCGTTAGGTATAACGCTTCAAAACAGTCTTCAGAGCAAGCTGCGTCTTGAGCCCTGATGAAATTCAGGAAGGATTTAGAAATTTGCTAATTAGGATTTTGTGTTATTTATGGGGAGCATACAAAAATTAGAGTTGTGGGCTGCAGGGATGGCTTAGTGGTTAATGTGCTTGCCTGCAAAGCCAATGGAACCAGGCTCGATTCCCCAGGACCCATATAAACCAGATGCACAAGCGGGTGCATGAGTCTGGAGTTCGTTTGCAGTGGCTGAAGGCCCTGGCACACTCTCTCTCTCTCTTCCTCTTTCTCTCTCAAATAAATAAATAAAAATTGGAAAAAAAATTAAAGAAAATTAGAGCTTTTTTCAGTGACTAGCAGGCTGACTAGCATGGAGACTGCCTCTTACATGAATCTAACATATATAAGTATATTATTACCCCTTGCTGTGGGCTTTATTGTTGTGGCTGGCCAAAGTCTGATGAATATGGAATATGGACATGATTCTAAGTCAGGAGTTAATCCACTATGATCCAGGCACTGAAACTTGCTTATTAACATTTTCTTTTCATCCTTTGAGATCAACATGGCCTTTACATTTGTAAAAGGTTATACTTGGGAAGTGGCTGGAGACACAGTCTAGTGGTTAAGGTACTTGACTACAATGCCTAACGTAACCGAGGTTCAATTCCCTAGTACCCACATAAAGTCATATGCACAAAGTGACACATGTAGCTAGAGTTTGTTGTGGCTGGAGACCTTGGTGTGCCCATTCTCTCCCTCTTCCTCCCTCCCCGACTCTCATTGCAAATAAATAAAGAAAAAATAAAAATAATATACAGTGGAGAAAATTTGTAACCTACAAAGACCAAAATACTTCCTATACCAATGTTTATACAAAGAGTTTTCTCAATATTTCAACAAAGTCATATTTAAATATATTTTTTAAAGAGCAACCGAATTTAAACTGGGGAGATTGCTTAGTGGTTAAGGTACTTGCCAACAATGATGAAGGACCCAGGTTCCATTCCCTAGTACCCACCTAAGCCAGATGCATAAAGTAGCACATGCATCTGGAGTTTGTTTTCAGTGGCTAGAGCCCTGGTGTTCCCATTCTCCTCTCTCTCTCTCTCTCTCTCTCTCACACACACACACACACAAATGAATACATAAATAAATATTTTTAAAAGTTTATTGTTGCCGGGCGTGGTGGCGCACGCCTTTAATCCCAGCACTTGGGAGGCAGAGGTAGGAGGATCACCGTGAGTTCGAGGCCACCCTGAGATTACATAGTAAATTCCAGGTCAGCCTGAGCTAGAGTGAGACCCTACCACGAAAACCAAAAAAAAATAAATAAAATAAAAGTTTATTGTTTAGTACATCTTCTGCATATGCTGGGAGAAAAATGTAAACATGTTCTCAATGTGACTCCAAGGTGAAGGGTGAACTACCCTACTATGTGGAGTGGTATTTACTGAAAGTGAAAAATGTACATAAGGCAAGGAAGAATCTTAATGGAAGGATCACTTACCAAAAAGGAAATCACATGCCAATCCACTCTTCACATAAAAGTTCGCTTCCCTCTGTCTGATTCCCAACAAGGAGGGTGAACTTTTGCCACCCAACTTTCTCACAGCAATGTTATAAACCAAGAAGAGAAGTGGCCTGGGTCCTTTGCTGCGTGATCCAAGACATTGTAATGGTGATTAACTGGGAGGTTATGGAAAGAAATCTTTTGCAAGAGTAACTTGTTGAGAGAGAACTTCTGAGGCAGCTGTTTCTTGTCCAGGTACTTGGAGGTATGTGTTTGTGTCTAAAGGCTCTGTCTCCTTCCACTTCTAAGTCTCTGCTTGAGGTGAGCTCTATTGCCTGTTTCATTAGTTCATACCAGGTACCTTGTGTGCTTGACCTTCTCATGTTGTATGCCTCATGGCTCCATAATCCATTGCCATGGTAATAAATAAACATGAGGAGAAATGGCATCATGTACACACAAATGGAGAGCAGACATGCAAGGGAAAGACACCAATCTATTATTTTAAAGCAAACAGGACATTATTCTTTTGAGGGAAATAGAGAGGAAAGAGCACGGTCTTACCATCAAATCAGGATTAGATATCCTAGAGCTCTAAGTTCTTATCAATATTCTCTTCATTACAGTTGCAATGAATAAAAATGGAAATAGGGATGGAAAAATATAATATAATCTTTTTTAAAAAAAGAAAATTAAGGGGAAATGGAGTATGTAAGCACATGTTGAAAAGTATATAGAAAATGCAATAGTTTCCCAGGGGCAAAAAAAGGGGGAAGACAGCATTAAGTGGGTGACAAACTGGAAATGTACTTTCTTGCTCACCAATACCAGGATGATTGCAGTGGACCTGGACCAAATAGCTGTGGCAGTAATTAGCTCTTGTACCCTGGCAGATCACTGGGAGTACGTTACCAAGGCATTACTGAGAATTCCCCATTTTTCACACATTGATTAGATGCCATCGTTGGCCCATTAGTGTATTGGTGTATAATAGCTGCACCTCCTTCAGCTAAGCCTGCTCAACTCAAATTCAATCAGGTAATAGGGTTTTGTTAAACTAAGTAAGGTACACATACATTTTCCTCATTTACGAGGAAATTCACTACTTAAGCCAGAGAATTCTTTGGCTCATCTCTGTTCAGCAATGTACAGTATCCTACCACTTTCTACTGACTAGAATGACACACAAAGCAGTTTATGAAAGAGAAAAGTCCTTAGACTATTTTAAGTTACCTCCTAGCCCAATACTATCTTACATCTTGATTCAGGATGAGGTTACCTCTTACTGTCTAGACTTCATTTTGAGGAACATGTAGAGTTTACCCATATCAGTCACACATGTGCAGTGGCTTATAGAATCACTAGGTCAATTCTTTTTAATATCTTTAATATCACTTAAAACAATTCTAGAAAAATACTGACCCATCATCTACACCAAGCTTAACTGATACAAAAAGTCTAGAAGCAGTCCCCAGATACCTGTGGTGGTTTATTTTTCATAAACCTACAAGTTGAGTTTGATTCCAAATGAGGGCAGGAGTGTTGCATTCTGAAACATATATTTTTAGTCCCATTAGCCTGCAGAACAGTGAAGTGGTATACATACAGTGATAAAGTTAACAAACTATTTTGATAGTTTCAAGTATTGGTGACAGATGGTACACTGTTCTCTGTACATGTGAACAATCTAAAATCCTAAGAGAAAAAAAAAAGAAAACTTTGAGGGGGTGTTCTGTGATACTTTTCTCTTTTCTTATATTATCACCACCTGTCCACCCACACAGAAAACACAGGTAATTTTGAATCACATATTTTAAAATGTACAATTCTCTCACACTATTGTCTGAGTGATATTTTCCTAATCCAAGGAAGTCGAGAACAAATACTTGGGGTAAACTTCCACCTTCCTTTCTCATGTTTATTTTCCAAAATCATATATCAAAACAACACCAAACAGACCAAAGGAAATGAACTACAGTGGTTCTGAGAGCAGTGCTATCAATGAGGAGGGATGGGATTTTAGTACTAGCAGGGGTATGGGCAAGCAACTATGCTGTACTCAGTCATAGGTTTAGCTCTTCTTAGTTTCACTGGAAACCCAACAATAAGAAATAAGTTGGGCATGGTGGCACACACCTTTAATCCTAACCATTGGGTTGCAGAGATGAGAGAACCACAGTGAATTCAAGGCTACCCTGAGACTACAAAGTCAAGTCCAGGTCAGACTGAGCTCAAAAGGGATCCTACTTTGAAAAAAAAAACAAAAAAAGCAACAGATCATTCTCAGTGAACTCACCCAATCACACTGCCGCATAGTCTCACTCATCTACAGCTCCTAACCTGAAGCTACCCAAGTTGCTGACATACCTAGAAAGCATCTCGAGGACTGGATGATAGGGAGGGTTGGGAGGTAGGGAAGGGAAAGGGAGGGGTTAGGGGACACAAAACTGGACCTAAATGGCAATGGTACCATAAAACTCACCCTAAAAGACAGACCAAATGGTTGAACCTTCACCAGGCCCTTAGAGAGAATACTGGATTCACAAGGCCCTGGAGAGGGTACAACGAAAACTGACCATTATCGCCTCCTGTTTCTGTTTCTCTCTCCTTCTCTCTCTTTCTCCTTCTTTTTTCTCATCTCTCTATCTCTTTTATATCACTTATCCTTTTCTTCCTTCTCTTCTTGGGAGCTGACCTGTAACTCCCGGCACCAGCAGGTGGATATCATCCAAAATGAGCTTCTGATCAGAGAGACCTACAAGGCCTCCCAAAAGAAGACAGATTTATGTCAGAACACTTGATGACCCACCATAGGTACACAGGTAGACACTACTGCTGAAGACACCATACACTGTTGGTATGTATCATGGAGTGACATGGCTGGAATCTGGAAGAGAGTCAGTCCCCAGGCAGTTAATGCATCTAGTGTTGGAAGGTGCTACATGAGTGATGGGGAAAATGACCAATATCTGTCCAAGCAATGCATGGTCTAACATACTTAGCAGCAAACAACCTGATGTGATGCTCATACAAGTGCAATAGTGGCACATAGCCATGGTGGAAGACCAACTGCTCTTGATTTGGCTAACTGATCTGCTCAGTGGAACAGAACCCATATCTGGAGCTGGGAAACAAGTCAGAACCATATCCAAAAATGAGCCCGCTCTCCATCAAACTCTCTCTCTGAAAAATAATGGTTTTCACATATACTTGGTGCTAACTTTATGCTCTGTTGGAGAATCTGCTTCTCTTTTTCAGATAGACGCAGATCTTAAAGAAAGAACCACCCCATCATACCTCAAAAGGGCCCCAGCTGAAACTAAGAATAATTAGGAAAACATGCAAGAATGCTGTTTTCTTGGTGAACTGGGAACCAGCACAACGGTGAAGGAGACAGACACAGAGAACAATCAACCCCTGCCAAACCAGATATCCAGAGACACAGTGGCAACCAAGATCTCAAACCTGAAGCAGACCTAATATGAACCCAACATGGCTCAGGGAAATTTGCAGAAGAGAGGGTGGAAAGAATGTCAGGACCACATGTAGGGTTATTATACACAGAGACATTTCCTGCTACCCAAAACTACAGGCTAACCCCACAATGCACGACCCATATACCCCAACAAGGAGTGTCCCTGTGGAGGGGAGAATACAGGGAGGAGGCTAGCAATGGTACCAACTTGACTGTGTTCACTGACTACAAAATTTTTTTAAAGTAGCAAAAAAATAAAACAAAAGATAAAGCAAGGAGAAAGATTGTGCTAGAAATAGAATGTTTATATAACTCACCTAACAGTCTAAAACTGAAATTAACAGGCAAATTTGGCCAAGATACTTCCCGTCTTAAGGACTGTATTTCAACATCACGCAAGAAATTTGTTTAACATCCATTTAATTGTTGGCAAGCTTTAAAGTGTTATGATTCCACATGACAGCTTAAAGAAAACAAAAAGCAAGGTACACATAAACCAAATGTCAACCATATGAGACAGCTCCTTGCAATCCAAGGATTTACTTTTCATCATTACTGCTACTTGAGGACACTTATACAGGTGCAATAAATGTAATAAACTGTAACTTTACTAGGGCCAAATTGAATCTCAGATCAAACGAAGTTGCTTTGTAGGAAACTTTTGCCCTGTCTAGCAGTGCTGGAATGTTTTCCTCTCTGTCTACTCTTGGAATTTGGAGAGTTCATAAACATTTCAGGTTATGACTCTCATACTTGTTGAAGGACACATGTAAGCCTCTCTGAATTTTATTGCAATTCCCTTCCTTGATATGGCTGCCTGTCTATTTTCAAGTATGCAAACTGTGTAATTTCACTTGGGAAATTGAATGGAGCAAGAATTTTAAGACAATGAATGTCTTGGGTCCTGTTTACAGCAGTGTTTTTTCTATAAGAAAAGAAAGATTAGCTTTGGTGGTTTTCTAAACCTGTATGTGTTGAAACGTTTAAAAACATAAATAACAAAACAGAGTAGGAAATAATTGATATTGACAAAACTGGTATTACAAATGGCTAACATGGGTCAGCTATTTGCTAATTAATTATCTTACATGTATTATTTTATTCAAACCTTAAAAGAATTTTGGGAAAGTACTACTATTTATTGATTACATTTTATAGAATGGGAAAAAATTAGAGAAAGGATCAAGATCATATCATAAATAAACAGAAAAGGCAGGCTTGTAACTCATACGTATGTATAGCACATCCTTAAGTTTCTAGTAAATAGCACAGAAGATAATGCGGCAGTGAGGCTAAGATCAGAGGACTTGGTTTGTTAGAGTGAAAAGAATATCTAAGAAACTTTTCCCTCTCCAAAAGGTCTTTTAAAAATCATAATTTATTTATTTTTTTGAGGGAGAGATAGACAGAGAAATAGAGAAAAGAGAGAGGGGGAGAGACTAAAAGAGAGAATGGGCACATCAGGGCCTCCAGCCACTGCAAATGAATTCTAGATGCAGGCATCACCTTGTGCATCTGGCTTATGTGGGTTCTCGGAAATTAGAACTGGGTCCTTAGGCTTCCTAGGTAAACTCCTTAACCACTAAGCCATCTTCCCAGCTTTAATACTTCTTATATTTAGCTACAGAAATAATTTTCTGAAATCCACTTCTTATTAAAACAGACCAAAAAAACAACCTTCACATTTTTCTCCCTTTTAAATTTAATTTCAACTATCTCAGGCAGACATTCAACATATTCTACCACCTGGCTTTCATCTATATTCCCTATCTTACTGCCCACTAATCTTTACAGTGTTCCCTGCACAGCCATGTGGCATACATTCTTTCTCACTTAATGCTATTTTCTGTCCTCCAGCCTCCAGCTAATGTGATTAGGGAAGTCCTAATAGTAGAATTGACATTTAAAATGGATTGCGAAGGATGACTGGATTTTTGACAAGCAGCGATTGGAACTTGGAGAAGGAAAGGTGAACCTCTAAGATCAAATAAAGGCACTGGCTGAAACAGCTTAAGAGTGAGTGTAGGTTTAGAATCTAATACTAAATGCTGTATAAACAGAGGAGGAGAACGTCCAGATGTCTCGAAAGGAAAGATGAGATCCCACACACTTGAAGAAGTGACTACTAGGCGAAAGGGTGTTAGTTCTTTATCAAATTTGGGTAATTCATGCTCTCTAACAGTGAAATTCGACATAGATAGCATTTAGGCAGAAAATCCTCATCAGGAAATAGCAGTCAGATTGGATAGAGACAAAGTAACTCAAGGAGTAAATAAATAGGGGCAGGGTGTGACTAAGATAGGTGGAACTTCTAGTAAGGAATCAGGACAATTAGGTAGCTAATTAGATGTTTATGTTTCCAAGTTTAGGTAGAAAAGAGGCATGACATGCTTTACATACAGAAGTTCTGAGATGTTGGTCAAGTAAGGTAACTGAATCTAAGCCTTCAAGAACTAGAATTCAAAAATTCCATACATGGAAATGACCTACAGAATACAAGGGGGGAGCATTTTCCAACTACACGCAAGACAACAGATAATATTGAGAATATATAAAGTATTGGAAAAAATAATATATACATATATACATGTATCACACAATCAATAAATGGGGTACTGATTTCAATAGATAGCTGTCAAAAGAAGAAACACAGATGGCCAAGAATATTTGAAGAACTGTCAACATTCTTAGAAACACAGAAATGCAAATTAAAACTGCTTTAAGATTCTGTCTCACCCAACCAGAATGGCTATCATCAATATAAAAATGGTAATAAATGTTGGTGTATCCTAAAATGGAATGGCATGGCTGGATGTTGCAAGAGAGTCAGTCCCCAGACAGTCAGCACATCTACTGCCAGAAGGTGCTACATGGGCGACTGGGGAAAAATGACCAATATCTGTCCAAGCAACTCATGGTCTAACCTACTTAGCAGCAAATAACCTGTTGTGATGCCCACACAAGTTTAATAGTAGCACACAGCCATGGTGGGGAACCAACTGCTCTTGATTTGGCTAACTGATCTCCTCAGTGGTACAGAACCCATAGCTGGAGGTGGGAAATAAGTCAGAATCATATCTAAACATAAGCCCACTCTCCAATATCAAGCTACCATCAATCATGGGCTACAAGAGGGCCTACACCTATTAAATTCTCTATAAAAAAAAGTAAGGGTTATCTCATTTTTCCTGGTGCTAACTTACTCTACGTTGGAGAATCTGCTTCTCTTTTTCACATAGATGTAGATACTAAGGAGAGAGCCACCCCATCATACCTCAAAAGGGCCCCAGCTGAAACTAAGAAAAAATTGGAGAAACAAGCAAGGGTGCTGTTTTCCTGGTGAACCAGATACCAGCACAAGGGGGAAGGAAATCAACACAGAGAAAAATCAACTCCTACCAAGTCAGAGAGCCAGAGACCCAGAGGCCCCCAACACCTCATCATTGAAGCAGACCAAAAATGAACCCAACATGGCTCAGGGAAATTCTGTGGAAGAGGGGGCGGAAAGAACGTCAGAGCCACATGTTGGGTCATGATATGCAGAGACATTTATCTTACCCATAACTATGGGCTAACTCCACAATGCATGACCCATATAACTCAACAAGGAGGGGCCAAGGGGAGGGGGTAGGTCACGGATGAGCCTAATAATGGCACCAAACTGACTGTATTTGCTGAATACAAAACAAACAAATAAATAAATAAATAAATAAATAAATAAATAAATAAATAAAATGTTGGTGCATATGTGGGCAAAGAGGAACCCTTATCAACTGTTGGTGGTAATGTAAACTTTAGCAACAACTGTGGAAATCATTGTGGAAAGGCCTCAAAAACAAACAACAACAACAACAAAACAGAACTACCATATAATATATATAATATTATATATATATATATATAATATTATATATATTATATTATAATACAATATTATAATATATATTATATATATAATATATATAGATATATAGATATAGATACATAGAGATAGATATAGATAGTGTGTGTGTGTGTGTGTGTGTGTGTGTGTGTGTGTTTCCAGGCTACAAAAATAGAATGGTATCCATGAAAGTGAGAAAGAGAATTTCCAGGATAAGGCAATGGGATATATGTAGTAAAACAGAAGTAGTTAGTTAGGGGAAGAAAGAGAACCAACTAGAAAGAAGGAGAGGACATTGGAGGGGAGCAGTGGAAGAGGGTAATTAAATACAGTCAAGTCAAATACACAAATATTTGCCATGATGAAATGCATTGCTATGGAAAGAAATAAAATTAAAAAAAAATACCCATCCCAAGTACATTGGTAACTATTTTCACCAACTTACAAAATAGATTTTCTGTCCAACTGAAATTCTGCAAACTTCAGCCAAGTTGTACCCCAACTCACTCCATTCCAATCACGTCTACTCCAATAATTAGCATTTCATCCACTACTTCTGTTGGATCAAAGTTTAATATTTAACATATGAGTGAGATCATGCAGTATATTTACTACTATACCTGACTTATTTTACTCGGAATCTTCCAGATTTATCCATGTTGCCTCAAATAACAAAAGTTTGTTACATTCATAGCCAAATCAAATAAGTTTCATATGCAAAATCAATAAATTGTAGAGAAAAATATAGTGAGTGAGGTTCAAAATATATGATCATCTAAATGGGAAGGTTAGCAACACTGGCAGTTTCATACTGAAATACAAATATAACATAGAAAGTGAGACTAAAAATATGCTTTCTATAGATACAGAAAAGCAGATGTAGAAGTTCGTCAAAATTTGACATGTCTGAAAATAGCAAACGCTTTCATAATTTGAACTCAAAGTCAGAAACAAGCAAACAAACAAACAAACAGTGATAAGCCTGCTTCTGGATCAGTGGGGGGGATGGGATCAAGAGAATTGTAGGCAAAGAAGAAATAGTTGAGACCCGGATATTGAGATCAGATCGTAGTACTGAATTCAGCAAATGCTGCTGGAACTTACAGAAGGAAAAAAAAAAAAAAATACAGCTGCCTGCCAAGAAATCCAGAGCTTATTAAGAAGAACCATAGAGTGATTCTGCTTTTCCAGACTTTTAAAAACCTTTTGGCTATATCACCTAAAGTTAAGGTGAAGAAACAGATGCTGAGTGATTTTCATTTAGCTTTTGATTTTCGATTACTTTTGCCACTTTGCAGCTCTGGGCAATTTATACCAACAGCTGCCTCTATCACTCAGATGCACACTGCTCTGCAATTGGCTGCATCTACCTAAAGGACTTTTGTACTTTCATAAATCTTCTTTAAAAAGACAATAGTACACACACACACACATACACACATACATATACACACACACACACACAAACATATACACACACACACATACACACTTACTTCTTTTCCTAGGTGCCAACAGAGAGCTCTGGAGATAGATTATACACAATATCCTTTTATGTCTCTTCCAAAGTGACCACCTAACAATTTGGGAAGGATTTTAACTTTCAACTTCGCTATATTATTTCTTCCTCTGCTCCTGATCCCCAATAAACACAGTAAAGGAAACACAGTAAATCATCCAAATTCTTCCTTTGAAGTTGATGCCAAGTAATCTGACAAAAGACAACAACTTCACAGGTCTTTTCATTCACCCCCAACATGGGCTGGGGGCCACAGTTCTGTAAGTCTGACCACAAGGACATTTGAAGGCACATCAAAGCTTACAAGAGACATAGTATTCCTTATCTGTTTTCTTGGTTTATGAAGAGATGCAACCAACAGAAAATATGCCTGCCAAGATAACAAAATAAGTACAGGAGGTGTATTTGCATACTACAGTGGGGAGCTGCTAAACAAAAGAACAAGGAAGCAGCAAAGGGACTTGGGGTTCTCCTGGCAGATGCTGCATTTGCGTCTTGGAGAGATTCAAAAGAGGTTTTCAGCGATCAGACAGAATGCAGAAACTTCTCCCCTGACCTTGGGCCAAGACAATCTGCTTTTTTGAACTGGAGGCAATTGTAACCCATTCTGTGAACAGATGGCATTGACGTAAAAAAAAAAAAAAATGCAAACACAGGCTCTCCAGTGTCTTCCAAAATCTAGCCAATCTCCAGCTGTGGTATGGTAGGCAAGAGTTGGTAGAGGTTCTGGTCAGTGTGAAAGAGTTGTGTTAAGAGCAGAAAAGAAACTCTTTCCTAGGGTGATAGGCCAAGAAGAGAGCCACTTGGGTGACAGTGGTGCCAAGTAAATTTTCCCGGTACTCAGTTCTGCACACCACGTATTTTCTTAACCCTCCTGGATCACCCGTTGCTTCCCTCACTTAGTACAGAACTGTACTTTGTCTAAATTATCCATATATTGTTCTACCTGAAAGCCAGAAACTGCATTGCAATATCTAGCCACAACAATTACTAATGCATGGCTGGAATACAGAAAATGGCTTAGGAGGAAGAAACTTAGTCCTGGACATGAATCAAGAAGAAGACACAACGTACAAGTGAGACCATCACTGAGTTGCCCAATGGCGGGAAGAATCAGCTTTGGCTGTGTCATCAGCGCCTTCTGTGTTTACGTTCTTCAGTGACTATCCAACCCAGATTGTGCTACACATAAGTGAAATTAATATCAATTGTGGGACTTTTTTAAAAATTTAAAATACTTAAAAAGGAATTTTAGAAAAATGTAATCTCTAATAACTAAAAAAAATGCACAATATTTTAATGTAGAAACTAGTTTTCCCACCACTGATCATTATTGAAGCATCCTCCCTAGTTAAATTAAAGTGGCTGATGGAGTCGAGTGTGCTGGCGCACGCCTTTAATCCCAGCACTTGGGAGGCAGAGGCGGGAGGGTCACCGTGAGTTCCAGTCCACCGTGAGACTAAATTGTGAACTCGTGGGCTAGAGTGAAATCCTACCTCGAAAAAATAAACAAAACAATTAAAATTGCTGATTTAGAAGGAAGATGATTTTAAAATAAAAAGAACAATATCTAGTTATTTTGGACAGTAAATGTAGGATTTTCTATATTGGATGAGAGCTAGGATTTGATTGCCTAAGAAGTACCTTTCATGTTTAAAAAAAATACCTCAATGTGTCTCTTACATTAAAATTGTTTTTAAGCTGGAAGTGGTGGCACACACCTTTAATCCCAGCACTCGGGAGGCAGAGGTAGGAGGATGACCACGATTCGAGGCAACCCTGAGACTACATAGTAAATTCCAGGTTAGCCTGAGCTACAGTGAGACCCTACCTTGAAAAACAAAAAACAAAAAACAAAAAAAAAAGTTTTTAATATACACTTAGCTTATATTTAGCAACATTCACTGAATCCAACCAGGTGACAGACATGGTCTAAGTGGTATAGGTTCCCAAGATGAATAAGAACCTAGATATGATAACCAAGAAAGTAGTGATACAAATATGAAGTTATATTCCAATGGGATATGTTCTATGTTGGAAACTGAAGATTTCATGGTCCCGTGGTGAAATGCTTGTAGTTGTGCCAAACAGGATGAGAAGATGTCACATAGAAAGCAGAGCTTGAGGTGAGTCTTCAAGAGTGGGGCAAGTAGCCGGGCATGGGGCCGCACACCTTTAATCCCAGCCCTCGGGAGGCAGAGGTAGGAGGATTGCCATAAGCTCAAGGCCACCCTGAGACTATATAGTGAATTTCAGGTCAGCCTGGACCAGAGTGAGACCCTACCTCAAAAAAACTATAAATAAATAAATAAATAAATAAATAAATAAATAAATGGGGCAAGTGGGGATGGAGGGATTGCTCAGTGGTTAAAGGCACTTGCTTGTACATCCTGATGTCCTGAGTTCAACACCCCAGTACCCTCATACAGCCAGCTGTACAAGGTAGCACATGTGTCTGGAGTTCATCATCATGCCCCAGAGTGCCCATTCTCACTGTCTCCCTGTCCTTTGTCTCTCAAGTAAATGAATGCTTAAAAAAAAATATAAACAAGAGTTTATCAGTCAATCAAAGGAAAGGGGCCATTTAAACACATTTAGAAGGGCAGTGCTATGTATGAAGGCAAGATATAGGCAGCTTTGTGGTGGATTTGAGATCATGGAAGTCATTCTGTGGAACTGGAAGCAGATAAGCAGATGGAAGATGACAGAAGGGAGGACAGTGATGGGAAGTGACAAAGTGCATGTTTCGTAGGCCACAGGGCGGGTGTGGAGCACTACAGCCATAAAGCACGGGTTGCTGTGGTCTCTTCTGATGCTCACCATCATCGTGGGTATTGTCTCCCAGGGACTTTTACTGAGAACCTGAACAATTGTAATTCTTTATCACCAGACTCTTAAAGGGCTCATGATTTATACCTCCCTTAGAACATCCCAATGGGATTGATCCAGTCTCATAAGTGGTAGCATATAGTGTCAGATATGACAACCTCACTTTGATTTCTTCCACTCCAGTGACGATTTTCCCCTTTAATGGTTTTCCTGGGAAGGATTCCCCAGTGAGTCGCTTTTATGCAATTCCTCATTTGGTGCTCTACTTTTAGGAAGGCCAGCCCAACATATGCTTTTAACTTATAGTTGTGAGCTATTAAGCAGCATCTGTGGAGATAATGTTTTATTTATATACTGAATATAAAGCCTTGGTGAAGTAGCGTGTTTCTAATTAGGTTTTAGAATATTGTGAGGTTGGTGGCATTAAGAATAGATGAGATTATGCATTTGTCTCTTTGTGTGGGGCAGCAAGGAAATGAAGCTTTTGTTTACCGTTTACATTGGAGTCCTGTTTGATGAACGTGTTCTGGGTTGTAACTGGGAACATTATGGTCAGAGACTTGTGAATCTGGTCCTCTCACTCCAGTACTTTTGATTCTATTCACGCACGTAAGGCACCTGCTATGCAAATGTCTTTGTTTTCTTTCCATATTTCCCTATTTTTATTGGGGAAAGTTTATTTTAACCCCGCACATGTCAGGTTAGAGGACAATCAAATGATGGAAAGGCTCCTTATTACATTGGCAAACATGCAGAATCTGTAACGCCAACAGCATTTCTCCGGGCTCAGTCCAAACTCTATTTTATGAATATTTCACAGCAAGACTGAAGTCTCTAATTTCTCAAAGATGAAAGGCAGCTAAATGACTAGTTTTTCATATATACACAACACTAGCCGTGATTATAACAACATCAAGAATAACATTCAGAGGGGCCATGAAGGCGGCTAAGCCCTGCCCCAGTGGTCCTGCTGCCATTCTGTGTTCAAGCTACAAGGAATCCAGTTAATACACTTTGAGCCCAAGAAAAGCCTCAGCAATGTTGTCACCTGACAAAAATTACACCTTGTACCCCAACTGGCACACACACTCCTGCTTGCATGAAACAGATGCCACCTGGCTATAATTTTGACCCATGAAAGATTGACTCCAACCAAACCTCCTCATTAGGCTTACTTTATAATTACCAGGAGTGGACAATTTTAGGCACAAAAGGGAAAACACACTAATATTTAAGTTACTTGATATCAAATAACTGTTTCTTCGGGCCATGTCTTACTCTCAAGTCCACACCCCGTCACAGCTTCCACAGTATAATGAACTAATATAGGCTTTCATACCCACTTCAAGAAGACACAATCTCTCCACAAGTTTTATTGTGTGTCTTCCCTCCTCGTTTGTTATCCTGCACTTATCACTGGCTTTCATAACCCCAGCGGCTGCCAGCATGCAGTTGCATTTATGTCTTCTAATGACATAGTTAAAACATCTCAAATTCACTTATTTCCAAGTATTATGGAGAGCTGTGCCCCAGCCTCCTATCAGGCAGGTGAACTCTGTCTTCTGTTCTCATTTCTACAAATCCTTTCCTGGTTGCACAGCTGTTCTCCTCCATTTCCACCCCTTCTATTACTTGGCTCCTTTATTTCCCCCCTTTTCCCTTCACAATCCCACTTCACATGCACTGGCTTGTGTGTTTGTTTCCTGTACTTAAAATACAAGAAAGACTTCAAAGTAGCATGAATGATTTCTCCTGTTTTAATAATTAAAGACAAATCCACCACAAAGCTCATGCTGCCATTCCCGGTGCTCCTATTAGATCAGAAATGGAATTTGTAGCCCCAAAAGAAACATATCACAGTAGCTCCCATCCTGAAGTGCATGGCACACAGCCCAGTTCTTCCCTAGAACCAGCATGCTAAGAATGGGTCTATTTCAAAGTAAGTATAGACAGAATATGGGAAGCGAGGATTTGATAGTGTTTGATAATTCACAATTTAACAGCCAAGGAAAGACGGCTTATTATTAAATGCAAATAAAACGAAATGAAGTCCGGCTGTCTGGGTGCAGATAGAAATTACACAAAGCCCATAAGCCACTCTAGAGATCTTAACTACTAGACGGAGCAGAGCTCTGGGAGCTGCCAGCAAGCACAAATCCCTTCTTTGAAGAGGCTTGTACCCTGCATTATCTCCAGAGAAAGACTCGGCTTACGCAGACTGCTTGGAAAAACTAAGGTATGACTAGAAACAGGGCAAGTACAGCCACTCCATGGAAGGGGAATATGTTTTGATTTTTAAAGTATTTTCAAGCTCCTTAGGTCTTATTGTTACTTTCCACTTCTGTAAGACTACTTACTAGCCATAAGAAAATTGCCCATTTGCTTACAGGTTTTGATAGACAGCGCGCCTAGGAGCTCACCAAAGAACACACACCACCTTAGACTATTCAATTCCATACCAGCAATACAACTGCTTCATAAAGAGCTAAACTACGCACTGAAGGACACATTAATAATTTACATCAATAGTATTTACATATTTTTGCTAGGTCTGCTTACATTTTCAAACAGTGAAAATATTTCAAAAGCTGTTAAATCAGATTTTTTTTTCGTTCATAATTAGAGTATAGGACTGCAATGGTCAATGTTTCCTAGGAAGTACTAAAGCTAGATTTACAAACAATAAGTAAATTTGATCACCGTAATAATTTACTGATATCAACGCGTAACAAACGCGCTTTCGCACTGTCTCAAAACATGCTGGGGGTACCCTGCACCAAATCAAGCTCCCAAGCTTCTTTGGAAAGTCCATTTTCAGCGATCAAATTTGGAGCTTCCATACACATGTTTGTTTTACATGGGTGGATAAATCTAATCTGCATGTCATATCATTCTCTTGCGTCTTCTCTAGACCTCAGATTTCTCTCTTCTTTGTAACTACTCAAATGCTACCCTGGCTTCAAGGCCACTTCAAATCCTACATTCCCTGTGAACTTCTCATTGAGTGCACAATACCTTTCATGAGGCATTATGGTATCAAATTGCCTAGCACTGATTTTGCCATTCACATACTTTGTGAAGGTACCTCATTTACTGCCGCTATCATCACCTGCTCGTTGTTTCTACATACCTATCATGTCTAGCCACAAAGAGGTGATGTTGGATACTTTCTGCTTCCTCTCCATCTCACCTACATCATGGACATTTCCCTTAGCTTCTAAGCTGTTTTGTCCAGTGGTCTCTTTAACGTCTTCTCACTTGCATCTAATAGACAAATCAAGCTTTCTAGATGCAAGGAAAACAGATCTCACTCTTTGTGCTTTCAGTCTGCCCACTGCCTTCACTTTCTTCATCCTGAGGAGCCCCATCTCTACAGTTACTCAACACCAAATACCTTATCATTCCACTTTCTGCGTTACTCCCACATGAAATTCTATTTCTAGCCTCAAAATCTGAATCTAAAGTATCTGCTTTCCACTAAGACTGCCTCTCGTGCTTGTCAAAGCCGTGATCACTACAATATGCTTTGCTCCTCTCCCTGTGGTTAGTTTTCCCTCCCTTCTTCCTCCTCCACCCATCACGCCACTCCGGCCATGTCAGCCTTTCTGGCGGCCTTTGAATTGTCCAGGCAAGCTTCTAACTGAGGCCCTTTAATACTACTATCCTTTCAATTTGGAAAGTCTTTCCTCCTAGCTGTCTGATTTAAAATGCATGCATTGCACACATGCATACCTTGGTTAACTATTCCCCTTCTGTGGCAGTCTGGTTCACATTGCTGGTAGAAATCACCCAACCAAGAGCAGCTTGTGGGGAAAGAAAACGAGGTTTGTTTTGGCTAACAGGCTCGAGGGGGAAGCTCCATGATGGCAGGGGAAAGCGATCTTTTGAGCAGAGGGTGGACATCACCCCCTGGCCCGCAAAAGGTGGACAACAGGAACAGGAGACTGTGCCAAACACTGGCAAGGGGGAGCTGGCTATAACACCCATAAGCCTGCCCCCAACAATACACCACTTCCAGGAGGCTTTAATTTCTAATTGCCATCAGCTGGGGAGACTACCATTCAGAATATATCAGTTTATGGTGGACGCATGAGTGAAACCACCACATCTTCCTACTTAATATTTGTTCTCCAAAGGAGTTATCAATCCTGTACATATTAAGATGTTTACTTAGTTGGTTCTGTTTCCATACAGTAGAATAAAAATCTCAAGGACAAGAGTTTCTGTGCATTTTGCTCACTAACATAGTTTTCAATGCTAGAATATCAAGCAGCAAAAAGTGGCCAGGCCATCACTGGTAGGACATTTGCCGAAGTGAACAATAGTATGACTATGCAGATAATGTATATATGTGTGCATGTGTGTGTGTGTGTGTGTATTATTGACAGCTTCTATACTTACAGACAACAAACCATGATATTTCCCTCCCTTCCCCCCACTTTCCCCTTCATGATAATGTATTTTTGCTGAAGTTCTTGTTAACTGAATCTAGTTGAAAATAAATGGAGAAGAACCACATTTCTCTTGCATCATGGGTAGTTTGTATGTGTACCACACATGGCTGGGGTGATAAGATCCATCACAACCTCACCCATTTGTTTACCGACATGACCCCAGGGAAACCTGAAACCCCTTTGTTGTGTTGGGCACACATCTGCAAACTTGTTATGACTCTTGTCTTCTACTTGGGTGCTTTACATAATTGTTTTAAAAGTATTTTTTTTCTCATATTGTGTTCTGTATGGATACTCAACATCTAAAACAACTATCTTTCAGGCACCTCTCTTTTTTTATTTTGTTTTATTTTTTAGATAGATAGATAGAAAGAGAGAGAGAATTGACACGCCAGGGCCCTCAGCCTTTGTAATCAAACGCCAGACACTTGCTCCACCTAGTGGTCATGTGAGACCTTGTGCTTGCCTCACCTTTGTGCGTTTGGCTTACACGGGATCTGGAGAGTGAGAATGTGGGGCCTTAGACTTCACAGGCAGGTGCTAAGCCACCTATCCAGCCTTCATGGACCTTTCTATATCTATTGACAATTGTGATACAGGATTGGTAGGTAAACGAATACAATCTAGTGGGGAAAAAAAGTAACAATGAATTATAAAGCACAGACTAAAGACATAACTGTGCTTTATTTTAATATAAAATTATCCTGAGTGCTAAAACCTTTCATATATAGCATGGCATAGTCCACAGTATCTGCATAATAAAAGCACACTAAGAAAATTCCTATTAGGAAGGATAGAGATGAAGACAAGGGAGATTTAATGAGATGATCACGCATGATCAGAGACAGTGCACCCCTTGCTGCTAAATCCTCAACTCTTAGTAGAGTGTTGAACATAGTTAGGGGTTCAAATATTTCTAAGTAAATGACAATTTCAACAAGGTTGAGTCATTATTTTATAACCTTCCAAATAAAATGGAGTTAAAAATGTTGTGTTTTAATAACAAAAAGAGATAATCTTGACCATGTGATCCTTTAAATGTGTAATCTTTAGGCTGCAAGGGAATGTCATGAACAAAATGGGTATGTTTGAGAGAAACTGTAGCATATGTGTGTACAATTATGATTATCTGTGGCATGAGAAAAAACTTTAATTTAAGGGATAAGTGTATTTTAAAGTTATTTTTGTTTATTTATTTGAGAGCAGACAGAGAAAGAAAGAGGGAGAGAGAGAGAGAGAGAGAATGGGCACTCCAGGGCCTCCAGCCATTACAAACAAACTCCAGATGCGTGCGCCCCTTGTGCATCTGGCTAACGTGGGTCCTGGGGAATCAAGCCTCGAACCAGGGTCCTTAGGCTTCACAGGCAAGCGCTTAACCACTAAGCCATCTCTCCGGCCTGATAAGCGGATTTTGAAGACTGTCTCATTATAAAGGAACCACTCATGTACAGAAAAGGTTTATGTCTTAGCCACTGTACTCAATTCTCAAGATGTGTAAAATGTCACTGCTGTTATTTGCAGACAACTTTGTGGTACAGGAACACTGCAAAGTCAGTAATCAAATAGACAGCATTTGATATGAAACAGCTACCTAACCCAGGGGACTGATGGGTCAAGCAAAGCTTCCCAGAGCTGGTGACCATTGAGATCAGAGTCAACGAAAATGATGGGTTGGGTGGTATTTGTTTAACTTTACATTTTCCTGGGTGGTCCTTGGTCTTCTGACCATTGAGAACATGGGCAAGGTAAAGATATGCAGTTAACTGTTTGTCCTTTCAAATGTGCTTCTACCTTGCCACATGGTGATCTCTCAAAGCTTTCTCTATCAAACTCAGCAAAGGGGCTGAGGATGTCATTCACTTGGTAAAGTGCTTGCTGCCAGGCACGCTAAGCCCTGTGTTCTATTTCTAGCACTGCATACAACGAGGAATGGTGGTACACATCTGCACCCACGCGGAACTCAGGAAGTAGGGCCAGAAGGATCACAGCACCCTGAGCAACGTACAGGGTTCAAGGCCAGCCTTGATTACATGAGACCCCTTCTCAAAATAAATAAAATCCAGCAGAGACCAATTAGAAAAAAAGCCATTACCCAGGTTTTATTCTACATATGGAGTGAATTTTTTTTAATATCTCCCAGCATTCTACCTTCTTGACTCAGTCATCACTTCTAATGCTTCAGGACCCATATGCATTCTTCTCTCTCAAGTGACATTTTACTAGCCCCCTGAATCTTTCTCAGTACAGGATTATTTTTTCTTTCTCCATTTCCACAGCAGTTCATTCTAAAAATAAGCTCAGTATCAATCAACAATAACCAAGTAGGGCAAGAAATGTTTATTCACATACTAACCTTAAACATAGGGTTACAAATTTACTGAAATTTTCTAGTTTACATATCCCATGGATTGTAACCTTTAAAAAAAAAATCAAAGTATGATCCTCATATTTTAAGTCATCATCATTTGATAGTCTGATGATTAGTTAATATATTTTTCTTTAATGAAAAATAATTAAGCCACTTGCTACTCCATAAAGAATCCGGTTTTATCATGTTATTGCTCAACATAGCAACCCAGAATTAAAAAAAAAAAACTCAACTCCTGTCATTTCTGAATAATATACTTTACCATACCATTGTGGGAGAAAAAAAACCACTGGTAACTCATATGCTACATAAATTATAAGCAGTGCTTTCTTCACATGTTAAGTGAAGATTTTATTTGAGATTTCACATCTTAGGGCCAAAGGTCAAATTTAATAAATACAAAGAGATATTAAAGAATATATTCATTAGTACCATTTGTGATTCTATTATAATGAATAATCACGTTTCAATTGAGAAAGATCTGAACTCTTTCTGAAAACTGTTATATACCAACGCTGCTGACTAGGAATAGGTCTGGCTAGGAAGGCAAAACATTTACACATTTTTTTTATTTAGCTTCTTTTTATTTTATTTTTTATTTTCTCAATTTTTATTAATATTTTCCATGATTATAAAAAATATCCCATGGTAGTACCCTCTCCCCCACTTTCCCCTTTGAAATTCCATTCTCCATAATTTACACATTTTTTTATACCACTGATATTTAAACATGGATTGGTTATGAATCTCAGTGACAACTACGAGGAATGTTTTTTAAATACACACATAGCAGCAACATAATGTTACTTTAAGCCCCCTCAAAAATCATTATCTTAGCTGTGAATACAAACATAATCATGCCTCTGCATTAATTTGCTAATAATTAGTTTATTATTTCTTCACATTGAGCCAAGTTAAGACTTGTGAATATACATTCATCCATATAGATAATATAGAACTATATTTATACACATACATTCATATGAGACTTATGCATATCTGAACATATATACACAATTGACTGAGTTGACTTATCTTCAGTGCTTAGATAAAACTGCTGGCATAATAGTAGATGCCATAAAATCCTATGTTAAATATGTCTCTGTTCAGTAGTTCCTGTATATACCTTGCACTGCTATGACACAATAGACACATGTATGTTTTACATGTGCAGCAATATACCTTTGTGCATTTTATCTGATGAGAAATACTCTTACTTTTGGGCTGTATTCTTTTCTAATTTCCTTGTTTCAGAGATCACCCCTCAAGTCTCTGAACTCAAGTATAGCATAATGAGCCAGATATAACCAATTACTATGTCATATTCCCCTCATCACATTAATTATCCCAGAGATGACATCAAATCTAATCCAAGTTAATCAGTTTCTTCCAAGGTAGGGTGATAAAAGTAATTTACTGTCAAAACTAAATTTTTAAGATTGTAAAAGAAAGTGGTTGATAATTATTCTGGGACAAGAGGCATGTAGACATTTATTTTAGATGATAAACAGAGATTGTAATCTGAAAGCACACATGACCTGGAAGCTCTTGGCTTACACTGCATCCTGAGGTCATTTTTATTAACCATCTTAGAGATAATGATTTTTCTTTCTGAAGCTACTAAGAGTTGAAGAAAAGACATACTGTAGACCATCTTGTTCAAATCCCTCATTTTTTAAAAGATAAGGGACTGGAGAGATGGTTTAGCAGTTAAAGCACTTGCCTGCAAAGCTAAAGTACCCAGGTTCAATTTCCCAGGACCCATATAAGCCAGGTGCACAAGGAGGCACATAGGTCTGGAGTTTGTTTGCAGTAGTTAGAAGCACTGGTGTGCCCTTTCTCATTCTCGTCCTTCCTCTGTGTCTCTTTCTTTCAAATAAACAATGAAATATAAAATATTTTTTAAAAGATAAGGACATTGAGTCCTACAAAGTTTAAAAGAATTCTTCTAGGTTTCAAAGATGTTTACAAGTAGTCAAATAACTCAGAATTTTATCATTTTTTAAGTTAGGCATGAATATTTTTGTTCTTAAATTTTTTATTTATGTTTTTTTCTTTCATATTTTTATTATTATTAACAACATATTTCATATGGGTACATAATTTTATTCTTATATTAAATTCTATATTTTCCTATATTTCTAAATTATGATATTATTGCTTCATTTTATGAGCATAATCATAACTACAAGGCAAATAAATATCTTCTTTGAAGAAACATGTGGATATGCCTATGTCCCTCACCCAAATGAAAAATTAATAATTTCTTCTATAATTAATTATAGACAATCATAATTCAATATTTATTATGCATCTATAATGAGTTTGTTTTGTAATGACAAAAATGGACAGGAAAAAGAAATAAGAATTGCTCTGTCTGTACAGTAAAGGATGACTTTTCATTTTAAAATATTTAAAACTTCCCAAATCCCACATTTTACATGTAAACAGTGTTCACAACTGACTGGTTAAAGAAGAACCAGGAACCAGCCTTCATAGGTGTAATTATGTTCATTTTAGTAGTTAAAGTATTGTACCTAAGTGATAACAAAGATTTAGTGACTCAAAACTTCTTTAAAAAGTGAACCTTAGGCTTGCAGGCATTGCAAGAAAACACCTTTAACCACAGAGCCATCATCCCAGCCCCCAAATTTCTAATAGTCCATGAGGACTGACATTCCAATCCTCATTACTGCTGCCAGGCAACCTAGAAATCAAGACTGCAGAACTATGCTTGCATGGACAGTAGCAAAAGCATTCATTGAGAGTAAGTGGGTTGGGGTGGGGCAGGGTGGTGAGGAAGAGGCTAAAGGGAGGAGACAGTGATAAATGGATTTCTAGTTGCAGAAAAGGAATATCAATGCACGTAGAAACTGGGATAAGCATCATAGAGCTTGTTTTTGCCTCCTCTGTTTATTTAACATTTAAACATCCATCATTGATGGTGGATTCATTTGTGATTTTTTTTTTCTTTTCAAAAGCTATTCTAAAAGAGGCCCCTTGATAAATTCTACTCAATCCACACTTGGAGAACATGCATTAACCAAGTCCACCTTAGTGAAAAGCTAGCTAACAGTGTAATTGAAATGATTTGGTTCTCTCAAAAATGTATGCGTTGAAATACTTATGGGTCTGTTATTTTGCATATTTTCTCAAGATTTATGCAGTAAATGTCTCACATAAATGACTGATTAATGAAACAAAAAAACTGCAACATTCAGGTTTAGCTTAGAATCTTTTACTTTTTTAAAATATAAGAGGTTTAAAGGAAAGTGCTTTCCCCAAAGTTTTAATTCACAGCCAAGGGAATTCAAAGATAGAATAAATTCGTGGTAAAGAGTTCACCATTTGCAATGTTACTGTGGATTCTTATAATAAAAATGGAGATGAGTGTTCCATTTGTTCTGTGATTATATTGATGTCAGGTTTCAGATTCAGCTATAAATATAAAAACAAATTTAAGCATCTATTTCTTATAATTTAATGGAGAGTGCTGGAATTTTTCTCTATCTTTAGTTCTCAGAAAATGTTAATTTTGGTCTGCTTTGGGTAGTTGGTAATATACTAAACATATGTCTGTTGTTACCAGATATAAGTGCCTTGACGAGATTGTCACTGTAAAATGCTTCAAGGCTATTTCTAGTTCCTAGCATATTTCTTGTGTATTATCTTACACAGGGTGACTCCACAGGAAGTTTGAGTAAAATTAACAAATGAATGGATAGATGGACAGATGGATGGATGGATGGATGGATGGATGGATGGATGGATGGGACAGGGATAAAAAAAATGCATCAATTAGTTACACAAGTGGTTTATCAGAAGTCATGGTTTCATTAATATTACAATGAGGTTGAATTTTTAAAATAATACCTCTACTGTGTATCCATAGATCACAAAAATAAATTAGTTGAGAAATATAGTATTTTTTTCCTTCTCATTAGCTAACCTCATAGCACATGAACCCAAAGAAGGAGATAAGACAGTGTTTGTTGTTGTAAATATCAAAAGTTATGCACAGCTAGTATTGGGAAAATGTGGATCATATTTCTCTAGAAATGCTCTCTTCTATATAGGTATTTGAATGTATAGCGATATTCTTTCTCTCCTTCCAAATAGCTCATTTTCTAGTGTAATACTATGCCTCAGGACTTTAGAAATGGTAAAACTGTGTAAAAAATTGGATTTATTGAAAGAAGTGACTCAACTAGAACTGGGAATAATAAAAAAAAGAAAACCACTCACTTCAGAAGCTAAGATTTTGTGTTCACATTGAAGTGAAGACTAGATAGGCAGACTAAAAGTAATGCATTTGCCTCTTAGAGGTAGGCAGGTTAAACAGACACAAAGAATTATCATGGATAAGTGGAACCAACCACAGAAATAAACCTGTGGCTGGGAAGCTGGAGTAATTTACCACTAGTAACAACAGGGCTGTGTGGGCTGCACTTTGTGGGTGTCTTATATCCTATTATGTTACACTCTCCAAACTGCAAGAGTTGTGAATGCTATGCCCTTACCCTCTATACAGACAAGCTACTGAATTATTTGTGTGGGGAACATGAGCCACTTACTTATATTACTGATAAGGACAGAAGACACACGGGTAGTGTCTGGGAGACAGACAGTGATGGGAACTCCTCTGTCTGGGTTGGAAAAGTGGCACTCTGAGCAGTTTGGATTGACTGACACACAGATAGCGATACGACATCTGCAATATGAACTGTTACTAATATGATAAATAGTGGCCGTGTAGTGTTGCAACCAGACTTTACATGAACAAGTAGTCAACTTGCAAACTCCATGCAGATGAGCCAACAGAAGAACTAAATATAAAAGAAGAACAAAAAGTAATGAGTTTCACAAATATTAAAATTTATATGGCTTAGTAAAAGTCCCATAGATTAAACCTTCTTTTTGTAGATTAAGAGATTGAACCCACAGATGCCAAAGCTTATCCAATATCATGCAGTTATTTAATACTGGAGAAGGAACTGGCTGCATACAATGTGAACACCTAGGTTTATCCCCACGTCTGAGGAAGAGAAGAAGTAGTCTAGGATGAGGAGGAAAACAAAAAGGATGAGAAAGGGGAGGAGACATCTTTTTATCTTTTGGGAAGAATGTATGAGTAATCTTTACCAAGAGAATAAGAAATAATTACAAGAAATTGGAAGATTATAGAAAAAACAAATTTAGTGTTTATCATTAGTGTGTGAGCCTAGAATACTCTCAGGACAGTATTAAGAGAATGTTCTCTGATTTCTGTGTTTCCATCTATTTGCTTTGCTGTAAAATCAAATGATATTTTTCATGTAAGTTAAACATCTTTTTAAAAAGTATTTATTGACAGCTTCCAAAATTATAGACAATAAACCATGATAACCCCCCATTTCCCTCACTTTTCCCTTCACAACTCCACTCTACATCATATCCCCTCCCCCTCTCAATTAATCTCCCTTTTATTTTGATGTCATCGTCTTTTCCTCCTATTATAAGGGTCTTGTATAGGTAGTGTCAGGCACTTCGAGGTCATGGATATCCAGGCCATTTTGTGTCTGGAAGAGAGCATTGTAAGCAGTCGTACCCTTCCTTTGACTCTTACATTCTTTCTGCCACTTCTTCTGCAATGGACCCTGAAAACATCTATCTTTCTGATACTCTCTTTTAGCTGAGCCTAAAATCTAGAGGTTTACATCTGCCAAAAACTGAAAAGGTCAGCAAACAATGTGTGATTCAAAATCCTTTCCTGTTCTGAATAATCACTTATCTGAGGGTTGGATGGCTCTGAGAACGTAGCATGAAATTATCCAGGCCACAAATACCAAAAACAATGAAATAGTATACAAAGAAATCCAAAAAAATAATTCCTTTTATGCCTTGAAAATTACAATATGGTATAAAGATTATAATATGAAGGTTAGCCAGTAATTGGTAAGTAGCACCCCAAAATGATCACTTGAATTCTCATAGACATGATTCATTTTTAGGAGGACTACTATTGTTTGGAACACTTTTTTTGGTGATTTCATTCTTTTTATATTTTCAATTTTTTTTATATTTATTTTCCAGGGGAGAGAGGGAGAAAGAGAAAGAGAGGGAGGGAGTGAGAAGAGAGAGAGAGAGAGAGAGAGAAAGAGAGAGAATGGACACACTAGGGCCTCCAGCCACTGCAAACGAATCCCAGATGCATTCACCACTTCGTGCATCTTGCTTTATATAGGTACTGGGGAATTGAACCCTGGTTGTTTGTCTTTGCAGGAAAGTGCCTTAACTGCTGATTCATTTCTCCAGCCGGTGGTTTCCCTCTCAATGTTTCTCTGACACTTTATTTCTCACTCTGGCATTGTATATTTGCTTCTCACCGTTCATAATTTCAGTACTATTTGAATGAAATGACGTCTCTTTAACTGGTCAGATCCCTGTGTACGTGGGTCAGGCCCCAGGTAGGAAATGATCAAGATTTCAGGGAAGAGAAAGGGTACATCTGGAAAGGTCCTTATGTTTCTTTGTGAATGGCCTACCTACTCCTGTTCTCCTCCCTCTTTGCATCAGGAGGATGCAAAGCAAAGACCGCCACGTTTTGTCCCTTTTAACAAAACTTAGATGGGGAAAAGAAAGGAAAAAGAGGAAGATCGTGAATGAAGATTATTGTATGAGCAGTAGAAAAAATAATAATAATATAAGTGCAATGAAGAGCAAGTTGAAGCTAGATAGAGGTAGAAAAGGAAAAGCAAATGAAGAACTTAGGGCAAGGGAAGGACGCAGAATGTGTACAGGACAAATGATGGCTCTTCTTGGTAATTCTTAAACCACCTGCCTTTGATTCCAACAGCATCTGCTGTTGAGAGCATAGAGAAGTTTTAACTTTCTGCCTTCAGTCACTAATTGATTTCCTTTTTCTTTTTTTAAAATACTTTATTATTATTTATTTATTTGAGAGAGAAATACAGAAAGAGAGAGAGAGAGAGAGAGATAATGGGCGCTCCAGGGCCTCCAGCCACTTCAAACGAACTCCAGATGCATGTGCCCCCTTGTACATCTGGCTTACGTGGAGCTTGGGGAATTGAACCTGAGTTGTTCGGCTTTGCAGGCAAACACCTTAACCCCTAAGCCATCTCTCTAGCCCCTGATTTCCTTTTCCTTTTTAAACTTCAGGTTCTCTATGAAGACTAATTAAAAAAAATGGCTAGTCGCATATATCTGTCTGTGAAGGGACCAGACAGTACATTCTTCTCAGTTCATCATCCGTTCATATCTCCCTCCACTTATCTCCCATCTACTTGTCTACACCAGCATATTATTTATGTGTGTGCCTTCCCAACCATGCTTCCATCAAACACCAATGTGAAGCTGAGACTCTGGGACATGCAAAATACTTTGTTGAATGAAGGGGACATATCTTTTCTATTGCACGTAGAAGTATGAAGATAATTAAATGTCAAATGCCAGTGACCTCAGGGAACATCAACTGATGACATTTAGCTGACTATACATATTGATTATTGAAAATCTGAAATTGTATTGATTCTGAATAGCAGCAAGCCTTTAAGGAACCTCCATGTCATACTTCCTACTCAGCAAACACTCTGATCTTCATAACTTTGCAGCAGACGCTTCTCAGTAGAAAGGTCCAAGAATAGCCTCCATACTTGCGCAAAAGTAGTGACTTATGGAGGCAAGCTGCGGCTTGTTCAATCTCAAGATATTGTTGTTTATTGCTCATATAGCACTTTCCATAACTGAAGAGCATGATTTGCATGCCTGATTTACCCGGCTGTGTAAAATGATGAAGTTGCATGCTAGGGTTTATGAAGTGAGCATGATAGGAGCCACCCAGAGGACAGAGCCTAAGTGCAGATATCCAGGTGCCAAGTAATAATGTTCGTTCTTCTCCTAGGCCCACCTATTCTGGGTGAGAGAACCCTTTCCATTGATAGCCTGTCAATATCTATGCTGCTATGAGCACGACTAGATTTCAATTCCCTTCCGTTTTATAGCGTATTAAAAATATTCTACCATATGAACCAGAATGGATGAGCAGGTGCATTAAAACCGGATGCATAGTTACTGAGGAGTAGCCCATGAGTTGACCATAACACAAACAAACTTCTGTCATACTATTTCCCATAAAATAATCAGGGATAAAATGTGGACTGTGAGAAATATACTTTAAAAAATCCCTGAAGAAAAATACACCTAAATTTTACTGTTTCCCTTCTTTAAGTATATCCATTGTGTTTCAATTTTATATAATGACTAAATATGACTGATTCAAAAATGTTAAAGTTACAGTTATAAATGATGACTGTTACTGTAAGTTAATAAGTGGAAACGATGAGGCATTTATCAATACTATGTTCTACAAGTATGGAAGGAATGATTTCTTCCTTTGGGAAAATTCACTAAAATAGAGTTTCTTTGAAATTGTTAAATTTGCAGTGTGTGACTCCTGAAAATGAAATCTAACTGAAAAAAAATATATTTAGCAAATTTTTTGGTCTGGGCATTTTATTTTGGAAGGAAGCAGAGGGAATTAAAGTGGGTTTTCCTGCCTAGAAACTTAAGCACTCCTGAATGGCTACTACAGAGCTTCCATTTACTTTCAACACACTGAGAAATATCTACCCTTGGCTATAGGTATAGTAAAAATAGGCATGCAATCCTCTTAGTCATAATGTACAATAGGTATGACTTTCCCCACCTTATAGCTCACAGAGGTTGGAGAGATTACACAATATCCCACAGCTAGTTAAGTGGCCAAGTATATCTGACTTCAAAGTCACTGGTCTTCCTGTCATACTAAGACCATAATAACTGCATAAAAGCGCCACAATGGGCTATTTGAAAATGAGTTAGCTTACGGATTCTTGAATACACAAGGACTATAAAGCATAAATCCTTCTCGCTTCACTTGTGCATAAAGCCTTTCTCATGGAGAAGTCCTCATTAAGTATGTGGTCCAGTGCCTATTTAGATGGACTGTAACCGAGAGATACACATTCTATTCCCAGGGTTTCTGCTGAGTCATCATGCAGAAAAGAAAAAAGAGACTTGCTTCTTTCCTATATTGCTTGTCCCATCTGTACAGCAGACATTGCATTTACCTCTTAGTTATGTGGGAAGGATATTGGGAGCTCTAATACGTTATTATATGTAAGACTGTTCAAGTTTTTTTTGGGGGGGGGTGAGGAATGCTTTTAAGTACAAAGTGTTATGCTATCATTTCATAATTTTGAGAGTCAAAGAAGGCTTAACCACCAGCTGTTTTCTTAAACATTTTCCCACTGGGCCCCTGAGGCACAGTGCAAGTCAGGTGTGGACACAGCACAATTTTCAGGACAAATTTGGTACAGATGCTGTCTGCCTCTTTACTGCTGAGGGACATCTCAGGGAGATGAAACATCTCTTTATGTAAAGACTTTTTTTTTTCTGTTCAGCAATATGAATCTGCTTGGCATGCTGGGATCTGTAGTTTCACTCATCACACCTGTCTTTTAAAGATCAAAGTTAAAGTAATTGGTTCCAATGTATACCTATGGGAAATTGCCCTGGTGACCCCCGAGGAAATGAGGGCAAATGGTGGGGGTCAGCCCCTCTCCATTCTTTCTTCAGAGATAGAACTACTGTGCACTGCAAAGGTGAGCAATAGATCCTCTGTAATGCCACTGACATCGGCTGGCTCAGATGCAGTTTTCCTGCCATCATTTAATTACCCCAGATTAATGTATAAATACAAGGAGACGCAACAGAAGATGAGGTACGTAGAGAAGGAGCTGTGCTTATTTAGTTAATAATTAATTACTTGGAATTTTTAACAGTGGGACATTAACCACTTGCCCTTTTAAATGGTAATAAATAGCAGACATATGTCTAATTAAGGAGCTGTAAATGTTTTGGAGAAGCAGAACGGGAGGGAAAGATGCTTATTTATGGAGCTATAGTCAAAGAAAAGTGAGTGTTGTTGGCACATTGAAGGCCCGCTCTCCCAGGGGGTGGGTGTCCGCTCTGATTCTGAACGTTCCCAGCCTCTCTACCAGAGCACTTCCCTCACAGGCGGCTGTGAGGAGAAGCGTGCTCAGGAGCACAGAGGTGATTTCCTTCAAGTCTGACTTCTTAGTGAACCTCAGGCAGTCTCGCTTCCCCCACCCTTCCTGACATTTTAGATTAGAATACATTTACCACCTTAAGACAATCTTGCCAGGTACTGGAAAACTAATCAAAAGACTATGACTGGGGAGGCCATAAGCCCTAGGGGAGAACCAACTCCTATAGTCTGGCTAAATGCATATATTATGTCCACCAAACTGCCTTCTAAATATATATGTTTATGTAATGCTACTCTCACACTTTCGTAGAGACATTTCTCTTTTCAGGAAGTAGTAACCACTGGGGAGACTTAAAACTCTTGGAAGTGCTGAGAAGTGACAGTGGAGTGTTCAGCATTGAGTGAGACATTTCTATCACCCTTCCAAGCCCCAGAGACCACTGAGGAAGAGTTGGTGGAAAGAACTTAAGGAAGAGGAGGAGTGCTTCATGTGATGATGACACATGGTAGAGATATTTATGACCTTACTTCACAGTGGCTGATGCTATGTGCACATGATCTGCGTAATAGGAGGCAAAAAAATGATGATATCAACATAGAAGAGAGACTAGTTGGAAAGAGGGGATGCAGTAGAGGGAGATTTCAGTGGGAAAAGGGAGCGTGGGTGTGAAAGGATTATGAACATGGCATATTGTCTCTATGAATGAAGGCTGTCAATAGAAAGTTAAAAATAAAATGAAGTTAGCCTACAAACGACAATCTCTACTGATTTTGCTAAATCTTTATGTAGCACCCTAATCATAACTAACAAATAGCTACATTGAATAGGAAGAACAGAGTCTTACATAAGAAATTTGCTTCTTGAGCCCCACTATTGGATGCTCAGGTTAACTACTGAAATGCCAAAGAGCACTAAGTGCTCAAATGGGGTGGAGACTGAACACAGACCTCCTGTGTCACATCACCCCCTGTGGCTCCAGGATGCAGAAGGACACTGCAGAGAAAGTTAATGTCACAGGAAACACCTTTCCCCATTATCTGCTGGAGGCCACTCTGAAAGTAAATGCTGATTTTGTAAAATCTTTGTAGGAAGTCCAAATCGGCCAGTTGATTTTTATTTTTTGTTTTTCTGGTCTGGACATATTGCCTTTGTTTTTCTCCGACTTCCAGTTTCGGTCTTTAACCGCCACTCTTACTAAAACTTTTCATAGCACAAATCAAGTCACAGAAAATGACATAGGATCAGTTAAAAACATAGCTTTCATTGGATACAACCCATAAGTTCTGTACCAACACCCATCTACCTCACATCTCCTGTCTTCACTCCCATTCCTCTATGTTTGACATCATGCCAGGAAAGATAACTTTCTTCAGCCCTTACCTGCTTTCAAAACATGTCTAACAAATAGTTTATAATTGCTCTCTCATTTTTCATAGAGATTTTCTTGCTGTTTATTTGGTTATACCTTCTTTATAACAGTGCTATGCCTCACAGCCATTGGTGACTGTAAGGTTATAGTAATACGAAGGCTGTTATTACCACCAAGCACTGCTTTCACTGATCTATTTCCACACACGATAATATTGCCCAATACCCATAATGGAGATGGAAATGCATGAAGAGGCCTAGCAGTTAGTAGGTATGAGCGAAACAGACCTTTCTAGGATAGTCACGGAGGATTTTCTTGACCCTGCTTGCCTGAAACTCTTTGAGAACACACAATCCTATGGACCTTTTAGATTCTCTCAAAAGTTTCCAGCACTTGTTTCTACATCTCTGGATGTAAAAGAGTTCTCTTCATAATAGGTATTTAAAACAAAATTACTGAGAGGGTCCATTTTGGAAGAGGTGGCAGGAAGAATGTAAGAGCCAAAGCAAGGGTAGGATTCCTTACAACGTGCTCCTCCAGAGACAAAATAGCCTGGATATCCATGACTTCACAGTGCCTGACACTACCTACACAAGACCATCATAAGAGGAGGAAAAGATCATGACACGAAAATAAAAGAGAGACTGATTGAGAGGAGGGGATATGATGGAGAGTGGAGTTTAAAAGGGGAAAGTAGGGAAAGGGAGGGAATTATCATGGGATATTGTTTACAATTAGTGAAGTTGTCAATAAAAAAGCAGAAAAATTATTGAGGACATTAATATATGAATATACTACCACTGGGTTGTATTCCCATTAGGTTTTTATCTTTTGTACTCCCAACTTATTCCAGTGAGGACTCTTGCTCAGCAGGGGCATTGGTGATCACTGTGGGCTGATGAATGCATTGGTCAGTCCAGATAGGGAGAAGAGTGCCTCACCTCCTCACTCTGTGGCTCTGAGATCCTTTCTGCCTCCCCTCTTCTGTAATTGTGCCTGTGTCATGGAGACCATTCTACAGATCTCCTTTAGTGTTGAGCTCCCGACAGCCTATTATTTTCTGCTTTGTTGAGTTTTGAGTCTCAGTGTCTACCACTATCTCCATACAGAAGTTTGTCAGGTGAGCAATGGCAGTGGCAGTCATCTAATCTGCCACTTCCTTTGCAATGCTTCCTTGGCCCTGGCAGGTCTGATAGAGCTAACTCATCCAGCACGAGGCACTCAGCTTTCTCCTTTTCTTATTCTGATGAGCCTTGGGTCTCTCTTGCAATTGCTCTTACCTGTACAAAGCAGGTTCTCTACCCAAGAGTGAGAGCAGCATTGATCAAATACATTTTAAAAGCCTTTGGGATAGGCATAACATCTCCGTTTAGCCAAAGAATAGTGGAAGCTTCCAAAAAGGTTACTTTTGATAAACCAAAGACCTAGATCAAAGAGAAATGAGTTTTTAATGGAAACATACCCCTTCCACCAAGTGTGGATCACTTTAGCACTGACAGCAGGGTCCCAAGCAAAACCATCCTCAGAAATCACTAATTCATTGCAATTGGGACTTGGGTCAGAAGAAGTCAAATCCATAAAGTCTAGCATAGGAAACTTTACTGTTTCATGTTATTATTTAACATTATTGTGATTTAGCATCTTTCTAAATACCACAGCAAAAAAATGAGACACCTGCAAGGATCGAAGAGAAAATGAAAATCCTTTATTTTTCCCAGCAGAAAGAAACAAACTTGGGGACAAGCCTGAGAGATAAGCACTTATGACAGAATGAACATGGAAATAAAATTTTACTCTTTCAAGGTAGTATTCTTTTTTAAACCCATTTTTTGGATAATTTAAGGTCAAATAGTGGGGACTGTTCTCCACCAGCATTTGGTTCTAACAGTGATTATCCAAGTGTTTCCCTAGGCCAGCCTCAAAGCTTCACCCGGGAACTTTCTAGAAAGGCTCACAATGGAGTTCCACTCATCACCCAGTAGATGTGGTCCCATGGAAAGTTGGAATCCATGCTCTGGTTCAGTGACTGTCACTACCCCATTTCAAAGAAAAACACATTCAGTAACTTGAAATTTACTATACCTTTTGGGGAAAAGCATACTCTGGGTAGTATCTGATTTGTGTGTTTCAAATATAGAAAAAGCATATTTCTGTATTTTATTAAAAATAAATTAGTTTTTCCCCAATGAATAAATAACTTAGATGGAAATGTTGAAACCTATTTAAGCACTTAATAAATTATTACAAAAACCAAAAAAAAAATCCTCACTAATTGTACACCTACTTTAGGCACTGTCTTTGACTCTGCAAATGTTTTATATATTCTTTTTAGAAATATTTTTATATTTTTTTTATTTATTTTGAGAGAGACAGAGAGAGAAATAGAGAATCAGAGAGAGGGAGAGAATGGGTGTGCTAGGGCCTCCAGCTGCTGGAAATGAACTGAACTCCAGATGCGTGCACCACTTTGCACACCTGACTTATGTGGTTCTGGGGAATCAACCATGGATCCTTTGGCTTTGCAGTCGAGTGCCTTAATGGCAAAAACCTATCTCTCCAGCCCTGTTTTATGTTTTCTTAAAATATTTATACTGGATACTCAATGCTGTCCTCATCCTGGCTGCCACAAATGATGGAGAGGTTTATTTTGATTATTTATATCCTGGACAGTCACTGAACCAAATGACTCATTCAACATGTCCAAGGACATTGCGCTTTAAACTGGATCAGCACTAATACCAGCAATTTCTTACCCCTTGGATCCAGGAATCATGCATATTAGTCAGGGTTCTTTAGAAATACAGGATAGGTAGGGTGAATATCGAACATAAAAGGGGTTTATTAGATAACCTTACACAATGCTGGCTGAGCAGTCCAACAATAGCTGTGTGAGGGCTGCGGTGTCTCGATGCCTCAGCAGTCCCAATTCGGTGCTGAAAGCCTAAAGTATTTCTGGAGATCCACTGGTTTCCAGTCCACTTTGGAAGGCTAATGAAGCCAAGTTCCAGTGTCCACAAAGGATAGCAGGAACAGGGTAGATGCACACAAGTCAGCACGTGACAGGGACCACCAAGCAAAATGCCCTGTGACCTCACGGAATGTTTTCACCAGAACGGCCATTCAGCATGGAGGAAGGAACTTCCTTTCTTAGTTCCTTCCTGGAAACACCCCAACAGGTCAACCCGAGATGCACGTCTCTCACTTGAGTCCTAATTGGATCAAGATGACAACAGTACTTAACCATCACTATATAACACTATATGCAATGAGCACAATTTCTCTGCACCAAAGTATATTCGTACAGAGTTTGCATGGAGGAAAAACTCAGCTACCAATTACAGTCCTGGGGCTCATAGATACAGATGATGCAGAGAAAAGGTAAAGAGAAATAATGTCAAGTGAAAGAAGCAAAGCCCTCCCTCACAAACTGCCTGATGAGATGGTAGGAAGGACAAGAAAACCGGTAACCGTCACCTGCTCATCTCAAAATAAGAATTTTAAAGTACAGGGCTGGACAGATGGCTTAGGAGTTAACGCCCTTGCCTGCAAAGCCAAAGGATTCAGGTATGATTCCCCAGGACCCACGTAAGCCAGATGCACAAGGTAGTACATGCATCTGGAGTTTGTTTGCAGAGGCTGAAGGCCCAGTTAGGCCCAGTCTCTCTCTCTCTCTCTCTCTCTCTCTCTCTCTCTCTCTCTCTCTCTCCCTCCCTCTTAATTTATCTCTCTAAAATAAATAAATAAATAAATTTTTAAAAAAATTGGGATTTAAAGTACAGAATACTTCATTTCAGAATTTACTCTTTTCCCTTCCTTTAAACTAGATATGTGCCTCTAGTAGTTAATGAATTTGAAGGAGGTGGGAAAAGGAGGCAGTAAGAAAGACAGATGTCAAAAGGATGCATCCATAGGGCTAGAGACTACTCAGTTTTGAGAGGACTCCATCTCAAGTAGACTGTTGTACACTGTCAGATCACCATATCAAAGTTCTATTTTGGGGAATTTATATTTTATACCTCACCTGGAGGTCATTGTGACTGCTAGAAAATGACATGGTAAGAGCACAATAGTGGTGTCTTCACCATAGGTGGGAAAAAAAATAGCCATTAGGATCTTAATCTTCCCCATCCCCACAAAAACCTGTCTATTTTCATAGCAGGGTTCTCAAAATGTTATCCTACATCCATCCTTTGTGACTTAGTATACAATTCCTCAGCGCACCACCGTCCTGCCCAGCCTGTGCCTTTCTGTTCAGTCTTTCCTCCGTTCCTCTCTCCCTCCCTCCCTCCATCTATCCATTAGCATCCATCTCTTAAAAAAAAAAATGGATCTCTGACCTCAAGGTTCTTACCTTTCACCAACTTGAAGTAGACAAAGAAATCTTCCAGCCTTGTGTGTGGGGGGTCCTGTTATCAAAGAGGGAATCTTGTTTCTGCTGACTCATCTAACATAAGAAAGACTGGCTAGATCCTTTGATGTGTCTCAGTGCTAAAGGAACTGGTGTCTGAGAAGACTCAAGTTAGTGCGTTGGACTCGTTTTTTGTTGAGGCACAGAGCTTCTATGCTGTGGTCACCACGCACAATCACTTGCATATACACTGCCATGTAACCCACCATTAATCACAAACAATATGATCAAGTGGTCACACAACTGCACAGGTCTCACCTATTGCTCTGTTTTGACCAAACTTCACTCAGGCCTGTCCCTTTGAATCAGAGTCCTTTTGTTCGCTTGCTCCCAGGCCTGAACAAGCACTGAAATAGATAATATACATTTCATCTGCTTTTCCTGGCAAGGTATTCAATTTTGGTCACACCCTCCCCCCCTCCCCCACCACCACCCAAACCCTAACACTGGATATTTTGCTGTGTGCTCAGATTCCCAAACAGGGCACAAAGATCCTGCTAATTTCTGATTATATTGTATCAATTGATGTTCCCATAAAGTACACTAGACATCCCACAAGGCAGCCTGATTTGGTTTAAATATAAATGATCATGAGGGGTTTGAAAGATGCAAGACCATAACAAAACAATTTTGGCCTACTTTATCCCCTTAAATAAGCATTTATTGCCCGCATTTGTATCTGACCTGACATACAATTCTGACTAGTAGGTAAAACTTTTTGGAACACAGAAACAGAACCCCCAGGTTCCAACAACCCTAAAGCTCATAAAGTCATCAGAAAGCTTCAGAAGTCTCTAGCAGATATTCCTGTTTTGCTATAACCTGCCTACGTGAGGTTTCCACCAATGCACCTGAAGGGGAACATGGTTTATGACCTCTCTTGTTCTTGTTCTATAAAACCTTCATGTAACTGTTGCTACATTGAACCATGGAGTTTGGGGTAACCTAAATGTGTGATTCTGGGTCATCGTCACTCACATTTGGCTCCAGAATAAACCATCTCACCCTTTTGAGGAGCTATATATATTGTTGTTGTTGTTGTTAGCAAGCTCTCAACACTATAACAGTCATTTTTCTGCTTGGCTTGGAAACGCTTTATATTTTCCTGTGGTCACAGAATTCTCTCTAGTGCAATAGCCTGTCTTCCTCCCTAACTAAATTTGGTGATTTAAAAAAAAAAAAAAATTGTTCATTTGACTGGTTGTTTAGCAATAGCTTTTACCATTTTGGAGATAAAGAATCAAAAAACTACAAGATAAATTAAGAATATATGAGATCATAAATAGCAAAGTTTAAGGATTTATAGACAGATTTGGGGGAGGAATGTGGAGGGACAAAAATAAAGGTATTTGCTAGACAAAAGTAAAGGTATTTCTCCCTTCATGGTGTTGTCAAGAAAGCTACAGATAGATACACTATCCCAAGATGACTAGGGTCAGAGGGTGGAGTTAAGTCTGTCCTAATATGGGCTTTAGACCAAGCAATAGGTTTCTTCACACTGTTAAGTGTGCAGGACAGAATGATCCGAACGAAAGGAATAGTTCTCTTTGGTGCTCTGGCTATCTGTCTTGGTTTTCGGTGCTCCCTTGGATATGACATACCCTCAAGTAAGGTTTGTGGACGATGGCCACAGACAAGGTTGATACAGGGGACTTGAAATTTCCCATAGGTAATGTGTGAACTCAGAGCATCATAATAAATAATAATGGGACTTTACTCTTCAAGCTGCATTGTAATGCTGCTGCTAAATTAACCTAGGCCCTTGCAGAGAATGCAAATGAAAGAACTCTGGAATATGTCAACAGGGCTTTGGGCAACAAATTCAGTGAGAAGTTGCCAAGGGAAGTCAGGTAATACAGTTGGGGACTGGGGGTGAAAGGATCAGGGCTAGAGCAAGTCTATTCTGTAAGTTTTATAAATTTTAAAGTAAAATATTTATTCCACACAGATATTTCCCTTAAAGCCATGACACTTACAAAGGCTTCACTGTGCATTCTTGCAATTCTAAACACAGAAATCATACATAAATTCAAAGAAGAAGGGCTAGATTTCATATGGGTTTTATTTCCATAGATTTAAAACTTTATTCTGAAAAAAAAAAAAAAACAACACTGTGGAATTATGGGAAATGGTTCTGGACCATTTGCCTTCAAACAAAATTTAGGAAATAAATGATGCTACCAACAGTAATTGAGCATCTCTATGAGCCAGTTCAACCAGATTTAACTGCTCCCTCTGCAAAGCCAAGGATTAACCCACCTTAGATATGCCCACTGGTATTTGTGCCAAGACTGAGAGTAGGAATCAAGCATTTATACAGCTTTTCTGACATTTCAGTGCTAAGCACAGAGCTTTCAGGAAGCAGCAGTCAAGAACTGGAGTAATCTGGAAAACGAGATCCCCAGTTAGTGATGCTCTTCTTGAAATGAATGTGACGCACAGAAGTAACCTGGGGGATGAGAAATCGACGGAGTCAGTTAAGTGACAAAATGTGTCAAGCGGGTCGTGGGGGATCTGCTAATTTCCTTCAACACGTGCTAGTGCTACCTTCTTACCCTTCTTAGGAATGCTCCTTTTCTGGACCTTTCGATGAAGATCTGACTCTCTTTTAAGGGCCACCAACTGGACCTGTCACAGGACACTCAACGCCCCCCCTCACCCCTATCTTCGTCTTCCCAGAGCACACGGCACTATTACAGTGCTCGTCCTATTGCTGCTCGGTGATGATGATTACCCGCTGTCTGAGTTCCCTGCCAAGGACATGGCATATGCCATTTGACCTCTTTGTAGATTCAACATGTGCAGACTGTTCAACAGAACAAAAGGAGAAAAGCCAGAAGTTAGAAGAGAGAATATGCAAGGAGGAAACAAGGGATCAAACAAGGAACACTCGTGAAAGAATGGAGGAATCTTTTTTTCTTCCCTCATTTACAGCTGGATGCTGGCTTTGCTTCTCTTGTCTATCTAGTCTGTCTAATCTCCCATGATATTCAAGAGGCAAGAGTGTCTGAGATGTACACATGCGCATGCATGCATATAGGCTGGCTCAAGCGAAATCTCAGGGTAAAAATATCCTTATTCTGAGCATCATAAACTAAAACTAGAATTTAGTCTTTTTATTGTAGCAGATTTCAAAGGAGAAGAAGGCAAGCTGGGTTTCAATTTCCTCCTCCTCAGAAGGAAAAGATTGTATTGCACATTAAAGAGGACTGCTTCTCTGGGCCAGCCCCAGCCATTCAGAAACCTATTTGGGCTGAGGCCAAGGGACTGGATTGTCTCTGATGGAGGAAGGCTAACCAGAGTGAAGGAGAGATTAATCAATCCAAGAAAACATCTGTCAGGATATTGAGTTTGGCTCTTGTTATCAGCTCCCTGTACTTCAGGGGCTGTGTAATATTCAATTTGATTATCTTTCACCTGCAAGGAGTAAGTTTCTCTCTGCTTAAAAATCACTGGTACTACCTGAAGAGGAATTGATCTGTTGGTAAAAATGCTGACAAGGAAAGACAGATTAGAAACAGGACAGGGGGATGAGAAAGGGAGTTTGCATCCATCCGGGTCTTTTCTTTTAATTCACTGGCTTGGATTCCTGCTCCATTAAGGACATGGGTATATTTGTTTAATTTGTCAGTCTTGATTATGATAAATAAATGATGGCAAGAGGCAGCACACTCTTGTGTTTCTATGAGATTCTACTATCTATATATGTATATATAAACTTTATATATATATATAAAGTTTGCTCTTTTAAGTGTCCATGTCCTCTAAGGCTTGTGGATTTCCTTCTGGAAGTGTTACAGAAAGAGCATGCATCACTTGAGCACACGGAAAGGAAAATGTTATATTCTATATGGTGATAGGTTTAAGGTTTTAAAAAAATTGTTTTATTTTTATCTATTTGAGAAAGAGTTAGAGAGAGGGAGGAAGACAGAGAGAGAGGGAGAGAGAGAGAGAGAGAGAGAGAGAGAGAGAGAGAATGAGCGTAAGGGCATCTAGCTGCTGCAGACAAACTCCAGACACATGCAACTCCTTGTGCATATGGCTTAAGTGGGTCCTATGGAATCGATCCTAGGTTCTTTGCTTTTGCATGCAAGAGCCTTAACCACTAAGCAATCTCTCCAGCCCTGAGGTTTTAAAGACATAAAATTCCAAACTTCATACTTGATAAGACTTGAAAGGCTGTGCTATTCTTGGAGCATTTGTTTCATAAGTACATTAATTCTCTCTCTTTCCCTCTCACTCTTACCCGAATTCCATTAGATTCTTTCCTACACAAGCACCATAGAGCTACTATGCTTTAAAAAAAAAATTATGCCATTTATGTTTATTTTAAAGTGCCATTCATTCTGCTACCACCTTCCAGAGCTTCTGAACCCAGCCATTAGAGCTGATGACACTCATGAGATTTGGGGCCCTATCTGTATTGGTGAGCTGAAAAGTTTACCAGGCATTTTAATATCATATGAGACTTAGAGGACTGAAACCAAAGTTATTACCTCTCCCTTTTTATTTTTCTAAAACTTATTTTTGTTTGTTTTTTTTTTTATCGAGGTAGGGTTACACACTAGCCCAGACTTACCTGGAATTCACTCTGTAGTTCCAGGCTGGCCTTGAACTCACAGAAATACTTCTACCTCTGCATCCCAAGTGCTGGGATTAAAGACCTGTAACCACATGCCTGGCCCTTTTCTTAATTCTTGGCTATATGTGTGTTTGAACTTCTAGTGACATCTTTGCTTCTTCACTCATCCTTGCCATGCTAAGTCAACCAGCCACAAGCTCAGGTCTAACTCATTAGGAATTTCCTCATGTCTCTGTTTTCTGCTCTGTAGTCACTGCTCTGCTTCCATGAGAGCTAATGCACACAACAGCCAAGACCTCCTAAATGATACCCCTGTTTCCAGCTCTCCCTCTCCTTTAAGTTATTACAGTGACCTTGGCTATGTAAATCTGAATTATCAACCGACTTTGCATAGATAAAATTAGATTCAGGTGCCTTAATTTGGCATTGAAGGTGGCTTGTCTACACTTTCAGATCTATTATATCTATCTATCTATCTATCTATCTATCTATGTATCAATGTACCTAACTATCTATCTAGCTATCTACCTATTATCTATCTATCATATATCTATCAATCTATTTATATAGCTATCTAATCTCTTGGGGCTCTTCATATTTGCCAGGGAAGAGTCACCACTTCTTAAAAGCCACCTAGAAGTTTCCCTGATGTATTGGTTTGCTCACATTCACATGTCTAGTGTCTTCACCCATACCCACTCACTTCTTCTCCATTTACCTATGTGTCTTTACTTTGACATATTCTGTTTCCTCTTGTCAAAGCATCTGCCTTGTCTTTTAACCACTATGGACAAATGTGCATTGCATTACTGAAGACTCAGTATCAATGTCTCCTTCTCTAGAGCAGTGTCACTTTCTCTCACATTCTGGTTGAGTCATTCACAAATATTCTCCCACACTGCCCCTTGCTTTCTTCTAAGATAGCATCTGGTGATGAAGACATGGACAAGTAAAGCCATTTTGTCTGGAGTTCCTGATTTGCCACCTTTATACAAAGTTAGCAGTATCATTCTCTTCAACAACTTGCACTTGACATAGATCAGTGAAGTCTTTCTAGACCATACAAGTTAAAAATGATTTATCTCATTTTGAATTCCATAAATCTCTACCAATAAATATGTTTCTGCTTTGAAACTTGCAGTAGTAAATGAGTAAATGATTTCATGTGTTTCTAAGAAATATGAGATAGGTTGTTAATGTTTTAAATAATATTTGTAGCTGGGCGTGGTGGTGCACGCCTTTAATCCCAGCACTCGGGAGGCAGAGGTAGGAGGATTGCCGTGAGTTCGAGGCCACCCTGAGACTCCATAGTGAATTCCAGGTCAGCCTGGGCTAGAGTGAGACCCTACCTCGAAAAACCAATAAATAAATAAATAAATAAATAAATAAATAATATTTGTTTGAGGGCTGGAGAAATTGCTCAGTGGTTAAGGTGTTTGCTTGCAAAGCCTAACAACCCAGGTTTGATTCACCAGTACCCTTGTAAAGCCAGATGCACAGAGTGACTCATGCACATGGAGTTTGTTTACAGAGGTTGGAGGCCCTGGCACATCTATTCTCTCTCTCTATCCTCTCTCTCTTCCTCCCTCCTTGAAAATAAGTAAATAAAATACCAAAAGTTATCTGCTTCAGAATTACTTAAATTTATTTTGTATAAAGAGGAAAAATTTGGGCTATTCTCAGTTTTAAGTCTAAAGTGTAGTACTAGGAAATGAGGGGAAAAGAAATTTAGGAAAGAGTAGAACAAGATTCAGGATATGAAAATAAAGAAATATAAAAACCATTTGTTTGACAGTAAAGAAACATTCATGTAAAACAAAATTCCAAGTAGGCATCTGCAAAGACAAGGGAGACTGATGGAAAACTAGTATATAAATTAGTATAGTGGAGACCTAAAAATTCACGGTAAAATAGGTCTACTTGGGCTAGTTAAGATAAACTGATTATTGTTCAATAGAGAGAAGGATAGATCTCACTTTTATTGGCTATTTTTGTAAAAATAATTGTCACATATTTTTTGACTTAGAAGTCTAAGTTGAATCTTGAGGAACTACAGATAATTGAGAGCTGATCTCATATCATATGACAGGACTAATGAAAAATGAATCACAGATGTAAATTCATGAATAAAAATAGAAAAGAATTAGAAAAATACCCTGAGAGTAGAGTAATCTTTGTAAAAAAGTTCTTACAGAGGCTGGAAAGGTCACTTAGCATTTAAAGTACTTGATTGCAAGTCTGATGGCCCTGGTTAAAATCACCACTACCCACATAAAACCAGATACACAAAATGGTGCTTGCATCTGGATTTCATTTACAGTGGAAAGAGGTGTACACCCATTAATATCCCCCCATCTCTCCTTGAAATAATAGCAATTTTTTAAAGTTCTTAGATATCTAAACTATAGTTCATGGAAGAAAAACAATATGTTGGACTTCAATGAATAAAGCATTTAAAATTTTAACAGCCTAGCCTCATTGGTGGCCTAGGCTCAACAAACAAATCCACATATACTAAGCATCGTGATTCACCCTTCAGATCCCAGCACTTAAGAAGTAGGTTCAGGAGAATAAGGAGTTTAAGCTTTTGCTATATAATGAGTATAAGACCAGCCTAGGCTACAGACCTTATATTTAATAATAATAATAATAATAAATAATTTTTTAAATAAAAATTATTAGCCGGACTTGGTAGCACATGCCTTTAATCCTAACACTCGGGAGGTGGAGGTAGGATGATTATTGTGAGTTTGAAGCCAACCTGAGACTATATAGTGAATTCCAGGTCAGCATTGGCTATAGCAGAGACCCTGCCTCGAAAAACCAAAAACTAATAAGTATACATATATATTATGTATATATATATACATATATATATATGTATACATATATATATACATATATATATGTATATATACCTTTCATACAAAAGAAAATTTGAAAATGAGCCATATACTAGGAGATCAAGAGCTTATCACCAGTATAATTAAGGAATTCTCAAAATTGAACAGAAAGTGACAAACATCACAATCAAAACTAGACAATGTAACCAAGAAAGATACAAATGACCAATAAGTATGATAAAAGATGGCCAACACTACAAATTAGGAAATTAAAACCATAATGTGACACAAATTCACTTGATGGCTATATCAAAAAGTCAGAGAAAAAGAAGTGTTGATAAAGTTTAGAGAACTTGGAACTGTGCAACGCTGATTTGAATATGCAAGGTACATCTACCTTGGGAAACATTATAGTAGAGTCTGAAAATTAAATAAGTGTATGATACAATCCAGAAATTCTAGTTCCTACTATCTCCAGAACTGAAATGAAAATAAATGTGCATAGGAAGAGTTGATCAGAGATGTGCATAGCAACTTGGTCCCTAGCAGCCACCAAGTAGAAGAAGACATGCTTATGAAGAGTTCCACATCGTATGGAGTATCTCCCAGATGACCTACTGTTCAATGACAGAAGGGAGCACCTTGCTGACACATGCTACAATATGGATGGACCTAAAAAGTCATTCTAAATGGAAGAATCCAGATGCTAAATACAACATTGTCATGTGGTTCTGTTTGTTGGACAAAATGTCTGAAAAAGGAAATGCTTAGAAACAGGAAGTTTGGTGATTACCCAGGGATGGAAATGCCGATTGACTAAAAGTAAACATGAAGGATATTTAGGTGATGGTACAAATATCTAAAGCTAGACTGGTATGATGGTCCCAATCTCTATACTTACTAATACTCACTGAAATGAATATTTCATCTGGATGAATCTAATTGTGTATGATATACCTTATTAAAATTGCAAAAAAAATGTAGTGCTAATAAGTTTGCATAAGCAAGTTTTAGGTCTCAGTTGAAATGCTATCCCTTCAGAAGCTCTACATAGATAATTTATCCAAAGAATCCTTGCCATAATTTTTATTATGACATCTTATTTGCTTTAAATTTTATCACTTTCTGCAAGCTGTAATTGTTTTTTTGTTTGTTTGTTTGTTTTTAATGCATTGACATATGTATATACTGATTTTTGCCTTAACTGGAATGTACGTCTCATGAGAGTGCTTAGTTAATTCCTCTCATTTAGCATTTTATTTCCCATAATTTAGCAAACCACAAAGCATGTTTAACACTCATTTGTCAAATATGTGATTAAATAAATGAGTGAATGAACAGATAAGTGGATGAGAAAAATAGATCAGTCCTATTTACTAGGCAAACTAGGTTCAAGTATCTGTAGGAAGAAAACACAAAAACAGAACATAATTTCCATCTTGATAGAATAGGGTGAAAGAAAAAAGAACTATCAAAGAAGGAAGTGGCATTTTCTCATGATCAGGAAAGTGGAATTCCTTCCCCAGATCAGGCATCTAAGACTGTTATTCCCAAAGAGGGTAACTTGCCAGAACCGAACACAGCCAACTTCCACCTCTCATTTTCTTTAACCATCCCATTAACAAAGTTGTTTTCTCCAGGGTCTAGATCCAATTAAGAGAAGGGCAGCAGAGATGAGAACACGGAGTGAAGCAATGGGAAAGACACGCACATTCCTCTGGGGGATACTGAAAGCTTTATTGGCATTCCTGCCCCTCCTCCTCATCCTGCACTCCTTTGCAGAAGGCATCAGGACAAAGAAGCACCCAGCATTCAGCTCAGGAACAGAAAATAAATACACTGGGAATACTCCATGGGCCCGGGCTGAATACAAAGCAGTAATTCAGCAGACAAACTGCAGCCTCAATGAGAACAGAGAGCCTGCACTAAACAGAGCACTGGGAATTGGGGGAGAGTAAGAGAGGGAGGGAAGAGAGAGGAGAGAGAGAGATAGACTCCATGGCTCTCAGTGTCTTCATAAGCTAACCTTTCTGCAAAAAAAAAAAATATATATATATATATATGCATATATATATATATATATCACACACTGTCTCAACACAGTTGTACATGAAGAGAAGGGAAGGTTCTAGATTGCTGCACAAGTTTTGCAGAGCAGGACAAAGAAAAACAGCAAGCTCAAAAGTCAAACAGCCAGCAGTTTAGAAAACTTATGACAAGAATGAACCAGGATTTAGAGGTGTTAAGTGCCAGTCATGGTAGCACAGATTGCTCCTTTATTGTTCCAGAGGCTGAGGCAGGAGGATGTCAAAGTGGAGGAGCCCAGAGTTAAATAGTGAGATCCTCCCTCAGCAGATAAAACAGAAATCAAGTGAGTGAATACATAAACAGGTAGTACAAACTTATGATGAAAGGGGATGGGGATAGGAAAATAAGGAAACTTCTTTTTGTGATTTCGGGATATATTAGGGAGTGTACTTCCATCACACCTTGTAGCACTTTGATTTCCATTGTCTTGTTTAAAAGCCCAGGCTTGGGGCTGGAGAGATGGCTTAGCAGTTAAGCGCTTGCCTGTGAAGCCTAAGGACCTCGGTTCGAGGCTCTATTGCCCGGGACCCATGGTAGCCAGCTGCACAAGGGGGCGCACACGTCTGGAGTTCGTTTGTAGTGGCTGGAAGCCCTGGCGCGCCCATTCTCTCTCTTGCTCTCTGCCTCTTTCTCTCTCTCTCTGTCACTCTCAAATAAATAAAAATAAAAATAAAAATAAACAAACAAAAAGAAAAAAATAAAAGCCCAGGCTTTACAGCATAGGTGATGGGCACAATGTGCGAGCCTTCCTTTCCTTCCCTCCTCACTGGGGTCTAGTGAGGACTAATTAGGTGATGTATGTGACAATTCCTTAGAACTTTAGAGTGCTAGATAAACAAACAAACAAAAAAAGCTTTTCTGAAGAGGCTATACAGTTGTTGGTGCTGAATAAACATTTAAATCACACTCAAGTTTTGAAGCCAAGCAAGAGAGAGAGCAGTTTATGGCTACTCTGGGAAAGCTTCACATCTCATCCCAGCATTTCTAAGCTAGTGACAACATTCTGCTACTTTTCTTTCAGGTCCTCGGTCCTCAAAGGCCAGTTATCCGTGGAGCAAAACTCAACTACAGCTCTTATGAATGGAAATGGAAAGTTCTAAAACCAAGTGAGGACCAGCAGATAGGGTAGATGGAGGCACAAGAGCCAAACAGGATTCAGATACCTTTCGGACAGCTATCATGAAGAGTCTCTGTGTTTCACATAGACAGCCTAAACGGGGAACAGCAGAAGAGAGAGTGTAGATTGATTCAGTATACCATTTGCCAACAGTAAGAGTCTTCTCAAGGCAAATGTCCCATTCTATTGATCAGTGGAGCTTTGTATGCCACAAATAAGGCTGGTTGCCAGCTTCATACTTCACATATTAGGCAAACTTTGGGGAGTGAGCCACTTTATAATTTCATTTCTCCTGCATGTAAGCTTCTCTCTTTTTTTCTTCCTTTCAGCTAGATTAATTACTGTAAATCATAGCTTTATTGGTAGGAAAGGAGGTATCGCCATTAGAATTTAAAATGGCATCCCCAAGAGGCTTAACTTCACTAAATGAAAGGATAAAGAATTGAGTTTTGAAGCTGAATAAATTCTCTATGCTTGAGGGTTGCCCACTTAGACTTGGTGGTGAGATGCTAGATGTTGAAGTCTTAAAGATTTTGTCAAGTCATCATTGAGAATGCAATTATCACCCTAAATTAGTATGAAAGGCAAAATAATTCTCTTCCTGTGATATTTTCATTAGCCTTACAGGTCTACCCGATGGTTACTTATGCCAAGGGAAAAAAATAGATCCCCTATTATCATCCCTTACATTTAGTTGCATATATATATATATTCCATAGAATGGGGCATAACATTGGCTATATTTCATGTTACATGTACCATTAAAAGAAATAAAATTAAGCAGCTGCTCGTTGTCAGGCCCTGGTTTAAACAACGTGTGGTGCATGGCAGTCAAGACTCTGGGAATAGCACTGAACTAAGTAGGAGTCCATTAACAACCAGTCATCAGAGCAGAGGACCATTGCTCATTTTCCCTGGAATTGTATTTTCTCCTCTTTAAAATGCAGAGAATGTGGGACCAAGGAGATGCCTCGGCAGTTAAAGGTGCTTGCTTGGCAAAGCCTGCCAGCTGGGTTCAGTTCACCAGCCACCCACATGAAGTCAGAAGGACATTAATTTGTAGTGGCACTGATCCTGGAATGCAGACACACACACACACACACACACACACACACACACACAAACACGTCTTCAAAATTCAGAGACTGTAGTACCCTTGAGGATGAGCAGATCAGTACAGGTCTTGAGTAAGTAAGTCAGTCATCAGACAAGGCTCTCCTGTAGTCTCTAACCTTCTGGGATACTACAAGGTAAGGAGTTCGCAATGTAGTCTAGGGCAGAGCCAGAACTCTTCCATCATTAGCAAACATGTACACACTAAACTATCAGGTGATGCCTAAATGCTGTTAAATAAATGAATGAACAACGGGAGAAGTGATAAACCAAGAATGGAGCAACTCATAGTTTTTTGGTGGGTGACGGATTATGGGAATTAGCATTTACGTAAAGGGAGAGGACACAAACACACATACTAAAGGGATACAAAATCCTACCATACACAAAGGAAAGCATGGGCCCGAGAGTGTTAGGAAATATTTCTAACAAGAAAAGAAATATGAAGCCAGGCCCGCCCAGTGCCGGTAGTCCCGGATACTCTGGAGGATGAGGCAGGAAAATTCCTTGAGCTAAGGAGTTCAAGGGTAATGTAACACAACCCTATGTCCAGAAGAGATGGGGATATTAAGCAAAAACAGGGCTGGAGAGATGGCTTAGCAGTTAAGGCGCTTGTCTACAAAGCCGAAAGACCCAGGATCGATTCCCCAGAACCTGCATAAGCCAGATGCACATGGTGGCGCATGACTCTGGAGTTCATTTGCAGCGGCTCAAGGTCCTGGCACCCCCATTCTCTGTCTCTCTATCTATCTCTTTATAACTCTCTCTCAAATAAATAAAACAAATAAATTATTTTTTGAAATAGACAAAAACACTCATCTAAAACTTTTTGGTCCATTGATATTAAGATAATGAGTTGAATAAGGAAAAATAATAATAATGAAAAACCTGCGGAGACAAAAACTAACAACAATCTAAAAGGCTAGACAATAAGCTCCATCGAATTCACTAGTCATTGGCAGCACTCAACCAAACGTGAGCAAAAGGACAGCGCTCAACGCGTGCAGAGACGGAAGTCCATAAAATCACCACGCACTGATGCGGATCTGGAATGGAGGGATAGCACTGGGAACCAAAAGTCTCCGTTACTGAGAGACAGCTCACTACATCTACCAAGCATAAAGACAATAAAAGCAAGCTAATCATCACAATAAAACCCACACAGCTCTGCAGCACAACTGCAAGGTGACTGCATCTTCTGTGACTGCATATGTCTTCTTTATCCCGAACCCCCGGGGTCATCATCTGGCCATATTTCCTAACTTGGCAACAGCACACGGCGTTGTCAACAGCACGGGGAAGGGTACATTTTCACGCTGAAGAATTAAGAGCCCAAGGATTCCACAGTAGGATGGGTGCAATTATGATTACTAATGTGCCTCGAAGGAAAGAAGTGTATCAATGAGCTCAGGAACAAAAGTCTCCCGGGATTTTTCTGATAGCACAGGAGCTGAGATCGGTGTTCTCTGTTGTGCTCTCTTCTTTATTGAAATGTTTTCCTTCCCACTGAATCTCTCCACCCCCTTCACTGCAATCCTTAGCCTCAGCTGTCATTAAAAATGTCCCTAAGAGTGGGGGGTGGTGGCACACGCCTTTAATCCCAGCACTCGGGAGGCAGAGGGAGGAGGATTGCTGTGAGTATAAGGCCACCCTGAGACTACATAGTGAATTCCAGGTCAGCCTGAGCTAGAGTGAGACCCTACCTCGAAAAACAAAAACAAAAACAAAAACAAAACCCTTAGGAACATCAGCTTACAACTGTTTTAAAGTCACCAAGTGAACCACAGTTAGGAACCTACTGCTTTGTTTTCTTCTTTAACTAATCTTTTTCATTTGTACAAGTTCCCTGAGGAACTAGAATAAAAATGGAAACCTGGGTGTGGTGGCACATTCCTTTAATTCCAGCACTTGGGAGTCAGAGGCAAGAGGATTGCCATGAGTTTGAAGCACTCTGAGACTACATAGTGAATACCAGGTTAGCCAGAGCTGGTATGGGACCATACCTTGAAAAAAACAAAACAGAAAGGGGTGTGGGGTGGATCCAAATGACAGTGTGGAATCTTTTTGGAAAATAAAAATAGTACAAAATAATATTAAAAATTAGAATCATAGACATAAAGTTTTGGAATGACCCATGTAAATAATGAGCCCTAGGCTTAAACTTAACCTGTAAATTTAGTGATGTTGGTCAATTAATATTCACAGTGTCTAGCATAGGGCTAGGCTTACCAACTCTCCATGTTGAACTCTTTTTCTTGGTGATTTTACCTACACTCAAAGTAGTCTCCAATAAGAGGACATTTGATGTTCCCATGTAACTCAGAGCTTTCAGTGAGCCCCAGTTCTGAGTTGTACAAAAATGGACAACTTGACCTAAATACCCAAGGGCTCCTCAAACTCAACTTATCCACATTTAAATCAATCTCACTTCCTACATATGCTCTTTCATCTCGTGGATTTTTTTTTTTTTTTATAATTGTTCTCATTCCAGTCCACATACATGTTTTCACCCATACTTTATCATTTGGAGTGCTCTATCACCTTGGCAACCTTCTCATTTTTTTTTTTTTTTTTTTACCTAGGATTTAAATTGACCTAATTTAACCTAGTCTACAATTGTCTGTAGGCGTTTTATTATGAATCTTTTATGTCATCAAACTAAATTTATGACTTCTTTATAGAAGAGCAATGTTAAGTTTGGAAAAAGCTACCAGAATTAAGACAATTATTAACATATTTTTATTATAATTAGCAATTACATAGATTTGAAAAGCCAGTCAAAATTCATGCTTGAGATTTGTAACGTGGGCGTATAATGTCTGGGAGGTGTGTGGAACCTTTATCGTGACTCCACAGCGCCACAGGAGCTACAGCCTAGAAATTGACCATATAAGCCTTCTTTCCCCCCTGAGGAATAAAATTAGAAGAAATAGACTTTAAAGACAGTCTTTTTAATTTTATTATTGTGTGTGAGTGTGAATGACTGTGAATGCACACATATTCGTGCACGCAAGGGAAAGTCAAAGGATATCGCCTGTGCCTTTCCAAGTCATTTGAGACTTAGTTTCTTTTCTAAGATACATTTATTTATTTATTTATGAGAGAGAGAGACAGACAGACAGACAGAAAGAGAGAGAGAGAATGGGTGCGCCAGGACCTACAGCCGTTGCAAATAAACTCCAGACGGATGTTTTACCTTCTGCATCTGGCTTAGGTGGGTCTTGGAGAATCGAACCTGGGTCCTTTGGCTTTCCAGGCAAATGCCTTAACCGCTAAGCCATCTCTCCAGCCTCTGAGACTGAGTTTCTTGGTCTGCTGATGTTCTCTGCTGTAGTCACCATGCGTGTTGGGGAAAATCTATGTCTGCCTCCTATATCACCGTAAGAGGGCTGGGATTACAGGACCCCAGCATGACTTCCAGGTTTTTGTTGTAGTTGTTGTTTGTTTTTGTTTTTTTCCACACGGAATCTGGGGATTGATTTTGAGTACTCTAGCTTGAGCAGTGTGCGCCTTATACACTGAGCCGCCTTCTCAGCCCTCAAAACGGAGACTTCTTTCTTCTTTCTTTCTTTCTTTCTTTTTTTCTGGTTTTTCGAGGTAGCATCTCACTCTAGCCAGGCTGGCCTGGAATTCACTACATAGTCTCAGGATGGCCTTGAACTCATGGCAATCCTCCTACCTCTGCCTCCTGAGAGCTGGTATTAAAGGCGTGCGCCACCACGCCCAACTTTGACTTCCTTCTTATGGAATTAATTTTTACTCATTTAGGAGTTTTTTCAGGTAATTCTTACGTTGCTCCGTCATTTGTCTTTGAACGAGTACCCTTCTACGTTCATATGCACACGTTTTACTCTGGGAAATTTTGTCATTAGTATGGATGTTTTGTGATGTGCACACAGCTGGCCCACTGGTAACCAGGGTTGTTTGTCCTCCACTGAAGTCTGGATACCAGGCTCTTCCCTCACTTGCTTCTCTCATACTGTCTCTACGTTTTCAAATCCTTTTAAATCCCTACTGTGAATTTTCTGAGTATTTCTTTTTTCAAAACTGTTATCCCAAGTGCCACATTCTACGCTTGAAAGTTGCTTGGCTCCACAGACAAGGCCTTGCATAGAGGCCTCTTTCTCTCTTATTATTATGAAGAGAAAGAAGAGGCAACTGGCTGAGTGCCTGTCAGCTCAACAGGAAGAGACAGATTTCATACTCTGATATTTTTGTTTATAACTTTAATACTCATACTTTTAGGTAAACTAAAAGCTAAAAGGAGGTACAATAAAAGATCATGCATACAAAGTGGGAAAGGGAACACGCTGGTTCTGATGAAAGCTCAGCAGGAGGTCACTACATGGTTCACCTAGATACGTTGATGGATGTTTTGTGTTGGTTGACCTCATGCTTAATGGCAATAGAGGTTAATTAAATTGTAAGAACATAATCAGACATTCAAGCTCTCTGATTATTTCTGGAGAGGGCACTTGATATGAAAGTAAATGAGTGACTCAACAAAGCACCCCACAATTTAGCACACATAGATGTCTGTAAGAAAAAAAAATCCAGAATCATGGCTATACCTCACTCTCATTCTACTGGAAACTGTCTCTGATAGTGCTGTGGGATTCAGCAGAGGGAAAGTCTCTTCAATGGACGGGAGGTGTCTGTGTTCTGGTGTACCCAGAGGACTCAGGATTGAAGAGTCTGAAGGCCTTGGAGAAGGAAGAGCTACCAGAGGCAAGATTAGAATAAGGCATCATACTGTATTTTTTAGGGACATCAGCAAATCCCTCTGCACTAAGTGGTTTACACAAAATGAAAATATGAAAATTAGCATGAGAAATCTTGCATTCACAGTATTTAAATTGGGATACCAGCAGAATTTCAGTTAGAGATATTACATAGAGTGAGGTATAGAACTGAAGGTGGTCTTGAGCAAAGTTATTCTTGTGTGTCGCAAAGTTACAGAAAGAGTGCCAAAAGATTTAAAGGATGAATGAGTTCTCAGTTTTACTGGATTAATAAAGAAGGCTGACTAGAATGTAACTGTGAGATGTGGGCTAGGCAGATGATTCAGCAGACAAAGTGCTTGCTGTGCAGGCATGAGTACCTGAGTTCAGATCCTTAGAACCCGTGTGAAAAGCCAGGGGCTGTGGTAAGACATCTGTAATCCAAGTTTGCTCACTGTGAGAAAGGAGGGCGTTCTTCTGTCTAGAATAATCTCCAAGAAGCTCATGGGCTAGCTAGTCTGGTAAATCTCAGATGAACAATGAGAAACCCTGCCTCAAACAAGGTGCACAAGAAAAACCAGTAGCTGAAATTGCCCCAAAACTCATATATTCATAGTGGCATGTGTATACCTTACTCACACACATGAGCATGCATACACACTAAAAAAGAAACTGTGGGATCAAATATGCCTTAACGTTATTCTACATGAGACAGATGAATGGTCTAAATAGTTCTTCAGTTTTAATGAAACATAGTCATTAATTTTGAAATGTTTGAAAATTCTCCAGGGGGAATAAAATATTAAGAGCATGAATATTAAAGCCTACTGAAAATTGTTAGGGAACATATTTCTGAATAAAACTTTTCAAAACCAAAGTTAAAATGGAATGCCAGAAAAAATAAGAAATAAGCACATGCAAAATAGGGTGGAACTTCAGAAAATAATTAAATTATGGAATATATGTGCTAGTGCATATTCAGAAAGTTACCCATTTCAATCACGTGCTAGTAAAAACTATCTTAAAAATATTTTTAGTAATATTCATCTGACAACTGCTGAAATACAGACATGACAAAGCATATTCCTTTATAAATTTTTTTCTTCTGGTAGAAGAAATATATTTAATAAAGATGTCCAAACACATATAAATATAATTATAGATCCACTTCATTAATTCTCATAACAGTCTTGAAAGGTGAGAAGTTAAGTATCATCTTTTCACTTACATTTTCTAAAATAATAAACAGACACCCCGCAGGGTTGAGTGATTATCTCACATATGCAAAGCTGGTATTGGTAGTCTATCTTGTGAGTTTCCTGGCTCTGAAGCTCTATTATTTCCATGATGCCATCTTTCAAGTTGCTCACCTGATTTGCTTATTCAAGTAATTCATGCTCTCCTTAAATCATACAGTAACACAAATTCCTTCTCTTTCTTTCTTTCTTTCTTGCTTGCTTGCTTGCTTGCTTTTATTTTCTGAATTAGATGTAGCATAATGACACAAAAGTAACGTATTCTTTTTTTATTCTTTTTTTATTTACCCAAATATTGAACATAGCTCAAGGCAGACTGAGAGAATTCTCTACCATTGTTCACCTGTGTTTCCTTGGCACCAATGTTCACCTAAGTAAAAAATGTACCTCATTTTGTACCCATAGTCTGTTCTCAAAAACTATAAGAAAAAAATTGATCGAAATATAGATAGTGGGCTGGAGAGATGGCTTAGCAGTTAAGTGCTTGCCTGTGAAGCCTAAGGACACAAGTTCAAGGCTCAGCTCCCAAGGACACACATTAGCCAGATGCACAAGGGGGCGCACACGTCTGGAGTTCATTTGCAGTGGCTGGAGGCCCTGTCGTGCACATTCTCTCTCCCTCTCTCTATCTGCCTCTTTCTCTCTCTGTCTGTTTCTCTCAAATAAATAAATAAAAATAACAAAAATTTAAAAAAATATATATACATAGTTAGGAAGCCAGGCGTGGTGGCGCACATCTTTAATCCCAGCACTCAGGAGGCAGAGGTAGGAGGATCGCATGAGTTCGAGGCCACCCTGAGACTACATGGTGAATTCCAAGACTGCCTGAGTTAGAGTGAGACCCTATCTTGAAAAAAAAAATATATATATATATAGATAGATAGATAGATAGATAGTCAGGTTTAGAGAAGTGGCTTAGTGGTTAAGGCACTTACCTGTTAATCCTAAGGACCAGGGTTCATCTCCTTAGAACCCACTTAAGCCAGATGCACATGGTGACGCACATGTATGGAGTTTGTATGCAGTGGCTAGAGGCCCTGGTGTACTCATTCATTCTCTCTCTCTCTCTCTCTCTATCTCTCTCTCCTCTCAAATAAATTTTAAAAAATTAAAAACATAGACATTCAAGTGAATGGTATTTTTCCCTGATCCACCAGCTTGCAATATCACTTTTTTCATTTTCAGAAAACCTATTTACTATGTTCTAGATCATTCCCAATGAACATTTCTGGTGATCACTCCTTCCTTTACAAAGTAGTATTAAAAAATTCTAGTGCCTAGATACTTAGGGTTTTGGACTGACTTAATACTAAATGTATATTTGCTTTTATTTTATAAGTAGGACAATATGGTATATGTGTCACAAATATTGTGAAACTGTTTTCTACAGGGTTTGAATGCTAATTGAGTTTCCAAATGATGTTCTCAAGGTTCATAATGTTCCCAGAAGAATGCTTGTGTGTCTTCTTTACATCCTGGTAATTTCATCTACTTTGGATTTTAAAATTGATAAAACTGCTAAAACAGAAATTTGTTTCAGTCTTTAAAAAGAACATGGGTCCTGAGGCTTCACAAGCAAGCACCTTAACTGCTCAGCCATCTCTCCAGCCCAATTACTATAATTTAATATGCACTACTAGGAAATATAGAAGACAGTTTTGGAATTGTTTACTTCTTTCACATGAAATCTCAACCTACCATAACAGCCTTCATCTCTTCATCTGATAAACTCAACTGAATTTAACTATTTTGCTACTTAATATCAAGATCTTTGTTTTAAGAGGCAAATAAAAATTGTGCCCATTTTGAAGTTAAATGAATAGAAGCCAGTTCTAGAGTTTAGATAGTTAGTGGTTTTCTTTAGAAGTAAAATATGAATTCCGTTGATGGTGCATAATCTAGAATTGTCGTGAATGTGAATTCTGTTATGGTGCATAATCTAGAATTGTCGTGAATGTGAATTCCATTGATGGTGCATAATCTAGTATTGTGAATACCTTAAGCAGTGCCTTTGGGGGTGATGACCTGTTCTTCATGTGCTCACCAAAGAAAGACAGAAGAGACATCACAGAGAGACAATGAAAACTCCACTCATCCACTAAGTTAAAGATTCAATTCCATAAAATGCTGATTTAGAGCCGGGTGTAGCGGCGCACGCCTTTAATCCCAGCACTTGGGAGGCAGAGGCAGGGAAGATCGCCATGGGGTCGAGGCCACCCTGAGACTACATAGTGAATTCCAGGTCAGCCTGGGCTGAAGTGAAACCATACCTCAAAAGAGGAAAAAAAAAAAAAAAAAAAAAAACTACTGATCTAAATATATGTTCTTACCAACAAATCATAAGCAGGTAAAAAGTGACCAAATCCTTCACTCATATCAAGATCAGCCACAAGCTTGAAGCATTTGCGGCACCACCCTTCATAAAATGAACGTCTCTGACTGGAAGAGTGAGATGTAACTAGAGACACAGAAAGGCAGAAGTCAGGACACCAGTGATGCTCTTCCACCCGTGTTCTCACACGTACGTAGCTGTTAGGCACGCCTGAGAACGTGGCTGCATCACTTTCATGTTTACCTTCTGTTTCTTGCAGGAAATTTCTGGCAATAGTATCATGACTAAAGCACAGCTTCAGAAAAGATATATTTAACTTCAGGCAACATATAATTAATATAGCAATTCATCATGCATCACAATAGAAGACACAGCCATGGTAGTAATAAAGTAACATGAGATGTGCTGTTTTACACGTTTCCTTAGAGTTATAAATTTCTCTTCTAGCCTCTTGTAAATAACGACTTTCTCCATTATGGTAAGACATACAGAAGGGAATTTGGGAGTATTACAAAGTCTATTCTGCACTCAGTTTTCAGTTTCTCCTGGAATGAGTAATGAGCTTTAAACTGAAAAATTCAGGAAGGCATCATTACTCAGTATGAGTTTATCATTTACAAATGTGAGTGATAATGTACCTTGCCTCATTGCACAAGAAAGTACAATGGATGAAGGTGAATATACCTGTTGGGCCCAATCCTGCTACTTAATTTAACTCCAAGTATCCAAGCTGATCTCTGTAAACTCACAACCACCGCTAGAGGGAGAAGTGTCAGGGCTCACCTCAGGGCCATTCAGTAAGTCATTCTAACAGACGCTGGTGGGCATCTGATGTTTCAGGATCTCGCCAAACTTATCCCTTTTGCCTTTTCATGTTTTAGAAAGCTGCATTTAGAAAGAGTAGCTGCTATTGGAAATGTCAGAGGTACTCCTGGCCAAACCCACTTACTACACCAATAGAGAATAATTTATCTGTGACCTTACTGCTACACCCTCTTCAATTGCAGTTCTGTAATTAATCCTATGGTGGCTGACTTCACCAAAACAACTTCCTTCAGCCCTGTCATTTAATTTGTTTCCTCTTTTAGAAATCAAGTTCTGGTCCTCTTGATATATAGGATTACCATCCCTTTCTTTTCAACTCTCAAAGCAAAAATTTATTTGAGTTCCTACAGATACTAAGCTAAATTCTGGGATTAAATGGTAAAGTAGATGAAATGCCCGTCCCCGAGGTAAGGCACAAATCAGCAGAGTGTTTTCCAGAAGTGTAGTGAATGCTAAGTAAGAGGTAAAGAAAGCGGCTCTCAGTGATAATAAATAGGGCACTTAGCCCAACCGGGAGAATTAGGGAGGATTTTCCCAATGAGACAGTGTTAGAACAGAGCGTTCAGCCTTGAGGAAGGCATGGGGATAGGGTGGGTGGTGACCTAGGAAGAAGTACGGTGGAGAAGTGGAGCAAGAGGCTCCAAAGAGAGAGAAACACATCATAAGTAAAGGTAGCAAACAACACTGAGATATGCACACACTCGTGACCATAATCAGAGACTGTTGGGTGTTCTGAACTGCTATAGGCAATGGAGAAGTAGTTCATAGAGTTCAAGTTGAGGAGCTGTGGAGGGCGAATCACCTTTGAGAGGGCTAATGATATTTGTAGACCGGTGCTTGGAAATGGATGGCTTGAGATATTAGAAGGGAGATCAGTTCCTTGGTTATGCCAACAACATGAAGTGTGGGAGTTCTAGGTAGACAGAAGATGCAACATGGTAAACTTAAAAGAAAGACAGGGATAAGCAAAGACCATTTCAGATCTGTGTCCACATCTTTTCCTCATATAGTTAGGTGAGGTTTTTCTGACCTCCAACTTAACAAAGTAAGAGTTTTAAAAGATAGAACTTGGTGCTCTGAAATTCACCTTCAATCTGAGAAGGGTTAGTATAGTTTTTTTGTTGTTGTTTGTTTGTTTTGTTTTGTTTTGGTTTTTGTTTTATTTTTTCAAGGTAGGGTTTCACTCTAGCCCAGGCTGACCTGGAATTTATGTAGTCTTAGAGTGGCCTCGAACTCACAGGGATCCTCCTACCTCTGCCTCCCGAGTGCTGGGATTAAAGGTGTGCGCCACCACACCCGGCTAATAGTATAGCTTTTACATAGAGCTTCAGTTCTAGGGTCTGGGTCCCTACTTTTTAAATATATTTTATTTATTTATTTGAGAGAGAGAAAGAGGGAGGGAGGGAGAAAGAGAGGGAGAGAGAGAGAGAATGGGCGTGCCAGGGCCTCCAGCCACTGCAAATGAACTCCAGATACACGTGCCCCTTGTGCATCTGGCTTATGTGTGTCCTGCAGAGTGGAACCGGAATCTTTTGGTTTTGCAAGCAAATGCCTTAACCACTAAGCCATTTCTCCAGCCACTGGTTGCCTATTTTTTATATCTAAAACAAGTTACTTGTCTTGCCAAAATTCGTGGGGTCTGAGTCACTCATTCTTGAAACCTCCCTATTTAAGCTGTCCCTTGTCCTAAGACTTCTATTCCTTCTCTATGCCACTACAAGCAAGACTGAGTCACCAGAAGGAATGAACAGATCTCATTGTGAACCTTGCATGCCCTTCTTTGTAGCTCAGTAGAGGTGGCTGACCTACCCTTTTCTTCCTACTATAATTTTTCCTTTTCTTTGTAAGCTATGTTGGCCATCCTTGGTCCCACTTCTGACCTGGTAAGAAAGCTTCAAGAGACATAAATATTCGTACCACAGCAGAAACCCTAGGCCAAAACGTGAGGGTGTATTTCAAAGCCCCTTCTCTATCCAGGAGTCAGCATAGAATTTATGTCTAATTTCTCCTTGATTATCAACAGTTACCTTTATTAATAGCCCAAACTAAATGATGTCTAACTCAAGAAAAAAACAGTTTTATTTTCCTCCCAGTCTTTTAACTAAGAAAAAGTGATTCAAGTGGAAACAGGACCCTTTGAGGCTGGGCAAAGGTCAGCTGACCAACTGAAGCAGAAGTTCAGACCACAGTCTACTCAGGTCGACTCAGAGACACTGTGGGAGAGTGTCCAGATACAGGGTCATAGGTACTAATAAGGAAGTAACAAGAGTTTAATAACACAACTAAAATAACCAGGGGTAAGAGCTTGAAATCAAAGAGGAAGCCTGAATAACAGATAATGATGCCTAAATCACAGGACCAGGCGTACAGGCTTTGCCAAATACAAGTGGCTCTGAGAAAAGTAGTTGGAGGCTCTACTTTGTTCAGACAGATAGTGACCTATGCCAAAGATGAGGAATTTGAGGGGAAAAAAATCCTGTCCAGCCCTAACCAGATGAGCCTCAAAAATTAAGTACAGATCTGATCTGCAGGGATGAAGTACAGGGGAGGAAAGGAGGAGGGAAGAAGGAAAGGAAAGATGTGAAAAAGGAGGGAAGGTGAGATAAGAGCAGAACAAAGAAGAAGGGTACTTGTGAAGCATAGTTTGTGGTAAAACAATAATATGCCATGAGGTGTAGTGAAAACTCAAGAAGGTAATCTCCCATGTTATTCTATGTGACATGAATTCAGGGGCTCAAATTGTAACTCAAGCTTAAAACCAAGTTTGTCTCTTCTCAGTTATAGACCTTAGAATGAGACAGTAGGGTGCATCATTTATGAGACCTCTTCTTACTCTAAATTCCTGTGTGCTCTTCAAATAGTAATTAACGAATACTAAAGGAAAGAGTTTTATTTTGTCAAGGTTAATCGTACATTATCTTGAGATTATGCTTAATTACAGGTGACTCCAAAAATGTGTTCATTCACCCTGTACTCTTAATAAGAGATGCAATGATATTGTAGGATAGCTGTGACTTTAAGAGGACTTAAAATAATAATAATAATGAATCTGTGAGAAAAAGGCCAGCATAAGCCATTAAAGGCATTTTTTAACTTTTCTAATTTCCTAACAGTTATTTCTTATTTTAAATTTGAAAGTATACTTTAAGAGCTTATATATTCTACCATTTTATAGTTTATAAAGTACTTTGATACTTGTTTCACCTGATGATAAAAATTGCTTGTGTTTTATGAGAAGTAATTGCCATTTAACCCTCATTCAAAACTTAAGAAAAGTTCACTTCCTCCAATCTTATTCTTCTACCTTCTTACTGAGCAATCCGAACTTACTATACCCTCCTTGAGAAGTCTTCACTCATGATACAAAGACATGTCTGTAAATTTCAAATAACTCTTAGTACCATGGAAAGGTAAGGTGAATTCTGTTAACAAATCCAGTTGTTTTGTAGTTCATATGTTTATGTGCATGGAAACAACATAAGTACCCAGAGTTAAGCCAGCTTATATAGGTTAACACTAAAGACACTTTCCTGGTTTAATTTTTTTAATTAATTAGTTTATTTATTTAAAAGTGACAGAGAAAGAGGGAGAGAGGGGGGATGGGCGAGCCAGGGCCTCCAGACACTGCAAACCAACTGCAGATGTGTACGTCCCCTTGTGCATCTGGCTAACATGGGTCCTGGAGAATTGAGCCTTGAATCAGGGTCCTTAGGCTTCACAGGCAAGCGCTTAACCACTAAGCCATCTCTCCTGCCCCTGGTTTAACTTTTATACTTTGTTTACCTCAGAGAGATCATGAAAAACAGCAATAACAGAGTGGCTAAACCAACTAGAAGTCTCTTGAGCTTTGTCTAACCTAAATCATCTATCCCAAATCATAAAGAGAACATAGAACAACAGTTTTAAGAAATCAAGCTTTGGTGCTATTTCAACAGCCGTTACATAAATTGGGTCCGTATGTCAGTCACCCCATGTTTTATTATATTGTACTTATGAAATCACATGGTAAAGAAACAAAACCATGGGAATTCCATGTATCCCAATGAAATTTGAATCTCTTGGTCTGTTTCCCTAATTTCTCAAACAATATAAGACTTCAAAATTTTACTGCATTTCCTTTAAGTGCTGCCCTGAAAATTATGTGTAAAAGTGATGCCTCACCCAGTAAGGTAGTGATTTTACCTTCTATGCACTTATCAAAACCATTAAGCAAAGAAAGAAAGAAAACAAGAGAAAAAAAGCAACAAAAAAATAAAATACAGTAAGCTAAACCCAGGACCTTTCAAAAACTAGTCAAGTTAAACCACATGAGGATCAAGAATGTAATGCCTTAGTATTTTTAAAAGCTTTTAGCTTTCCAGCAATGGCATTGCATAGCTTTGGGGAACTGTCCACAGCAGGACTCTGCCAACTCAAGTGTTCTTAGGAACCACTTGGGGGTCTTATTTGAAATGCAGCTTCTGATGCACTCAGTTTTGAAGGGACACTGAAATGTTACCTGTAGTAAGTTACAAGTTGATAGTTCTGACACCCATGTGTGTACCACACTTATAGTAAAATATATATTGTGTTTCTTGAGTGTGGCCCTGATTTGCAGTTTCAGTGTTTACATACCTGTAAGAAATTCATAATCACAGTCCCTACTAGAGGCTTGTTGAGTCAAAAACTCTGGAGGTAGTGACCACCAGGTTATGTTTTAATAAGCCCTACCTGTAAAGTAGATGCACACTCAAGTTTGAGATTCACTGTCTTCATAAAACGGGCTCCCTAGGGCTGGAAAGATTATTAAGGCCTTTGCTTGCAAAGTCTGCCAGACTAGGTTCAATTCCTCAGTAGCCATGTAAAGCCAGATTCTCTCTCCCATGTATGCTCTTTCTCTCTACTGCCCCTTCTCCCTCTCTCAAATAAATAAATAATTTTTTTTTAATAGGGGCTGGAGAGATGGCTTAGCATTTAAGTGCTTGCCTGTGAAGCCGAAGGACCCTGGTTCAAGGCTCGATTCTCTAGGACCCACGTTAGCCAGATGCACAAGGGGCGCACGCGTCTGGAATTTGTTTGCAGTGGCTGGAGGCCCTGGCCACCCATTCTCTCTCTCTTTCTCTGTCTGTCACTCTCAAATAAATAAAAATAAACAAAAAAATTGAAAAAAAAATAGGAACTGGGCGTGGTGGCACACACCTTTAATCCCAGCACTGGGGGGAGGCGGGCAGAGGTAGGAGGATTGCTGTGAGTTCAAGGCCACCCTGAGACTCCATAGTGAATTCCAGGTCAGCCTGGACTAGAGTGAAACCCTAACTCCAAAAACCAAAAAAAAAAAAAAAAAAAAAAAGAAAAAAAAAAAAAAGAAAGAAAAGGAAAAGGGGGTTCCCTAGTGTACAGACATCTGGCTGCATGTAGCTAGAAAATCAGTGACCTCTCATGCTTATGTAACACTTTAAAATTCAACAAACTTTCCTCTTTACCTATCGAGACTTTCTTAAGGCAACCCTTTAGAGTAACTGAAATAGATGGTTTTAGCACTTTGTACATGAAACTTGTACTCAAAATAATTCAAGGATTTGCTCAAAGTCATAGCATGCAAGGAGAAATACAAATTTAGAGCCCAGGCCTTCTGTGTCTTAGCAACACATAGGAGACATACTGCGAGAAGAGCACTGTCCCAGAGGAGCAGTATCTCTCCAGCTCAGGTGATGACAGGGAGAGCCCTGAGTACCAGCACGTGCAGGCGCCTTCCTATCAGGTGAGTCACAGAGGTTTGTACTTGGAGCGACCGGTGAGCCCAAGAAAATGTTCTAATCCTTTTGGGGGCCTGAGTCTGCGATTGTGCAGAGCCAGCTTTGACTAACCCTCACTCACTGACTGAGCCAAAGGATCCTTACTTCGCTTGTTCTCCCCCCAATTCTACAAGCAATTCATTTGAAGTCAAATTACATAAAACAGAAGAATTGCCTTTGCTTTGCATCGTGTGTGTATTTATACATACTTATGAGTTCTGTAGTAACAGAAACACAAAAATTCACAATTTGCATTCATCTCCTGAGCTTTGTCTGCCTTGTTTCTTGGGCCATAAATGACAACAAACGATATAATTCACAGGTGCGTAAACATTCTTTAATAAAAATGAATGTAAGATGCCATATTCCTAGATGATATATAGTACTTTACACTCCATTCTCTACCACATATATTTAATGAAGGATTTTATGGGCAATGGATGAGCCTTAAAATATTAGTGATAGCTAGTAAATTTTCATGACCTTTAGTGATTTAGCTACAGAGAAAGATAAGCTCATAATTGTCACACACTCTCATTGTAGACTCACAAAGTTTGTTTTCAAATAGGGAATTATAAGCAGCAGAGAATCACATATTGTGTTAGGAGTTTGTATGAGTGTTGAAACTTTCTTAGTGAATGTAGGCGTTCCAGCTGCCTTACAGAAAGGAAACCATTTTTTTCCCTAGAAATTTACACAGGTTCTTTGTATTTTATTGTCAAATCATACCCTTTTTTGTTATTTCTTCATTGTTTTCCCATAGCATAAAAACAAACAGGGAGGTAAACACCTACAATTTGGCAAAACTAAAACTCAAGTATCCTTCACTTCTTTCCTTAGTTTCTTTCAAAAGTCCTCATACTCATTGGGTGCATTTACATTTAAATTGGAAAAATGTTATCATCATAAAAGATTATCCTGCTATCATCAAAGAGGATTAGAACCATGAAAAAAAAATAGAATTCAGAATACTAAGAATATGGAATTCTTAGAATCACAATATTGTGGCTCATTTGCACTTTAACATATATATATATATATATATATATATATATATATATATATATTATATATGTCTCCTGATTAGGTCTGTGTGTGTGTGTGTATACAATATTTTCAGTGATACTTCATATGCACATACATGACAATACAATTCATTATGCAAACATTTTCTGACTATCTTTCCAGACATATAGTGTTGATATTTAAAATGTGGGCAGTGGGACCATTAGGAATGAAAAGCTAAAAGTTGACTTGGAAGAGATGGCTTAGCGGTTAAGCGCTTGCCTGTGAAGCCTGAAGGACCCCAGGTTCGAGGCTCAACTCCCCAGGACCCACGTTAGCCAGATACACAAGGGGGCACACGTGTCTGGAGTTCGTTTGCAGTAGGCTAGAGGCCCTGGCGCGCCCATTCTCTCTGTGGGTCTCTCTCTCTGCCTCTTTCTCGCTCTGTCTGTCACTCTCAAATAAACAAATAAATAAATAAACAAAAAAGAATTTAAAAAGTTTACTTGGAGCACTAGTTGTTTTCATCGTTCTATTGTTTACCAAAAGAGCTACATGGTTTCAGTTTATCAAGATTAATAAATACAGGTGAAGCCGGGCGTGGTGGCGCACAGCCTTTAATCCCAGCACTCAGGGAGGCAGAGGTAGGAGGATCGCCATGAGTTCAAGGCCACCTGAGATGACAGAGTTAATTCCAGGTCAGCCTGGACCAGAGTCAGACCCTACCTCGAAAAACAAAAAACAAATAAGTAAATGAATGAATGAATACAGGTGAGTGCCTGTGGATGTCTGTGGGCAAGGCAGAGGAGTACAGGGGTGAGCTCTGGAAACTCCTCCAGTGATTAGTGAAACCCTAGGCCTGTAGGGATGGCAGTGACGTAGGTGAGCTCTGTTTAAAACACACGTGGGGCTGCATCACGAGTAAAGCCCTATAGAAGGGAAAAGTTACACATAGTTTCTTCTGCATACAAAGATCAATGTAGATTCTGCTTCATTCTACCTGGAAAAATGTCCAAGTACTATCGTTCTGCTATTTCTGCTGGTCTGTGGACCACACATTGGTTCTTTGTCCTTGGGATCGAAGTGATGTGGTGGTTTTCAGTAGCTCCTTATATAATGTCTCATAAAGAAAGATCTGGATTCTGGATCCTTCTCCAAGACACCAGCCGAACATATATAAAATGGGGAATATGAATGATACCAAGAGGATGATCTATGTAAATATACATATATATATATATATATATATATATATATATATATATATATATATATATATGAGTCAATTGGTGTGCATCCATCAAGTTTTATCATAATTTTATAGTTTCCATTTTGTCAAAAAGATGATGGCAGTAAATTGTTCACTCTCCTATCATGACGCACAATAACACCAAAGTTTGCCTCAGAGAAAACCAACTATCAATTTCTTAAGAAACTTGCTTCATGGAAGCAAGATGATGAAGGTGTCTGTGAGACACAGCATCCAAACTCTTCTCACTGGGGCCACCAAAATCACAAATGCAGCCTACCTCTTTCTTGCTGCTGTTTCCCATTCTCCCCAGCCTCTCTGAGAGAGCATTTTTCTACCCTTTGCCATGGAGCTCTCTCCACCGTTACTTCTGATGGAGCTCCACCAGCCCAGAAGGATAGCCTTGTCCAAGGCAAAGAAAATCAAAGAGGCCATGCTAGGTGAGGCTGGGAGGTGGTGGACTCTCATAGGTGACTTATTTGCATGTCCTGTTCTTCTATCTTCTTTCCTTGCAAATAACTGGTTCTGCATTTATTTTCCCATCCCAACACCCCCATTTCTACACTATAATGATTGATAGAATGTATTACTTAAAAAAATAAAAATGAACTGCTCCCTCATGTCTTCTCAGCCATGGACACACAAAAACACATCCATATCATATATAGACATTTATGTAATGAGAGTGCCTCTTCTAGGCATAGATTTCTATGCATATAGCATATAAAAGTGTAAGGATCATCTTATTCTTCTGAATTAACACAGGGTTTTTTTTAATTCTTAGATAAGTATCATTTAGGATGCAGGTGATGCTGACTTAGAAATGCCTTACAAAGTTCACAAATTTTAGTAAAAAAGAAAACCTTATACATTATGCATTCAGAGTATTCACATTTCTCATATTCAATCTTATAATCTGAAGAAAAAGTACTTTGAGGGAAACATAACAGTATATATTTTACTAGTAGAGGGTTAATGATGTTGGGGAGTAGGAATGCTAGCAGTTGAGATGACACACTTTTTTGTTTGCGAAAATATTTTCTGCATTATGTCCAAATCCCTTTGCAAACAGATAAATTACTCTATAAATCTTATTACTCTGTGTAGATAAATCACACATGCAGGTTTACAAGACTGGAGAGCTACAAAGGAAAATCTGCTTTCCATAGGAAGATCTTTGGGGTTCATAATCTTTCAAAGCTCAGGAAATGAAGAAGTACTTCCCCATCACCATTTTCTTAGTTCCTACAATCTGGCATGACACATAGACACACAGCACACTCACACACACGCACACACACCACATACACACCATGCACACTACCACACCACACGCGCTCTCCTCTCTAACAAGACTGGAGCTCCCACAGCAGGAGAGACTGTGACAGCCAACCAAATTTATTTCTGAGGAAAGAAAAGAAAACTTTGCTGTTGTAGGCAGCTCTGCTACAGAACTGCTCCCTGATGCCCTGGGGTTTATGCATTATCAGCTTCTTGCACACAGATTAGAGGTTTCTTTTCTATGGCATACTCGTTTTTATTGCCACAACCAACAATATTAGCTAGATAGACAGACTGACACCTGGTCATTTCATTTGGAAGAAATGAGATTTTAAAAGATCTCCAAGGAGAACATTTTATTTTGTTCTTTTTATATTATTATCTGCCAAAAATTCAAGCTGGAGAGGCAAGAGTAGAGAGGAAAGAGAGAAAGAGAGAGAGAGAGAGAGAGAGAGAGAGAGAGAGAGAGAGAGCATGAAAAAAGAAAGAAAAGAAGGTTGGAGCTTTTGGAAGTAGAATGACTCGGTGATACCAGAATCTCTGTAGCTCACTGTCCCTTGGAGGGGTCAAACTTCCAAGGACTTGGGACTCTTCCTTTCCAAATTTCAAGCCCAAATTGCATTCCAGAGTTTGGCAGAGCAGCAAGGATGTAAGACTTTGAAGTCAATAATCAATTTGAAATACCCATGCAATGCCAGGTCAATTCCTCCCCCACCTCTGTGCTTCAAATTTCCCTACTTAAATGCCAGCCACTGAACTGGAACCTTCTTTTCTCTCTCTCTCTCTTTTTTTTTTTTTCACTTCCTCTCCATTCTTGTGTTGATCTCTGCCCACACTCCAGAAAAGGCTCATAACCGTACAAAGTTGTGAGATCGATTTATTGCCCTTGATGTCAATTCAGAGATCTTCACCCAAAGTCTACTGTCAGAACTACTGGTAGGGCAGACTGCAAGCCTTGCTATGCTGCACACACACACACACACACACACACACACACACACACACGCACGGAGAATGCAGCACTGTGCTCTACTCTTGGAGAGCCACGATCTAACAAACTCTCCTTCCCGAATTAAAGAATCTCTACAAAACTCTCCATTGCCAAGCCTGAGCGAGCACTACAGGGGGGCGAACGTCAGCCCTTGTGCCACAGAGTGAAGTTCGCCTTTCCTTGAGTCCAGAAAACATCTTCCAAAGACCACAGAACATTCCGCCAGCACCACTGGGGTCTAGACAGGGGACCATAATGCCTTTGAATTTTGTTGGCTGCTACCTCCTCCAGTCACTTCAAGGGACACACACACACACACACACACACACACACACACACCACATGCCAGGAGCCTGCAGCACCCAGAGAGCTGGAGTTCAAGATCACACACACACACACACAGTGCCACGCGCGCGCGTGGCGGAGAAAAAAGTTACCCGCCAAACCCTACCTGAGGATGGCCGTGTCCCCCTGCCTTACGGTGATGTTGTCCGTGCCTCGGTTAAAATCCACGCTGCGAACGGGCAGTCCTGTGGGAAGAAGGCAGAGCAGTCTGAGTAGGACCAGCGGCAACTGTTTGCGATCGGGCTGAACTCTGCCCACCATGGTGGCCTCGGCGGCGGCGGCGGCGGCGGCGGGCGACTCGGCGGCTGGACGGTCCGGAGGATGTGCGCGCTGCTGGCCGCGGGCGAAGCGGGCTCCAGGCGCGCGGCGCGCTCGCATCCACTGCCCCGGAGGAGGCAGGCAGGCCGGCCGGTCCAGCGCCCGGTCCCTTCCACTTTCCCCCCCCTCCGCTCAGTCTCTCTCCTCTCTGAGACTTAACAAAGCCCACATCAAACCCCAGGCGGGGGGGCGGGGGGGTGGTGATGGTGGAGAGAAAGAGTGCAAAAGGAACACCAGTTTCCAAAGGGAGGCTACGAATACCCAACCCTCCAGAGGAGATGCAGGGGACACGGTCAAGGGCAGGGGGGTGCTCTCCCTGGCCTCTGGGTGGCAAATCCTCCGGTGCCAGCCTCTGGCCCCAGCTCCTTCCCTCTGGAAGCCACTTTCCCAGGCGGGCGGGCGGGCGGCGAGGGAGCAGGCACCGAGCCTGCCAGTGAGTGCGAAGAAAGCTTCGCCAGCAACCCGGGAGCTCTCTCCCCTCCTCCCTTTGCCTGGCTCTCCCTCCAGTCCCCGGCTCGCTCTCTCCCTCTCTCTCTCTCTCTCTCTCTCTCTCTCTCTCTCTCTCTCTCTACTCAGCACCTCCTCCCCCACCCCTACCCTGCTGGTTTGCAACAGCCCCGCCACGTCACTCCCCCCTCCCTCCCCTTGGCGTGGCCCCTTGTTTTGCACAACTGCCCCCTTCAACAGCAGCCAGCCTCAATGAAAGCCTGATGCGCCTTTGGGTTGTCAGGACAACAGCTCCTTCGGAGGCCTGGCTGATTTCCTTAAGAAGAGGCATCGGAGCTCAGAGGTACTGTTGAGGACAAGGAGGAAGGAGAGGGACTTGAGCTCCAAATGGCCAGGAGAAAGAGTCCAGGAAAGAGAGAGAAAGAAGAAGAAGAAGAAAAAAAAAATGCAAACCTTGGTAGATGGGAGAGTGATGCAGAAGTATAGGGAGGCATGGGGGTGGGGTGAGTCTGGGGATTGGCTCTGGAAGATGGGCTACAGAATGCAACCCGGAGAAGGAACTGGACAACTGAGTCGTTGAAAGTCAAAGTTGATTTCAAAGTAAACATTCCTGGCAAATGGCTTACTGTACCCACTCTCCTGGGCATTTTCTGTCACAGGATTTAATAAACTAATAACAATAAATAATAAAAGGGCTTATTTTCTCTTCTGCCTTCATCCCCTCCCCTTCTTGGAAGCCCCTTATGAAGGCTGGTCTGGAGACAATGCTGGTATTGAGTGGTCTGGGTGTGAATGCTTGGCTTGTCTTTCCCAGTGCAGCCTCGGCAGCTGATCCCTGATCCCTAAACCAACCTCACTCTCCAGGAAACCTGAAGCAGCCGCACATGAGAGATGGCATTTAGGACCATCCCTTGAGTGGCACATTGCTGTTACTACCCAGGTTCCTATTGGTACTTGCTTCTCAAAACATTCCTATTGGGGGAGACAGCACTTCAGGACATTTCTCATTCGCAAGGGGACCTATGGCTGCTGCAAACCCTCTAGTGAAAGCCAGACAGGTGACCATCACTTATCACTCCTGTACCATGACTCATCCAAGTGATGAGGTCCACCTTAGTCACTCAAGTGAGAGCCCCAAACTTCAAGGCACATCCCTTAGTACTGCTGCTGTGGATGAAAGATGGGACTGGACCAGCCCAGGATTTCTTTTCTGCCCTGGACTTTTTATGGTCAAACAAACAAACAACAAACAAACCCCCACCCCCACCCCCCAAAAACGCAAAGTGGTACAAAGCACTATAGAATGAATGAATGAAATAAGTGAGCTTCCTAACGCAGACTTTATATAACTCATTTCTCCTATCAGGAGGCAATAAATAATTCCAGCTTCTTAAGGTCAGAAGCTGTCCAAAAAAAAAAAAAAAAGGGTGGAGCAAGGTGGGGCAACTGAGGGTCACTGTCCACAGGCTTCAACCAGAAAACCTTCCCTTGAACCTTCAGCATAGTGATATGTTGTCTCCTTTAAGCTTCTCTTGCCCTAGGGATTAGCCACCAGTTTCCAGGGGAAAATTTGCAAATGCAGTTGAAAAGCTTCCACCATTTTGTTTCTGAGTCTTCCCTGTGACACCCTTACTATCTGTGAGCAGGGTCACTTCCAGTGGGGGGGGGGGGGGTTTCCATTGGTTACCTGCCTGCTTTAGACCACCTTCTGGTCAAAGATTCTCTACACCTTTACCAACACACAAACAAAAAGATAATATATCTAGCCCTCTGATTCACATCAATGGTCAGCCGATAGTATCTGCAAAACAATCCAATACATACATAGTAAAAGAAGCATGATTTGGAATCCTTACCAAACCTCAGCAGAGCACAACGCCTACAGAAGCACTTAGAGCACTGACCCCAGATTGTCCCCCCAAAATATTCAAAGACTTTCTCTGTAGCATTTCATCAGCTTAAAGTTAGATGAAATATTTCATATTTGGTGAAGAAAGATCTTTTGTCTCTGAAGAAAACACGTTGAAGGATTGGAATCTGCGATGTCACAAACTTAAGGTTCCTGAAGTTGATTAATTTTTATTTGCACTATGCATTCATTTCACATAAATCAAGGGTGTCCTCTGTCAGGGCTAATGCTCTGCCTCTGAGTTGTGCCTTAGCTATCTAAAACTTGAGCCTATCTTGTCATAGAACACGAAAATGGTTCTATCATGGAGCTAGTTGAATCACAAAAATCTAAAATATTATGACTCTCCATATCAATGGGAAAATGAGTTTCTCGTGCTAACAGCAATGCTGCAGGAAGAGCATCTCATCCCCCCCTTGACCAGTCCTGTCAGACATCCCGGCTCTCCGAAAAAGGATCCTTTTCGGCAATGGCTTAGACATACCATATGTTCTCCAGTTGGTTGGTGTTTCTCCAAAGTCATGTGGAAGAAAGGAAATGTACAAGAGACAGTGACAGGGGCCCAAGAGGATCATGGATTTCTGATTACGGTGCTGGGTGTGCAGTGTGAGCATTGAGAGCCCAGTGCATTCCTGGATCCTCTGGAGGAAAGGGTTAGACTAACCAACACTGTTGTACTGCTTCCTCCACGGGGGCTTAATCATGTATGAAGAAAGGAATGTTGTTTTTTATTTGTTTGTTTGTCATAATTCTTTCATCAGTATGGTTCTGTGATAGCATATTACCTGTGGAAGATGCAAACACTTGGCTATTAACTAATTTATTCACCAATAACCTCAACCACTAGTAAAACTTGACAGGAGCAGCAAGGGCCAAACAAAAAGCTTAAGGTGGAGGGAATGAAACAATTCACACGAAGTGGTAGGAATGTGGAGTTTGTAGTAAATCAGTCACATTTGGAGTAGTGTAAGTTACACTAATCAAGATTATAACTAATCAGAATTGGAATAGAAGTGCTTAACCTACTTATGAAGATAAAATCATAAGCACATATTTGTATAGAATAAAATCAAAAAGGCAATTAAAGATCTTTTAAAAATATCTTCATTAAACAGTCATGTTCCTGGGGCAACTTTTGTTAAATGTAATTGACTTCCTATGAGCACTTCAAGGAAAACACATTTTTTACTTTTTTAAAGATTATATTATAGAAGTTCTCTAATTTGGAATGTTCAATAATTCATTCTAATTTAACCAGACTGGATCCCTGAACATTTCTAATCATGAAGTTTATTATGTAACTTAGTAACATAATAGAATTTACATCCAGACAACAGTTTATTTATTTATTTATTTATTTATTTATTTATTTATTTATTTTCTGTTTTTTGAGGTAGGGTCTCACTGTACCCCGAGCTGACCTGGAATTCACTACGTAGTCCCAGGGTGGCCTTGAACTCCTCTGACTCACATGTGCTGGGATTAACGGTATGCACCCACCATGCCTGGCAAGACAGCACTTTAAATATAACTTCTTTCATTCAACAGCTGCCTCAGAAGGAATACTCTATGACTGATGACTGTAACAACAAAAGGAATGATTGAATCCCCACTATCATTCACGCAGCAAACCTCACCATTTACAAAATAAGAACTCTACCTGTGGTTACACTATCAACTTCCATGGTAACAGTGTGGTCTCTCTGGCCTTTCCCTCCTCACTCACTCATTGAGTCCTCCAGATTTTTTTCTCCTTTATGATCTCCTACTTTCTAATAAATCCGGTAGTCACTCCATAAAACTGAATGATGTATCTCACCCTTATGTTCATATCCCACCCCAAACTACTCTAACATTAACTTCTCTGCTTGCTTCCTTAGAGATGTAGAAAACAAAATGAAGAGATGAGTTTTTGCAATATATGTAAGTTATTTTTCTGGAATCATTATATATATTCTTCGAAGAAGGCTAGCAAAAATGAACATACCTTTGGGTTACTTGTGAGACAACCATGGCTGTTAGCCATGTGAAATAGCCACCATTGCCCAAGTGCAATGGTCTTAATGAGTACTCTAAAATGGTACACCATCTTTCCAAAAGAGGCTTTAGAACATTCTGGCTCTCTTCAGGGGCAAATGTTATAGGAAAAACGAAATCTAACATCTGAGTACCCTAAGAATCACAAGTGGTTTATTCTTCTGTTTAGCTTTGTACGCTAATGGGCTCACATAAAATCCAGATGCAGCCTGGTCTATGCACCTAATTTACCTACAACACTTGCATTGTAGGCTAACCGTGTCCATCATATTATTAATATATTTCTCTATATTCCTACAGTTGGGAGGTCTTAATAATAATGTCATGCCTACACTGTACTTCCATAAGTGTAATGAGCATTTCTAGATGAACTAGAAATGCAGAATTGTTCATATCTCTCCTTAGGATCCCTGCTATGACATTCCCAACGATTTCATCATAATTTAGCAATACTGGAGCATTTCTTTTTACACTATGCGCATAAGCCTGGCCCTTTCTCATGTGTTTCCTTTGCAACCTGGCACCACTGAATACAATGCTACTGTCATGTGCATCTCAATGCCTAAGAAAATCTGTCAGCTCAAGTTAGTTAAATAAAGTCCAAATTCTTCTTTTAGATCCTTCAGTGATGTGAAATCCTCAACTCAAACCCCGCATGGTGAGAGTCACTCTACGGGGTTTTCTCTTCGTGTTTGCCTTTGTGGCTCATTGTTATCAAATCAGTGTTCTGCCTCCAAGTATTTTTTTTGCTCCCTTGTTCTATTTTTACAGCCATCAGTGCTTGTATGTGTCCTAGTTTTCACAAGGTCTTTAGATTCTCAAGCCGATACTTGCATCCTCACAGTTCCCTTCTGCTCTTGATTAGCCATAAGCATACCTGGGCTTTGCGTTTATTATTACATCGGCATACCAGTAAATTTATTTTTATATGCCTTCTTTATTTCAAAGAAATGTGTAGTTTGGTCCCTGGACTGACCTTCCCGCCCCCAAAGGTTTTCCATTTTGTCACCATAATAGCTACTACGTGCAAGCATGTGACAATGCCTCTACTCCATTCCTACTCCTTGTGATGCCTGTGACCCATATGAGAAGAACTTGGTGATATGTGGGAAGATGTCAAGAAGTTCATCTGAAGTATAGCAAGTTGCTAGCGTGGGCAAAAATCAGGCAATCCTATGCTCTGTTTGAAGTTGTAGTGAATTGGAATAGCATTTCTACTTCAGATTTCCACTGTCAGAAAAAAAGAGCAAAGAAAATGGAGGCTGGTTTGCAGCCCCATGCTTTCATATTTACAATAAGTTTATGACACACTCATCCATCATCATTCAATACATGTTTGTATTGAAATAGTAATGAATAAAGAGAGACAAAAACTATGATCTTAAAAATTTTTTGTCCTAGATATAGAAGCAGATATTAGGGACTGTGCTGGTAGCTTATAGCAGGTAAGGAGCACTTGCTGGGAAGCCATGAGTAAATCTCTCTTGCACCCATATAAAAGGCCAGACATGGCCACACATGACTATGACCCTAGGGTTGCAAAGGGTGGGGAGAGGAGAATTTCTAGGACTCACTAATCAGCCAGTCAATTAAAAAATGACAGTTCCAGAATTAATGAAAGACTCTGTCTCAAGAAAATAAGGTGGAAGAGAGAGAGACAAGGACCCTAGACATTCTAATTTGGTCTCCATAAATGGGCACACAAGGCATATTCACAAACATTCACCAAAACATGCGTCTGTACACACTCATGTATTCACATAAACATACACACATACACATATAAACACACACCAAAACATTGATATTAAACCAATAAATATCTATTTAAAGTAGGTTACAAAGTATGTGTAAAGTGGATTACAAAGTCTGTGTGGCAGAGAAAAAAATGTGAATGTAAAGAATGGCATTTTGAAGAGATTTTCCTTAAGCTAAATCCTAAAACGTGAGGAGGCTGTCATGCAGATATCAGAAAGATCTTTCTAAGTAAAATAAATGACATTTGTCCAAAGCTCCAAGATAAGAATGCATACATTATACATGAACAATGAAAGACTATAAATTAAGTTTGTATATATGCTGTGGTGAGGAGATGGGGAAAAAATACTAGATGAAATTTAGAAATTAAGGAGAGATAAAAATGAAGGGACTACAGGATCAGGAATCTACATTTTATTCTAGTGAGTAGAATTGCCAGTCAGTGGTTTTCAGCAAGGGCTTAATATGGTTCAACTTATATTTAGGAAGTGTCTTATGAGAAGGTGAGTATGGTGGCACACACCTTTAATCCCAGTACTCAGGAGGCAGAGGTAATAGGATCGCTGTGGATTAGAGGCCAGTCTGGAACTACAGAGTGAGTTCCAGGTCAGCCTAGATGTGAGTGAGACTCTGCCTCCAAAAAAAGAAACAACAAAAGAGTGCTTCATGACTTCTATACGGACAACAGTTTGTCAAAGAACACTAGTAGAGGTGAAAAAACCCAACTGTAGGCCATCATAGTCATCACAGCGAAAATTGGCTTAGACTATTGAATGACAATTGAGATAAAGGCACAATCAAACTGACCAGACTGGCTCATGATGGGAGGATGTTCCCTACTAACTCATGTTCTGTCATGATAGGCCCTGGATTTCATATGTCAGCACTTCTCCTTATTGTATACACTTGAGTAAAGCCATCAGTTAACTAGGAATTGAAATAAAGTCAGGTAGACTATCACTAATACTTCCAATTCTTGCTTTTCAAGTGTAAATGTTAACATATATTTAATGTGGTTATTGCAGGTTAATTAAATGTCAGTATTTGTTAATGAATAAGAAATATGCTGGGTATGGTGGCATACACCTTTAATTCCAGCACTTGAGAGATAGAGGTAGGAGGATATCCAAGAGTTTGAGGTCACACTGAGAGTACAGAGTGGATTCCAGGTCAGCATGGGCAAGCGCGAGACCCTACCTAAAAAGGCAAAGAAAAATTAAAAAGAATAGAAAATGCATGAACGATAGTCAGATGCTATTTAATAGCTAAACTTCACTAAATATTTTTGTGTATATCTGTATTTATTTTTCAGGCAATAGCTATCCTGCTAAATTTAACTGGAATGCCTAGTTAAATATCTCGAGGCTATAAGTCATGTAAATAACACTAATATGTTTTCTCCAGAGCTTACTGACAATATTGAGCTGCAGGGCAAGTCTAGTGCTGGGTCATTATATTATCCAAAGGGTCCCAGAAGTGAACATGCTTCAAAGTATCTTCCTTTCCTCCCTGGCCTATAATTTACATTTTTGTCCCACTCTGCTTGCAGTAATAAATGTAGGAAGGGATGTTGCCTACATGAGAGGAAAGGAGCTCACAAGCCATGTCTCGCCAGTCACGATGCCATACAGAAGGACATTCAGGAAAATAATCAATATATTTGAAAACATCCTGCAACATGCACTGTGTTGATGTCCTACACTGACACCCTCTGCCTGTGCACAAGTCTGATTAACAAGGGAGTTAAGAACGCTTTTATGAGAGGGACTGAACATTGAATTTAACAATTACAAACCAGGCCTATGGAGCATGTGTTCCAACACAGAGAAAGGACAAAATTAAACAATGTATTTGCCAAGTCCTTTCCTTGGTGAAATCAGTAAAACAAATAATAAGAATCTGGATTTTTCTCAGGGACCCAGGAACTTAAAACCAAAGCAGTGCAGTTGGTGGAGCCAAAATGCAGTAAGAGTTCAGAAAAGACAATCCAGAGGTTGATTCCTTGGACAGAAGGATATTTCAAGTACCCTGTGAAATCAGTGTGAGAGTGGAGAACGGTGCTACCTTTTGCCAAGGACAGCCATGAGACCCAGCCTGAAATAAAGAATGAAAATGAACCATTTAGTTGGGTTTGGAACCTGGCGAATGAGGAGTTCTGAGTATCTTGAAAAAAAAAAAAAAAAAAAAAAACAAGTCATACTTCTTAGGCTGGGTA